>CM041778.1:400529970-401119521 GCA_023374045.1 Limonium bicolor | reverse complement strand
GATACACGGGGCGGTTGGAGAAGTGGAAGAGCGAGGGCTTACTGACGAAAACTAATGAAGACGGCACTCAGTCAGTTATTGATGATGTTGATGATGCAAGTAGGGTGCAAACATTTATGCTGGGTCGCATGAAGAAAAATGACGAGGGAGTATATGTGTTCCCGCAGAGCGAGACTGCTGAGTTGGCGTCCAAGATTGTAAGTATATATATTTAAAAGTTGTTTACTAATTAGTAAGTTCATTTCTAATATTTTTGTTAATTTAAAATAGTCTGGCTCGACTGAGCGATGGGATGGTGTGATGACAGTGTCCTCAGCAGCCTGATTCACGAAGCTGTGGCTATTATGTGATGCGGTACATGTTCGAGATTGTACAAATATTGACACGCTTGCTGATGATGACAAGGTAAACCATACCAAATCAAAGTTTTAGTTAAAGTTATTGCATTTGAAATAAAATTGTGTACTAATGATGATCAGTTTCTTTTTATGGACAGATCGTTTCTTTTTTCACACAAGCAGGGAGCACGTATTCCAAAATGGATCTCGACTTTGTAAGAGATCATCTATCGCAGTTTTGGTGTAAAAATTACTTGAGTGTTACTTAGATGTTATCCTAGTGTAGTTAGACTTACACTTTTGTTTGTGCTGAAGCAACGTAGACTCTCAAAGAGTTTGTAAAGTTCAACTCTCTCTTATTTTTGAAAGTTTGAATGGGTTCGTTTGCAATTCGTTTTCAATGTTGCAATTCAAACTGGCAACTTTGGTTTATGGTCATATAGTGTGGTTGGTTATCAAAGGGCAATACCAGTTGGATGCCCTGTATAGGTTGTATATGCGATTGTAAATTGTGGAAAACATTTGTGGTAGAGGCTTAAAAAACAAAAAAAACTAAAAAAAAAGAAAAAAAAAACCACGGTTACTTGAAAACCGTGGTTTAAAATTCAGTGGAACGACATTTTAAACCACGGTCGTCTACAGAACCGTCGTATAAAAGCGTCATATACCACGGTTTTACGGACGAACCGTCGTTTAAAAGCATTATATACCACGGTTTTAAAGCCGAACCGTGGTATAAAATCGGTCTGATCCGCGACAAAAACGACTTTAAACGACGGTCATATAGAAACCGTGGTTTATAATCGCGCTTTTAAACGACGGTTTTGAACCGTGGTTTATAGGCATTTTCGAATATACGCGTATTAACCACGGTTCCAAACCGTGGTATATAGGCTTTTTAACCGTGGTTTAAAACATTTTCTGCACTAGTGAAACCAATGCAACATACAAAAAAACGACACTCACCTGATGCTGTGTCTGTCTGTCGAATGCCTCTCTGTAGTGAGTGAGGACATGCGTGGAGTGCCCGGTCACGTCGAACTCGACATGCCAACGATGGGCAAGAGGAAGTAAAGGAAGTGGACCAGCATGATGGGCACGTCGACGGATGGGAGCTATGTAAGGAAATCTCTCCCACGCCCAAACCTGCAGGACGACCAGCGCCCCAGCAATACCACTGTCCCCAGCATCACACGCCAGACACAGCTGCCTGTACAACCATGCCAGACAGGCGGAACCCCAGTTGTACTGTCCAGCCTGAGCAAAATCCTGAAGTAGCGGCAAGAACATAAGATGGACCTGGTTCCCCGATCGATCAACGAAAATGGTCCCACCAACAGCATAAGTATGATGCACGGGTGTGCCTCATCACTGTCACCTCATCTGCATGCTCAGCTAACTGACCAAAAGTAGCACCCAGCCAACTGAGCTTGATCCTGCTATGATGTCCAAGATCAGCCGGCCTAGCTCCAAGTAGATCATCACACAATGCTCCCCAATCTCTATGTGTCGTACCCGTAACCGGCAGTCCGTCTATGGGTAGCCCAGTAAGGACAGCAACGTCCTCCAGTGTAACAGTGGTCTCTCCTGTCGGCATGTGAAAAGTATGGGTCTCTCGACGCCATCTCTCGACCAGAGCAGTGATCAGATGCCAGTCCAAGGAGATGAACTCTAGACTGGCCAACCCAATGAAACCAGAGGCCTCTAAGTATGGGCGCATCCTCTCATCGTACCGAACATGCCCGCCACGTCGTACGCTAGCCTCAAAGCGGCGACAGTGTAGCACCTGATACTCATTCCCATCCCAGATAGACGTAGATCTATGACTACGCTGATGTCTAAGTATGGAACCAGGGGGTGGACCGGGATCCATGTAACTGAATATTAAATAATAGAGATTCAACCATATCAAAAGCTTGTATCTTAGAAAAGAATATGCATTTTTTTAAAACATAAGAAATATTGCATTAATATTCTACGAACAATACGAATTCAAGTACAAACGTAATCGAATAGTACAACACAACAAACACTAAGTAGAACTACTACTAGGACATCTCCTCTTGTTATGACCCTCTTGCGCACACCTAGTGCATCTAGTCTTTTTCTTGGGCTCCTTCAAATCCATCTCATTACGAATACGGGTTGATCTCGGTCTTCCCTTCCCTGAGACAAGAGAGAAACCATGACCACGATGCGTATGACTCCTCATCAACAAGCGCAAATGCAAGTGGCACTATGTGTTTGTCAGCGTCACTTGCACATGCAATCAGGAGTTTATGCTTGTACTTTCCGTACAAGAAAGTACCGTCAATACATATCACGGGTCTGCAATGTCTGAATGCATCAATGCATGGCCCGAATGCCCAGAAAACCCTTTTGAATATACCGTACCCGGGATCAGTGTCGTGCCAATCAATTTCAACCTTCGTGCCATGGTTTGTATGCTGAATTGCCCGTAACAAGTGTGGTAACGTGCTGTAAGAATCATCCCAATCACCATACACCATCTCAATAGCTCTCACCTTTGCCGCCCAAACATTCTTTCTCTTAACAGAATGCTGGAACTGATCAGCTATCACTGTCTGAAGGTCACCAACTCTGATGTAAGGATTCTCTTTGACATACTTGGTGAATATGCATGCCATGAATCTCAGGTCAAGATGTGGATGCTCTTGACTCAAGATCGAGTTCAGACAGGTGTGCGGGCCTTCAGCAATGGTGATCATAAAGAAACTAGGGTGCTTCTTCGTTACCGCACCACGCAATCTCCATCCACACTCTTTTTGGATGAGCAGTAGATGTCCCACAACTTTGTGGTTGACCGGTTCATGACAAACGATCGATGATGAATAATGTGGTGCCTCTTCACAGCATGTATCAGCGCCTCTTTGCTCCGGAACAGCATACCCTTCTTGAACTCATCGCTGTAGCTCCAATCTCCCAGTTCCAGTTCTTGTTCCTCCTCCCACCTCATAATACCACTACCACCACCGGCGTTGTAGAATGGGTATGGATGGACAAGAGAAGCATCGCCCTCCCCGGGGTGGTAGTGACCAAAACAGTAGCCACATCAGTCGGTGTGGCATCATCGGCACCATCATTATCATCACCATCATCATCATCATTGGATGTGCCACCTCCAAACAATTCCATCTCATCCTCCTCGAATTCTTCCCGCAAGTCGCCATCATCATCAAAGTGTCCAAATTCATCACCACCATCATGTTCGAGAGGATCTACAACGGGTGTTGGGTATGATGAATGTTCTTGTGTATGTAAGTAGGTTTCATCTTGAGGAGGAGCATTAAGTATAAGTGAAGTGTTTGTGATGTTTTGTGTTTGATGTACGGGATATGAAGAAGGCAAAGGGGTTAGGTTTTCAGGTGGTGTGAAGCTTGGAGGAGCTTGGTGTTGATAAGATGAGGAAATGAGAAGTGTTTGTGGTTGTCGTTTTTCATGTACTTCAGCGTACAATTCATAGAATATATCTTGTGCCCCATCATGTTGACAATAGAACATGGCACTTTTCAGATCCCCATCATCATCGATGGGTATCACTGTCCACTTTGTGGTTCCGTCATTCTTTGTCTTACCCATCCTTTGTGACACCGTCACTTCATACAAGTCGATACCGAAACGACTACCAATCTCAGCAATAAGCTGCTCATAATTGGTGTCGCCACTAACCGTGAGGAGCTTCTTCTTCCCACCCTCGTAATCAGCTCCGTTTGGCCCATAAACAATTTTGCCACTAATACGACATAAACGGATAACGTCGGACATATCCACCTAATTGCAACATCATTCATAATTCACAATTTAAACAACGTTCCACCATTTGGCTGATTGGAAACAACAAAGCCGAAAATAAAAAACAAACTATAATGTTGTTTAAACCTTCAAACAATATCAATTTCATATATTATTTAAACACTTCAACACTACCATTCACCAACATTCACAATCTCACATAATTCCACAAACATCCACGATTTCCCAACATTCAATAATTTCACAAAATTGTAAACTTTCCAAATTTCAAAAACACATCCATAATCACCAAAATGTCACAAATCAAAAATCAATTATCACTAGAATTTCATCAATAATCAATAACCACTATAATTTAACACATAACAACATATAATAAGTTACTAATTTAACACTTATTTAAGAATTCCTAATTTTCTAACAATCCCTAATTTCTAGGGTTAGAAATTACCTTACAACTTGATAAAACTGTTGAAACTAACAAGGTGTTCCAGGTGGCGCCGGAGGTCGGAGGCGGCGGCGGTTTCCGGCGAGGAATGGTGGGCGCAGGGCGGTGGCTACAGAGAGGAGGAAAGGATGGGGCTTCGACAGAGACGGATGTTCGACAGGAGGAGGAAAGAAAGAATATGGAAGGGAAAGGAAAAATCGGTTAAGTAAGTATAACCCGTGAAATCGTCTTTTCTAAAGACGATTTCTGGCTTAATAGATAAATCGTCTTTCTAAAAGACGATTTCATTAGTAATTCTGAAACTTTCGAAGTGTTTTCTCGCGCGCGTCGGTAGAAAGGTTCAAATCGTCTCTTCAAGAGACGATTTCTACAAATCGTCTCTTGAAGAAACGATTTCAACCTTCTTCCGATTCCTGCCAAATCAGCGCCAACGTGGCGCGGGAAAACATTGAAATCGTCTCTTGAAGAGACGATTTCTACTTTCATAATTAATGAAATCGTCTCTTCAAGAGACGATTTCTACCGGGAATGTTATTTCAGGAATTAATTTCAAACAGAGGTTAATACGGGTATATTTTTTGTCCAACTGTGTTATTTCAGAATTTTTTTCTCACAGTCAATTCGTTTATTGCACGTTAAACTTGTACGAGTCAGCATCGTAGCAGTTCATTTCCGACTGAAACGTGAAAAGTTTGAGTAATTTTCACAGAATCAGTGAAAAGTGCATCTTCACATTTGTCTCCCGAATGAGGCCGACATCCGAAAGCGCAGATTAGAGACAACCAACAAGGTATTAATCAACTACAAGGCTTCTTTGTGACGAAATAAGCAACTCCACCGTCGTTGATCATTCGGAATTCAGCCATTCTGAGCTACAGCTGCATGTAGTCAGGATGGCTACATCTATTGACATGACAAGCTAGGATGACTTCACTTACTAACATGTAATTAGTATATAAAATAAAAAATTAAATAAACTCAAATGGGAAAACTATCTTGGTACTTACGGGAGGGACGCACGTCCTGTTTTGCTTTTCTTTTTTCTTTTTTTTTTTAATTTTTTTTCTTTATCACAAAAACTTTAAAGTATTGTATTTTTAATATATAAGTCCAAAATGAAAAAATATTATATCATTGTTCACCTAAATTCGAGCTCTTCAAAACAATACCAGTTATGCTATGTTTTGACAACTTTTAAAAATTATTTTTAATGTATAGTGCACAGAACGTAAAAAAACTTGTACAGATGGTCATACAAACATGTACAAATGTTCACTAAACATGTACATCCTCACGTAAAAACATGTACATCCTCTCATTAAATCATATAGATAGTCATATAAACCTGTACGAATCATTAAATATTAACATCCTTAAATTAAACCTGTACATATAAGGAAGAACACTTGTACAGACGGTCATACAAATGTACATATGACCATACAAACATGTACACATGTTCATTCAAGAACATGTACATTCTCACATTTAAACAGTACATCATCCTATTAAAACATGTACATTCTCACATTAAAATATGTACATCATCCTCACATTAAAATATCATGGTATACATGTAAAAATAATTTTTTTTAAAATTTGTCAAACATATCCATGACTGGTCTTATTTTGAAGAGCTCGAATTTAGATGAACAATGATATAATTTTTTTTTCATTTTGGACTTATATGTTAAAGTTATAACAATTTAAAGTTTTTATGATTAAGTAAAAAAAATAAAAAATAAAATAAAAAAAACTGCTGCAGTCACGCGCACCCCTCCTCTTTCACCCTCCTCTTTCACGCACACCCCTCCTCTGGAGGTATGCTAGATAGCTACAGTGACCTGTAGCCAAGAAATAGTGTTCGGAATTACATAAATCCTGCTGATTATTCCAAGTTATGTTGTCGTGTAGCATGTGGATTTTAACCATTTTAGCGCGAGCAGTTTCTTAAGATAGAAGAAGACCTCAATTGGGCGGGCACCGCCAATCAAATAACATACCCACGTTACATAGAAGCCTCTTTCATCCCAACCCAATATGGCCGCAAACACCTACTTCTTGTCCACAAATAGGGGCAAACATAGTCCAACTCTTTCCACTATTGCAACTAGATTTTTCCCCGGTCATATGGAATTGTATGGGAGCAATTCAACACATTCAAGTACTCAACTCCAATATGACTACTGTCACATGCAACTTCCACCAACCAGGAATTGCACTCCCACTTCTACCCTAATAATAATACTTGCTATTCAATGAGATCCCTTCCAAAAACTCAAGGCGCGAAGCAAAAAGGCCAACACCAGCTTGGGAAAAATGGCTACGAAAACCAATCAGGGCGCCATAATATCATGTAAACAAACATTGATGACAGCGTGGCACCTCAGTACCCGTACCCTGCAAATGTAAACAAAGCACGATTTAAAGAAAATCTACATGCAAGATATCTGTACTGAGGTAGAGCAAAAAATGATACCATGCTGTATTTAGTTTATATTGAGCAGCATATACCAGAACCATCCATTGGGGTTCCAAACTTCTACAGTTCTGGCTCTTTGATCTCAGTTACAACAGCATCTGAGGTCAGGAAGGTCTTGGCCACTGACGCTGCATGCTCCAGGCAACATCTAACCACCTATAAGCAATGCAACAGCAACAGAGACATACTATAATTCAGTGCCAAACCAATTTGAAAACTGAAGTCAGGGAAATCTACACTACAGCTAACTTGAGACTGTAATGTCATCATCACTCTACGAATGGAACTAAGACGTGCTTTAGGAAACCAGACCTTTGTGGGATCAATTATACCCGCAGACATTAAATCTTCATATTTGCCAGTCGCTGCATTGTAACCAAATCTAGGGTCATCATTCGACAAGACCTGAACAAATGAAAAAGTACAACTAGTTAGGCAAGTGCATCTACTTTTCTCAGTTAACATCAACCTTGCTTAGAGGAAGGTAACAGAGTAGGATCATCAACTCCAAACCTTTTCAATTACAACGGCTCCGTTGACTCCTGCGTTCTTGGCTATCAGTTCCATAGGATATCGGAGAGCTCGTTTAACAATTTCAGCTCCAAGCTACCAATCAAACAGGAAAAGAAACCACGGCAGAGATTTGTCAGATTTCAAATATGTTAAACATATATCAAGGCCAACACAATGTGGCTAGTTTTGACGAAACATTAGCCAACCTTCTGTTCATCATTTTCAAGAGTTTCTTTGATGCTGTCAACTTTCGATGCAAGCCTTAGCAGTGTGCATCCTCCTCCAACAACAATCCCTTCTTGAACGGCTGCCTGCCAAAGTTTTCATATGAACAATCACTTGAGGTTTGACATTAACATAGCATGACTTGGTAGCATTATACACAATGTTAAACAAGAAGCAACACCTTTGTAGCATTCAATGCGTCTTCCACTCTCAATTTCTTCTCTTTAAGCTCAGTTTCTGTTTGGGCCCCAATCTGTATGTTTCATTCACCAACTCAGTATGTGGTGTTCAATAATTCATTTGGAATGGGGACTCTATCCTCTACTGGTGCCATCACTAAGATATGTCACTGATAAAGAACAGTGGAGCAAATGTTAAACCTGAATAACAGCAACTCCACTTGAAAGCTTTGCTATTCTTTCATTTAATTTTTCTCTTTCATATTCCTGCTCTGTATCCTGCATTATGATATACGGTTGCATCCATCATAATTATATCTCAAGGCACATCAATAGTTGATTCGAAATCACAAACAAGAATGAAAAAAGAATTACAGGTTCAGTAAACAATATAAGAATGACACCTCTAGTATTTTCTTGATTTGAGAAACTCTCTTCGCAACAACTTCCTGTGTACTACCATCACCAATGATTGTAGAAGACTCCTTATATAGCACAATTTTGGCAGCATGTCCCAATACCTCTTTTCCAGCTTTATCTAAAGATAGGCCGACTTCTTCTCTAATAACAGTTCCTGTATGAGACATAAAGAGATACGTCTAATTCTGGATGTCACCCTCTGAAGAAACAACATTGAAGATGTAGTGTCAGAGTCTCGATCATTAGAAACACTTACCTCCAGTGAGAACAGCAATGTCATCAAGATATTGGCTTTTGCGCTCACCAAATCCAGGTGCTTTCATTGCAGCAATCTTCAAACTTCCTCTAAGCCTGTTTACTACAAGTGTAGCCAGTGGTTCCTGCTCAATGTCCTCAGCAATTACCAGGATTGGCTTGCCTTCTTTGATAGCATCTTCTAAAACACTGACCAAGTCCCTCGCACTGGTGATCTTTTTCTCTACCAATAACAACTGTATGGGCAAGGAGAAAACAACAGAGTATCTAAAATGTGGTGAAATGGTCTTAGGAAATTTAATCTAGCTCATTGTACATGCTTTCGGATACGAGAGAGAACACTGGATTGTTCAACATAGAGCATCTACACAGTATCCATTCACACATATAATGATATAGGTTAAATGTTATTTAGGTAAAAATGATACACCAAAACAATCAGCCAAACAAACAGGAAAACAAATACCTATCTAAAGATAACACCCAACTACCAAACTGGAAGAATGGACCACACTGTTTATTAGGAGTGCGTCGCATTTCAGCAGAAAAGCTGCATCATATATTACCTTGCAATTTTCATACTCCACGGTCATCTTTTCACTGTCAGTGACGAAGTAGGGGGAAATATACCCACGATCGAACTGCATTCCTTCCACAAGGTACATGCCACTTTCAGCACCTCTCCCTTCCTCTAGAGTCACAACACCTTCACGACCCACTTTACTCATAGCTTCAGCAATCATATTTCCTATCTCATAGTTGTTTCCAGCACTAACAGCAGCAACATCAGCTAATTCACTGTCCTCGACCTGGAGTGAAAGTAGATAACTATAACCACAATCCTCATAAGATGACTATTCACTCACCATCAAAATTTGCCAGAATAAGAAATATACGTACATCTTTTGACATTTTCTTCAGCTCACCCACAAGTGCTTTGGCTGTATTCTCAATTCCTTTAGATATTTGGATTGGATTTGCACCGGCGATTACAATCTGAGCAGATAATTTCAAACAAATATCACAAAATGGAGAACCATTTCAAAATATAGTAAAATTTAAATTTCATCTGCAACTTTTTATTCTCATTGATACCTTCACACCCTCAGCTATGAGGCCTTGTGCCAAGACCACAGATGTGGTTGTCCCATCCCCAGCTAGATCATTTGTCTTGGAAGCAGCTTGCCTTACCAGCCTAGCCCCTATCTCCTCAACAGGGTCCTCAAGCTCAACCTGCGCATAAAAGTATAACCACTTAGGCTGCAGCTCTAACAGCTACAAATGGTGACCTCACGTGATAAACCAGAAAAGCAACAGACCGCAGAGGAACGATCATGAACCCCCAATGTCATGACAGTGCAGCCACTCCTATATACCATAACAAGGCAGAAAACTTAATCTGAGGTGCTCTGAATACAAATATACCTCCTTGGCAACAGTGACTCCGTCATTTACGATTCTGGGAGAGCCATATTTACTCTCCAAAACCACATTCCTTCCCTTTGGCCCAAGAGTGACTCCGACTAAATCAGCTAGCTTATTAACACCAGCCTGGCAAAGTCAAGCCAGAATGCCTCAGTTAATAAGTACCCCAGACCGCAATCAAAGTAAAACACTCAGTAAATTCGAAGCTCAGAAATTTCAAACTCACTTGTAACTTCCTAATTGCAGAGCCATTCTTATTGAAGTGCACTTGCTTGGCAGCGGCCTTCACTTTAGCAGAACATCTTTTCCTCGAAACTCCATTTGCGGTGGTTCCTACTCTTACGGGTACTGAAGAAATGGAGGAGAAGAAAGATAACCTGTTCGAAGAAATGATCAATTTGCTGTTGTTTACTTGGCTCCTACAGGACGCGAACGAGCTGACAGACGACACGCCTCCTAAAGCGGTGGCCATTTCACCTGAACGACCTGTCAATTACACAGAATTTGCAACCTTGAAAATCCGTCCAAAACATATGAATTTCGAGATGAAACGAACTGAATACAGTTCTCCGCGAGCCAGTTCTCGATAATACACACAAGCTAGTGCATAGGAGATATCGAGGAGTCTCAATCTCTTCTACAGTATTGCTTCCCTGTCGCCTAAATAAGCTAAGTCAATTTTAAATTATAATTCCCTTGTTTTTAGAACAAGAATTCCAAGAATGAGATAGGAAAAGGTAACGGAAACGGGGAGCGACTGCAACAAAGAAGCCATCAAGTCTATAAAATGAACACATACACGCCCACTAGACAAAAGGAAGAAGAAGGTTTTACCTGCTTAAAGAAGAGAGTCCGGAAGCAGGCTGCGGGATGAGATGAGATGAGATGAACTGTAAGATTGGGTAGTGTAGGAGTAAGGTAGATAAGGGTTTCAGGAAGCTTCTGGATGGATACTACAGAATTTATCCAGCGCTTTTTCACGAGGTTCTTCTTTGTGCCAAAAGATTATTGTTTACTGTTTTGTAGTATATGCTAGTATCTATTAAAGAAGAATACGTGATTTATATGTAGTTTAGATAGTTTCTATATAGGAATCATCTTAGGGGCCGTTCGCTACGAACTTTCAAACGCAGGAATAGCTGTGAAAATATTAAGCTCACTGTGGTTAGTGTATCAGGTTTAGACATGTGTACTGGGTGCTATTTTTATCCAATTAAAAATAGACACTTGTCCAGCACTTTTACCAAAAAGTAGATTAATACTCCAATCGTGGTTATAGAACGACCCCTTAGTATGAATGTTTTTTTAACAAACATCTTATTATGAATGTTGTAAATATATCATCTAAGACAAGCACGGTCAAAAGCCAATTCTCATACATGAAACATATAGTTTTATGTGGTGGTTATTTAATTTAAGAGTTTATTTAGTGGTTGTTTATTGTAAGAGCTTTTTTTTCTCGAAACTACTAATCCTATCACTTACAAGAAGCGCTCCAGTATTAAAAAAGGTAAGACATATTTGGACTGCAAGGTTCCGAGGTTGGTGATCGACTTAGTACATGTGAAGGAGAACACCCCAGTTGCACCCTTCCCCACATGACGAAGGGGCAACCCCTGCTCCAAACGGGGCTGGCGGGAAATATGACTGGAAATCTTCATGGTTATCTAGGTTGGCAGAGTGCCTAGGTAATCATGGTTTTGCTTTTATTCTCTGTCGTTCATTTTAGTTGTGCAATCTGGCTGTAGTAGCTTCCTCTATGGTGCTGTGTTTTTCTGTTATGCTTAGAATGTTTCTTATGGTTTAGAAGGCCTCTCCTTAATCATGCAATTAGTCGATGTTGGTATCTTTTGCTAGGCTTAGTGTTCTTTTTGTCTCAACCGGTGTTTTACTTGAACTTTAAGTTTATGTTTAATATGGTTCAGTTAGTTTGTTGGTTAGCTTATCTATGTGAAGTGGGATTTTGATGGGTTCTCGGGGATCAGTTTTGCCTAGGGTTGCACTGCCGGAAAAAAGAATAAAAAACGCTTATTTCAGCTTTAAAGAACGTTTATAAAGCGCTCTTTATACTTGACTTATAAAAACGCTTATATTAGGAAGCGTTCTTTATAGCTCTTAGTAAGACACTATAAATAACGCTTCTTAATAATAAGTGTTCTTTATAATCGACTATAAAGAACGCTTATTATTAAGAAGTGTTCTTTATAGTGTCTTGGCACCATATTTTTGATAGAATAAATAACACTTTTTTAAGGAAGCGTTCTTCATTATTATTATTTTTATTTTTTTATATTTTCCCTTTCCCTGTGCATTTTCACATATTCGACATACAAAACCCTGTAAAATTATTGTGAATAGAGAATTAAAGAGGCGTAGAGCATGTTCCTTGTTCGCCAGGGGTTGCAAAATCGTGAGTAGAGAATGGAAGAGGCGCAGAGCATGCATGTTCCTTGTTGGCTAGTTAATTAGGGTTGCAAATTACCATGAGAAGATAGAGGCAGAGTAGTATGTTACTTGTTCGCAAGCACAAGAGTACGTGAGTGAAGAGAATTGAAGCTAGAGGTGCAGAGCATTATATTACTTGTTCACTAGTTAGGGTTGCAAAATTACCATGAGTGAAAAGAATGGAAGAGGTGCAGAGCATGTTCATTGTTCACCAGTTATGGCCGGTTGCAAGATTTCTATGATCGAAGAGTATGGAAGAGGCGCAATCCCTGTTCCTCGGTCGCCAGTTATGGTTGCAAAATTACCATGAGAAGAGAATTGAAGAGGTGCAGCGCAGGTTGCAAAATTAACGCGAGTGAAGAGAATATATGGAAGATTAAGAAGAGAGAAGAGCGGCATGTTCAAATTTGAGCCAAAAAATCCACGTCCAGAAGAGAATATATGGAAGATTAAGAAGAGAGAAGAGCGGCATGTTCAAATTTGAGCCAAAAAATCCGTGTCCATTATACTTGACTTATTATATTAGGAAGCGTTCTTTATAGCTCTTAGTACACTATAAAGAACGCTTCTTAATAATAAGCATTTTTTATAGTCAACTATAAAGAACGCTTATTATTAAGAAGCGTTCTTTATAGTCGACTATAAAGAACGCTTATTATTAAGAAGCGTTCTTTATAGTGTCTTACTAAGAGCTATAAAGAACGCTTCCTAATATAAGCGTTTTTTATGTGCTCCGGCCATACACTTTAAAGAACGCTTCCTACACAAAGCGGTTTTTATGTGCTCCGTCCATACACTTTAAAGAACGCTTCCTACACAAAGCGTTTTTTATAGCCCGTTTTTTTATTTTTTTGTCAGCAGTGTTGGTTTGCGGTGTAAACCTTGTGTAGTGCGGTTCTTGGGTCTTTGATGATGTTTTAGGCAATCCTTCACAGATTCAAGCTGGTAATTTGTTGATGCCCTATGGGCTCCTTTGGACTTTCATCTTATCACAGAGTCTCTTTTATCTATAGGCATTGTCTCTTGAGACTAGGATGACCTCAGTGTATTGGCTAGATTGTTTTAGCCATGTTGGTAGCTATTGTGGGTTTAGGAGGTTGGTCCTTTGGCTAGTTTAGTTTTTACTCTCGTTAGTCCTTAATGATGTTAGGTTTGTAACTTACCTTTCATGTTCATATTAATATAAGTCTCTTCTATTGCAAAACAAAATACGGATGGGATTACAACCAAAAAACAAACAAACCGGCACAAAATTACCCTAACATGTCTAACTATTATTCGCAAACAATTCATGTGGGAAGGTTGCATGAGCAGCTCACCGGAAGACCAACCAATACAAATTGGCTCTATAAGCTCTTCTAGCTTCAACAAATCTTCATCAATGGCTAAAATAGTCAAACCTTCATGTACTAAACAAAAGTAAAAAGCTATCAAAGTAAACCTGTATCACAACTTCCTTAAATTGCAGTACCTAATAGTGATTAGATTAAGTACTTCAGTACTACAGTTTTTTAGCACAAAAATCAACCACCATGTACCGATAGTCTTGCAAGTCCCCACTGACGTCATCTCCATTACAACACTCCAACTCCTCCTACTGTTACCATCAAAAATTGAACCATAATTAACTTAGAGGAGACAGACAACACCTTCAATTGGCCACTGAGTCTAACATTTCTTGCACCACCCAGCACCAAGCACCAACCAGCACCAAGTATGTATGGGTCGATTGAAAAATTTTCCGATTATTAGTGGCATTTGTTGGCTCTGAAATTGAAGGAGAAGTTAACGAAGAAGCCCACCACCTAGCACCAATCCATGTGCATGCATCAATTAACATACAAATCTCCACTTGGTGCGCATGCAAGACAGAGTAGAAATTAAACCAAAGGCACATTAAATACACCCATGGAGAAATTGTTAGCAATAACAGCTCTCGATTCCGAACTGAAGACTCATACCGTCACTCATCTCCAAAGATGAAGAAACCGCTTGTTGATTAGAATACCTATGTCGCATGGCCTGGTGAGGGTGAAATCAAGACGAACCGGAGGTGGAGAGGTTTCGAGATTGCCGATGGTGATAAGAAGATGAAGAAGTTGAAGGGCGGACACCACCAACCACGACTCCCATTTTGTTTCGAATCTCATACATAGAGTTGAAAACTCAAAAAACATCAAAGCAGAGATAATCGGTAATAAACATGACATGCAAGCAATAAACGACATAAACGAAACTAAGAACGAACTAAAAGACAGTGAAGAAAAACAGATAATAAACCATCAGTGGATGGACTAATTAGGGAGCTGAACCAAAACACCATAGGGTAAGAGGAGAAGGGGAGCCATCTGAAAAAACACTCATGGTGAAAAAAGTGGAAAGGGCTAGAAGCTCTCGCTGAAGGGAGGAGAAGAGAGATCCCACCAAAGGGAGAATGATATCACCCACACTTGGATAGGAGATTAACAAAATTGTTTAATTTAAGAGTAAGCTTGAGGTTTTATGTGTTTGTTTTTGAAATTTCAAGAAATGACAAAGTTTGTTTTGAAAGATTATAGTTTTTTGATATTTTGAAAAACATAAGAGTTGGATTGAGGTTTAAGTTTTTGGTTTTTAATGTTTTTATTACTATTTATTTAGTATTCAATTTTAGTTTTTCATTTACTAAGGTTGAATCAATAATGGCCTCATGTTTTTTATCATGTTGTTAAGTATCCCTAGTGCTTGTTCATCTCATGGTTTTGTAACAGAAGATCCTTGTGAGAAACTCCAAATTTTCTTTATTGCACTTGACAAACTAGCTAATTTTTTTGTAAGGAACAATATTGTGCATGCTCTTATTTTTTTTTTGGTAAACCAACACAATATATTATATAATGAGTAAAATAGGATTACAAAGAGTAATATCCAACTCCATGTGATTGTATAGAAGTCGGTGACAATACCAACCATGCATAGTTGAATTTTATTTAAGAAATACATTTCTCACTGACCATAGGCGCCCTTCCCAGCTCGTTTCCTCATCACAAACTGAAGACAAAACAAGACTAACTAACCAACATAATGACACCGTAAGTACTAAACGAAGCTAGAAAATGACAGAATAATTAATTAAAGAACATACATACAAACATATGCTGAACCAAATACTAACAACCACCTAAATTACTAAGATTTCAAGTGGAACCGAAACAACAGGTTTCAAAAGTATGTTCATGGTTACAATGAACCCCTGCTAGTCCCTGTAACCATAAGAACTACACTTCATTTTTCCTAGCAATACCTAGACAAGCTAGAAGTTGCCTCCTCGTTAATCAAACCATCTCCCACCGACACAATAACAAAATTGTGACCAAATTTGAACTTCATTAAATCTTATCTTCCAAGTGCCAATCGATTAATCCAGTTACAGAGTTTGACCTTTATCATCCCAATTCTTGCCACACACTGCTTGTCCAGGCGCCACCAGAGTATCCCTTATTGCATGCTTCAAAATACGTGTAAGAATTTGAAGGGAGAGCACCCGATAGTTACCTATACCCATGTTGATGAATGAGTGAATTTTGATGAGCAAATTCTGAACATGATTCTCTTCTGCATATTCATCATCCCCGACCGATCAAAGATGCAGCACCTCCCTCCAACTAGATATGCTTCATTTTGAAGAGAACTTGCCTCAGGCAACAGACACCTGATATCCTAAATTGATTAACCGCGGTGTTCTTAATGGTGGAAGGACAGATCAGCATGACCTTCATATGCTTATCCTCTGAAGCACTTTAGATGGCATCAACATGTTCGTGATGATCTTCTTATGAGAAGATAAAGCATTCAATTTGATAATCCAGGATATCTTTGTTCAAATTTGTAATCGAGAGCCAATTTCCACTGAATGTAGTCCATCCACCTTGAGTTTGCCAACACATTTTCTGGCATATGTAGATACAAAAGGAGAATGATTTGACAATCAAAGAAAAGTAAACTCACAACCATGCTTTTTGGAATCGGATAACCCCTAAAAAAAAATAAAACAACTTTTTGCTCTAGAAGGAGATAGTTCTAAAGAAGCAAAGAGACAAACAAAGTGGTGGAAGCAAAATGGAAAATTTCCTCTCCCCTAGGGAGAGACATTGCAAATGCATAGAACCCATGTTATGCATGCTCTTTGTTTGGTTTTGAATACTACTTGAGTTATCTATTTTTGAATGATAAAAATACAATGTAATAAATTCTACAATTTGAAAAAAATCAAAATTTTAAGCTTTTTGGTGTTTATTTTTTTGATGATTTATTCTATTTAGTCCTTACCTCAGTATTTGTTCCGCTTTCATTTCGATTATCTGATTTAGTTTAGAGTTTTCTATTTCTAGCAGCTGACCACTTCTTCATCTTCATCTATTTTTTATCCATTTTCTTTCAAGAAGTTGATCATAGATTTCTATAGGAAATTAAAAATGTAGTCAACTGAAAGTAATTGTGATGTAGGGGTTAACTTATAACTCATCAAATAGTTTTAGAAGCCTCATTGTGTCTAATGTGATGTGAAACATTATTGGTAGGTTTCTTCATCCATACATAATCTCACCTAAAGTATTTTATTTACAATTTGTTGATATCAGCATGAAACCTTATATCTTTCCTTAAAATTTGTGACAAAGGAATGAGCCGTATTCTTTTAATACCCCGGACTTAAAAGTGGTGATTAAATTATTCTAATATGATTATTAAAGGCCTAATGGTGCCTAGAGAGTATTGGTAAAGATAATTAAACCAAAAGAAAAGAGAAATGCGTAAAACGCGAAAAACGCTAAAACGCGCATTAAATGAGTATTGGAGATATATGACCTCGTTAGGGTATGAGATGGATTCCTAAGGCTTAAATATGCCTAATTAGTATGTGGGAATGATTCCCGAAGAAAACGGATCCAAATAATGGATTAAAACGCTAACGAAGTTTTAAAGCACGTTTTTCGAGAAAACCCGAAAACGTGACCTTGAGTGGTCAAACATACTCGTAAAAATTATAGTTTATTAAATAACTATAATTAGTATTAATGGAAGCTTAATAACCATTAAAAATAAAGAAACGGGAAAAATCCGGAAAATGGGTCTCGGGAGTGAATAGTGTTAAAACCGGGTAATTAAACGAGCGTTATTTCAAAAAGACGAAAAAAAACGACCCGGGACATTAATACATGTGGGGCCGGTTTATTAATGAGACTTAATGTCTCTCACACACACACAATTAAATAATAAGAGCTACTATTGTGCACTACATGACAAATAAGTAAAGTAGAAGGGATGAATAGTGGGAAAGACTTTTAACATATCTCCCTCTCTCCCATCCCCTCTCTCCTACGTTTTCTTTTCTTCAAAATCTGAACCTTCTCCTCCTTGATAGCTCCAATGGCGATTTCCCCATGCCCACACAGTACCTCTCTTCTTTCTTCTAGCTGAACACTCAAATCAACTCTAAACTCCACAAAATTACTACCGTTGGATTCCCCTCTCCAGAAGGAACAAGTTCCACCCTTCAAAAGCTGAAAAAATCCACCTTCATCACCATGGATATAGGCCATTTTGAAGCTTTAAGAAGAGTATTTGGACCTCCATCTTCTTCTTATTACTCCAAGGTAAAAATAAGCTTAAGAGCTCATCATTCTAGCCTCTCTTTCATTTCTTTGAAAATTTCCAACGTGAGCTCCCCTTTTCTTCTATGTCCAGCCGATTTTTGATCTTCATTAAGGGCTGGAATTGCTAGCTTTGTTGTCCAAGAACTCCATTTAGAAGTGCAAGGTAATGCCTTCTTAAAAACCTTAAGAACCCTCCTTAAAATTCTAGGGTTTTGATATCAAGAGTAGTAATTGACTTGGTGGTGGTTGTGTGTCATTTGGGCATGGCTGTAGCTTGCCTCATTTGGTAGACCAAGAAGAGAAAGAAAGAACAAGAGGAGAAGGGGGGAAAGAAGAGAAACCAAAACTAGCAAGGTAATTGAGCTTACCTTGAGTTGAATTGTTGTCTTGGGGAAATAGATTTTTATGTGGATTGAATGTCATTGTGTTAGTGTAGTCACAAAACTACAAGGTTGGACAATTAATGAGATTGTTTTAAATGTGGTTAAAGGTGATCAAGGGCCGTGAGACCTAGCTAAGTTGAGAGTGTGGATGTGTTGGAATTATGTTGATGTTAATGCTTATATAAACAGGGATGTGAAAGCTGATTTTTGTGAGCTGAGTGATGCTTGGGAAAAGCTAAGAAATGCAGGGGAGTGTTGTCAAAATTTGCCTAGAAACTAATGGAAATTGTGAGAGAACCACCTAGGAGTAACTAGGTACAATGAGGGAAATTGGGAGGTTAATCAATTGGAAATTTGATAAGGAAGAGAGTTGCACTTAGGTTGGAACTTGGAATGGTGAATAATGCAATCGAATACAAGTAAGGCATTTGTGTAAACCATTGAGCAAGGGAGGTGTTAGAGCAAAATCTGTCACATGGAAGAACTTAGAAAGCTAAGTGTTGAGATCTAAGTGAGAAAATTGTGTAAACAAACCAAGAATTGAGAGGTGAGTTAGTAAATGATTTGAAGAGGTTTAGAGCATGTTTTAAGGTGTTTAAACATGTAGAAAATTTGTGGAAAGATTAGGGAATGATTAGGGGTGGATTAAGATTGGATTAGGGGTTAAAAATTGAAGTTTTAACAGCTTTATAGTAGGGTCCGGGACTTAGGGGCCGGACCAAGTCCCGGGCCAAGCATAAAAACACCCTGAAAGTTGAAAAATGAAGTGGTCCGGGACTAGGGACCCGGACCAAGTCCCGGACCAGAGGAAAAAAATCACCTGAGAGTACGTTCTGGCATTGGTCCAGGACTAGGGACCCGGACCAGGTCCCGGACCATGCACAAAATTGAACCGTGAGTGTTTTTCAGGCCCTAAATGATGGGGAAGTGATGGGTATTGGTTTTAGATGTTGTTTAGGCCTTGTTTGGTGACATGTAAAGGCCCTAAGAAGTGTAAGAAAGTGTTAGAAGTGAGTGTGAAGTAAGAACTCAAATTAACAAGAGTAAAACCGAGATAACGGGATGACGGGGTAAGTACGGGAGTAGTATTTAATTACGTACCGTATGAGCTTGGTATTGATAATAGTGTTTGAAATATTATCAGAGAACCATGTGTGAACCGAGCAATGTGAGGACACGGTAAAAGTGAAACCAAGGTGAAAGGTATGATTTTCTTATGCCCCGTATGCTAACCGAGTTACGTTGATTTGTGTGTTTGTGTGCCGGCTTAATCAAGACTAAAGCATGAAATTGAACAATTGCTTGAGTATATGCATGTCTTGTTGTATATTGTATGAGCTGACATACTTGAATGCCGGTGTGTGAGGGTGAGGTCTAACTTTATTAGTGGTAGACCGACTCATAGTTGAAGTACGAATGGTAGAAACTCATAGAGCGGGTCATTTCGTAAAATAACGGGAACGTGCAAACACACAAGATATCGGTTAAAGAATAACGATAACACAAACTATGAACTCACTAGTAGGTGAGGAGGATGTACAGGTTGAGTAAAACACCCGATAACGGTTAGAAAACCAAATCGAAACAATCCACGAAACAAATAAGAGTGGAAAGATAAATGAACCTCTATGAAGGGGATTAAGTATAGTTCGAAGATGTGAACTAGCAAGATAAGTAAAATAAGTAGGGGACCATTATACTCCCTTAAGATACGGTTGAACTCCTATATAAGGATTCGATCCGGTATGAGAAAATAACCGAAACTTTCAAGTATTCGAAATATTGGGCAACCCTTAAAACCTAAGGATACCCGAACTTAGAAGGAATTCCCAAAGTCATTAGAAACATCGAGAGGGATGCTTCTAGACTAAAATACACATTGATATTATAACTACGAGAGAGGAGCGTATGGGAATGTGAGAAGTCCGAGAGAAGTTCGGACCTGTGTGAATGAAGTAGGAACTAAGAGAGAGTTCCGGGAGCTAGTCGAACCTTCCCACCATGCTAGACCCAGAGTAGGGTCGAAACAGGGGAAGTAAGACTATGCTAGAGAGCCATGGTTTTGGATCTTAGGAATGTATTAAGAGAAACAAGCATGACAGTAGGAGTCCTGTAGTGTCTCGGTAACTACAAGAGCTTGAGTATTAGTAACCAAGAGTAGCGGTGGGTAGATAAGTATAAGTAACCCAAGACAATGGGTGAGGAAAAAGAATAAGTAACCGAGAGAGTGGGTGAGTTAGGGAATAAGTAACACGAGAGAGTGGGTGGAGATAATGAACAAAGTAGCTAAGGCATTAGAGAGGTAGAACCGTCGAAGCCTAAAAGTGAGTAGGTATGAACTAACAATTGATGTGGAGTTAGGGATGTATTCCATGTTGGATGTTGATTCCTTGTGTAGTAGCATAATATAAGTATTGCTATGTGCATGTTGATGATTAAAATGAATTCATGCTCTCGAAAAAGAGTAGTCGGGCTCCCCGGTTAGCACGCGGGGTATGCAATTCATATGCGCGTTAAGCTGAGCCCCTAGGGCATCGGTTTTTATTTTTAGGTACACCGAAGATGATACCATTCGAGAGTAGGACGGGGTCGGTGGTTAGCATGGGTAGTTAGATTTTAATTACTTGTGTACTTGAATGAGGTGTAAGACCGAATATGTTATTGGCATCCGTATATTGTAGACTCAGTATAGTAAGGAACTGAATGGGGTAATGTATTGTATGAGACTCGATTAGAGTGAATGAGTAATGTAATTGAGCTTGTGTACTCAGTTGTTCCAGACCATCAGACCGTTACTGTATTTGAGTTAGGCCTGGTTAGCCACGTGGGTGGCTAATGGCGTTGTATCACCCTCCGTTGTATTTAGTGTTCCACTGCGATATTATGGGAAATTGAGACAGTTTAAGAGGAAATTATGAGATTAGCGGATGGGGTGTTACAAAAATGGTATCTTCGCTCTGATGACTGGAAATACCGAGCTTAGGAAATACCGAGTTAGGAATTAGAGACTTAGGGCTAAGGGTTAAGTGATAGTGTGAGAGATACGCTAGATAGGAACTTCTAGTATGATCTGGATACCTACAATACCAAACCCGCCCTCCACAACCCCCGTATTTAAAGCTCGGGGAAGAACGCCAGAAAGACGAGAAAACCCGACCTGGCAGTTGATAAATATTTCTATATGAACCAGAACTTGTCGTGCGGTAGAATCAAAGAACCGGAAATCCCAGAGACGGATCCCGCTGGAACTACAATAACCGCACTTAATGGCGGGAGATCAAGAAATCCTATCCCAAGGAGACCGGAATCTGCGGCAGCATGGGGCGACATGCCTAGCAGTCGCGAGAACCCGGCTAGCCAAGTAGCAGCGAGAAGGAAAGTACCAACTGTGCAATGAGGCGGAAGAGATGAAGTAATGCAAACCAGGACACATGTCTACGGACCGCCATAGTTAAGTAATACCACCAGCGGTATACTAACCGACTAAGAAGCTAGTCAAGAGTAGGTACACCCACCCTACCACACCCGAAAAGGTTAGACAACTACGAGCATATTTACGGGGCATACCCGAATAGGACTACCAAAGTAGTGCCTAAAGGAGTTAAACCTCGGTAACCACAGTAAGACGTGGGAACAAGCAACGAGGTAGGACACAGAATTAAGTAAATAAGGGTCCCCGAGAAGGGAGAAGCACCCGGAAGGGTGACAGTCACATCAAGACGAACAAGAAGCAGCTCCGACGAGCAGTTATCCAACTAAAGGATCAAAGGAAGAGCTGACACGGCTACCGAATACTAATGTGAACAATACCATGACCGGTATGAGTTAACCCAAAAACCGCCCGTACCACGCACTTGCCACAGCAAGTGCAGTAATAGCGGAACTATGATGAGGAACGTTAACAAGCAAAAAGTACTTAGCAAAGTACCAAGATGACAAACAAAGCCAATAAGGCAACACAACCTTAAGAATTTTGAAACGAAACCTTGGAAAGGCCTAACGGCCTGACCACTGTATTGAAGAGCATATCAGTCGGCAAGAAGCTAGATCTGGTAAGAAGCAACCGGTATTGAAATGTCGTGAAGATTTTATTTTCAAACTCAAATTTTTCTTTCAAAACATAAAATTTTCCAACACCCCCCAAATTTTAAAAACCAAACCAGAAAACCACGGTAAGTTATCATAGGACGATATAAGAGGAGTTAGCACCAGAATACTTCACCTAGGCGTGTGACCGACACTACAGTGTACAAAAACAAGACATGGGACGACCGCACTCCGAAGGAGCTTGCGGGCCTGACAGACCAGTTATGAGTTAGTCGGGTAAGTGGTAACGTATCAATAAGATACTTCATGTATGTATACAAGTAGAGTACGGAGCACGGGAAGTAGTCGACTCCATACTACGGACCATAAGATAAGTTCAAACCACGATTGTTGGACACCTCGAATGATCGAAGAATTCAGGGAAGCTTACCGAGCTAAAGGAGTCAAGAACCCAGTCCAAGAGGATGATTAAAGAGTCGAAAGTGCGAGAAGTATGGAGTATTAAGTATAGACATTGGATATGTCTCAGGAATCTCGAAGCAAATACATGATAACAGAAATGAATACCCGCGTAAACAATATGGCGAATGCTCGAAATGAATTTGTCAATGTTCGATAATGGGATAGAATTCCCAGAACAATCACCACGGCTACGGGAAGATATTATACCCCATTTTAGGGAATATCAAACCCGGCCAACAATGTAAGAAGGTAGTATCCATAGTCTAACCAAGAACGGGAGACGTTACAACCCTAAACGGGATAGTTCAAAATATATATAACCACAAGGCGGAGTAAGAAACTGAATATACCCATGAGTTTAGACCAGATGTAGTGGCGCAACTCAGGAACACCCAGGAGCAATCCGTGAAGGGTACCAGAGTCAACAGTAGTTGAACGAGATATCGTGTTGAGAACACAAGTGTTAAAGCGAACACTAGGGTAGAACCCCGAAGGGATCCCACTTAGCAAGGGAACACCCTAAATTGCCATAGGGCATAGACTGATATCAAGATACTTAAGGGCCTTCCATGTACGGAAGTGTGATGAGACAAGCATATCAAAGAGCCCAGTAATACCTCCAACCCATTTTATGGTATACGGAGAAGAAGAAACTTGTGTAAGCAGCCTGCAAAGAGCATGGCTCGAGACAATGTGGCTTGTAAGCCGGAAAACCAACTACAATTCGTAGATCCAAACGTTGCAAAACCCATGCATAAAGGTATAAGAGGAATCATGGAGAATGAGCCACTACCTTACAGTGGGGATACCCCTCGTTATTGTGGGCATATGGAGCGGCAATTGCATGAATCCTCCAGAGAAAGGCTACCACCTAAGAATATAATGTGAAACCGCTAAAGCGGTGTAATGAAACTTGAGCATGTGTTTATTGCCAAGGAGTAATTTGAACAGAAATAGTATTTAGAAAGGCTTTAATAGCAATGGTCGGAAACCGAGAGAGTAATCGGTTGAGTAGTAAACACAGTACGTGTGCAATACGAATTGCCGAGTAAACAATGTGTAAGGAGCGTAGAGAGATTTATAAGAGTAGTGTATTCTATTGAGCCAAGTGAATGGCAAGCCATAGTATAAATGGCGGGAACACCTGAGCGGAAGCTAAAGTAGTAGCGGATGCCATGAAAACGAATAAGAACATGGTACGCAGCAAGGGTTAGATATTTGTGCTTCATAATCATATGAGAAACATCTACATTCAATTGCATTTGAGGATTAGTAGATATGTGCTAAAAGAATGTCATAATCGAATCTTCTTAATCATTCATTTTTGGCCTATGTACGGGAGCATAGTTCATTTTTCATCTTACTTACCCCTAAAGGATGTCATGAATATAGAACGCAAGTCCAAGTTAGAGTCTCCCTTGGTTATTCATAAGAAACAGTGCAACCCAAACAATGAGATCATTCCTTTTGTTTTGTCACATAGGAAAATACCCTCGTATTAAGAGGAAAGATTATCGTGCTTACTTTTATAAAAATGTGCTTAATAATTTAAAATCTAGAGACTTTAATGGTTACTAGAAGTCTTCAAATGGCGCTTTGTCTAAGTGTCTCCTTCATGTTGTACCAACTTACACCCTGTCTTCATCTTGCTTCCTAAATCTATGGTAACTCAGCTTACCTCCACCATAACTCTATTTTGTGTGGGGTGACAAAAGTTTATTTAAAGCAATGCATTGATTGAAATGGGATGAGGTATTCAATCATTATTCTGGGATCTAGGTTTTAGGCATATTTTGCATCTGTATATGATTTTTACCAAGTGATTAGACAATGGACCATCCAACATATAAAGTTTGTTTTATTTTTGTATACCTCATTATTGAGATCCTTATTTTTTACGCCTAGGTTCAAAGATCATCTAACGGATCCCACTCTTATGTTCTACTAGTAGTGATTCCTTAAATTGATACTATTAAAAAATGGTAGCTACCGTGTCAAATCAAATCCTCATATGCTACAATCAGCAAAAAGGCTTCAATTGATCCTAGTAGTGTTAGATTATAAAGACATGCTTCATTTCACGTGCATGATTTACATGAGCAAAAATTTCATGTGAATTTTTTCACACGATCTTATCATGTATGGCCATTTAGCAAAACGAATTGGTGGATTATTAAGACATGATTCCTAGGAAACGATGAATCATGTATTAATACTTTTTCTTCCATTTATGGTCAATGCATGGACTTTTCTCACATACTAATCACTGGGTGGTGTGGAGAATGTAATTAGTTTCTGAGGAGTTTATAACCTTAGTCCATTGTAATAGTTAATATGTTTTCAAATAACATTAAGAAGGTTAGTTAAAGATCAAAAAAGAACCATCTTGGATCCTTTCTCAAGGGTGGCTAAGTACAAGCTCAGAACTGGTGTATCAAATGGGTTGTTAAGCATGTTTTGTTGGAATAAAAAATCTATTAATTAGAAGCGACCTTAAACTGTATTAAATTGCATTTTTCTACATTTATGTTTATAGATTTTGTTCATCATATGACTTTTCAGTAGCTAATTCGTTTAAGAAATCTTGCTCAATTTTGATCTTTTGTAATACTAATAAAAATTGAACCTTAGATATCATGATATTAATTGTGTTTTTAAACTACCATCCAACCTTTTTATTAGTAACTAAGCATAAACAAGAGTACGTAATCTCGGTTCTTTGTAGCCCCCAACCCAACCCGTTGGCAGCGGCAAAGGTGAAACCCCTGTCTATACCTGAATTACATCTACCTACATGGATGCAATTCCTACTGAACATAAGAAATTGAGCCCTTCCAGCTCATCATGTGAGAATAAGAACCACCAAAATTGTACTACAAAAGTAGTGATCTGCATAACATACCACGCCCTAAGGTATGAGGAACCTACCCTAACATACTTGAAAACTACCATGTAACCAAATTGACTTAACGAACTATTCAAACAACTGAAAATTAAAGATACATCCACCACTAACCTATGATGATATGACCTACCAACTTTACAAAGTGATTATTTAGTAAAGGCACAACATAAGACCAAAAAGAGCACACAATCACAGTAGAGTTACACCAATTTTTGTGATTGTGGGACGCTTGAATCATTAGTCTTGGCACCTCCAGGAATCAGGAGTTGTCGTGTTTGCATGAGTGTCACCAACATACTTTAGTAGACTCTTGTTGATGGACTAGATCCACTGTCAAACTCGATCCCTTCTTAGAAGTAGTTTTGCCTTTTTTTAACATGAGGACTAGTCTTGTAGATAGACCAAATCTCTTCCAATGAACCCTCTTAGAGGACACGATTGAAATTTCTCTTTTTCCCACCTAACATAGATGGAAACTCCTCCATCATCGTTTGGACAGGAATATCCTATAAGTCTTCTTCATTAGCAATAGTTGCCACCTTCGGGTCATGAGTAATACCTTTAACCGACTGAGAACTAGCTCCTACTTCTGATCCATTGAACCCTCTTGGTTGAGAACACATACGGATGGATCCTCGTGGACTTGAGTTCTAGTGGAATAGTTTGCACCTTGAGATGAATTTCTTTCAGCTAGACCACATATATACTTCCAAACGTCGTTGTTGACATAATTAAATACCTTCACCCAAAGCAAACCCCTGAAGTACGCAACCAGGGACCATCAGGGTAAACCCTCGATGTCGGTTTTGTGTGGTCAAACATTCCTTTGTTGCATGCACGAAAGCCCACAACGGGAATAGATAGCCAACATTTTTTCTTAGGTCACTCGCAAAACCGAAGCTACCCCTTCCAACACTATGGAAACACATCTAAGAACTAGTATGATAAGATCCAATTGTCCTTCATCATCACCATATTCCAAGAAGGCAGCGAAACAGTCTCCCAAACGCCTTGCGAAGGCCGTGTTTTGCGAGAGGAAAGGAACATCATTAGTCGCACCCACATAGGTACTAAGCTAAAAACGAGATCCTTTGGCACCTTCATCTTATTAATCTGCTGAAACACCAAGATCCATCAAAGGATCATGGTTCCCTTGCAGCACCACATGCACCATCTTCTCTTTCACCTGCCTGATATTTGTGCTTTCATAAGAGAAAAGCTTATTAAGTAAATTGATCATAATTCAATACGAGCTCAAAATGAGTCCACTCTAGTTATTCAGTTTAAGTTTGTAATGGGCTAAAATAATAAAGCCCAATAGTCAGTATATTTGTTTTCAGTCAGTACAAATGTACATAAAGTTAGTTCTTACTATAAATAGAACTATCTGCACTCAATACAAGACACCCGATGAATTACACGTGAAACCCTATTTTATTTATGGTATTAGAGCTGGAATACTACTGTTGCATTGATGACGACGGTAGTTTCTTCTCCATCTGGGTCGACTGCATCTAGAGGACCAGCAGGAAATAACAACAGCGTCAATGTCTCATCCTCTCAATCTTCAAACGGTACGCAATCAGTTCTCTCAGCGGTTGGAAATTTGATAAAACTTTCCCAATTAAATTCAGTTTGTGGAAAACTACAATAGTCGGTTTCCTCAGAGGGAATGATTTATTTAAGTTTGTTGATGGCTCATACAGTTGTCCAGCAAAGCATAATGAAAATAATGAGATAAATTTAGAATATCTTCGATGGACAAATCAGGATCAATTGATTATGTCTCTTATTCACATGTCATTGACGGAACCAATTATTGTGTTGGTAGTTGGCTGTGAAACCTCAAAACAATTATGGGATTCATTACACAACACCTAAGCTGCTCAAACTGCTGCAAATCTGGATCATTTGCATCTCCAGCTTGCTAGTATTTTAAAAAAGGGAGAAGAATCCATTACTGAATATTACAACAGGGCTCGTACTCTTGTTCACTCTATGGCTGTAGCAGGTCATTCTATTTCAGATACTGAATTTCAGACTTTTATATTGCGTGGTCTTCCAGTCGAGTACAATTCTATAATTTCTATCATACGGTCTAGTAGGGAGCAGTAGGCTCCTTTTGAGATTCTCAGCAGTTGGCTTCAGTTTGAGGCTACTTTAAGGCAGCAAGCTCAACAGTTGAATCACTCAATCACTACAAATTCTACAGTCACCTCCTCTCAGCATTTTACCAACTCTTCAACCAGAGGAAGGGGAGGTAACAAAGGTTCTTCTCATGGAAACTATACTAGAGGAAGAGGACGTCAAAACTCAAGAGGAGAAAATTCTAATCAATGTAGATCTTCTGGGAATTCTACACTTTTCTGGTCAACTGATGATAGACCTCAGTGCCAAATCTGCTATAAAAAGGGGCATGAAGCCCGTGACTGTTACCATCGCTTTAATTACTCTTATCAGTCAGCTCCACCACAGTCCTTTACAGCTAATTCTATAACCTACAGTACCGGTATTTCTACCAATGACTGGCTCCCAGATACAGCAGCGAGTCATCATTTTACAGGAGACTTTTCTAGACTAAACCTAGGGTCTACTGATTATGGTGGTGTTGAATCCATTTCTCTAGGGGATGGGTCTTTACTACCTATCTCACATCAGGGTATGGGTCTCCTTCCTACTTCTACTCAATCTTTCAAACTCAATAATGTCTTTTATAGCCCAGCTTTGACCAAACATTTGCTCTCAGTAATTAAATTTTGTGTTGACAACAACACCTACTTTGAGTTTCACCCCACTTATTTTGTTTTGAAGGACTTCCAAACTCATCAAACTCTTCTCAAAGGTCCAGCTAAACAAGGCATTTATATCTTCCCTAAAGATGTTGTTCACGTCTTAGATTCTGTTCAACCCACTCAAGCTAATCTTAGTGTCAAGACTTCTCCCACCGTTTGGCACTGGAGGCTTGGTCACCCTTCTATTGCTACCACCAAACAGACTTTAAGAAGTTGTAATCTTTTTGTTCAAGGCAGTTATCCACTGCAATTTTGTCCGGCTTGTTGTCTTGGCAAAACACATGCCTTTCCCCATTTTATTTCTCCTAGTCATTCTAAAGAACCTTTTGAGTTACTATTTTTAGATGTTTGGGGCCCAGCCTATGTGAATTTTGTTGATGGTTTTAAATATTATTTGTTGATAGTTGATGATTATTCCGGTTATATGTGGTTATTTCCACTTTGTTTAAAATCTGAAGTGCAACATGTGTTTCACACGTTTTACAATCTAGTGGAGAATTATCATAAGGTTGTTATCCGATCTATTCAAACTGATGGTGGTGGTAAATTTCAAGTTCTCTCCTCCTTTCTACAGAAAAAGGGTATTCGACATCGTCTTACCTGCCCTCACTCTCATCAACAAAATGGGGCTGTTGAAACCCGACATATGCACGTTGTTGACAGAGGCATAACTTTGCTAGCACAGGCCTCAATGCCCATCACCTACTGGACTTATACGCTTAAAACAGCAGTTTTCTTGATGAACAGAATTCCCTCACAAGTGTTGGACAATAAATCTCCTTTTCAGATGTTCTACAAATCTGATCCTGATTATATGTCTCTCAAGGTTTTTGGTTGTAGCTGTTATCCTAATCTCAGACCATATCAGCGGCACAAGTTATCTACCAGATCTACAAGGTGTGTTTTTATGGGATATTCTACTCAACACACAGGTTATATATGTCTTGACTTGGCCAATCATAGAATTTACATTTCACGGGATGTTGTCTTTAATGAAACAGAATTTCCCTTTGCCTACCAAAACACTCCACAAAAATCAGACCCTCAACTTCACACTTACACTCTCCTTATTCCGAATATGCACAAGTCTGCTTCTTCCTGACTCTAGCTCCTCACATTCTTCTCACAATCATCCACAAGACTCTCCTCAAAATCTCAACCTTTCTCCAAACACTTCTCCTCATACTGTTGATAATACCTCTCCTCACAGTCCTAGCAACCTCTCACATTCCTCTCAAAATGCTTTTCAAAATTCTTCTCCAAATTTCAATCTCTCTCCCAACACCTTTCCTCATACCACTGCTACTATCTCTCCTACAAAAGGCACTAATACTGTTAAAAGCTCAACACCTGAACCACCTACAGTCCCGTAGCCTCCTACTGTTCTTCCTACACACCCCATGGTTACAAGATCTAAAACCAACTCCTTAAAGCCTTTGACACGAACAGACGGAACTATGAATTACCAGATTCATCACACAGCCCTAGCCTCTATTCCAGATGACCCTACTTTAAAGCAGGCTCTAATGCACACAGAATGGGTTCAGGCTATGGAAAAAGAAATGCAAGCCTTAAGATCTAATCATACTTGGGATCTTGTTCCACCTTCTCCTAATCTCAATCTAATTAGGGTTCGTTGGATTTTTAGAACAAAAAGAACAGCAGGAGGTCATATTAAACGAAGAAAGACTCGCCTTGTTGCTCAGGGTTTTTCCCAAGCACCAGGCCTTGATTATACAGAAACATTCAGTCCCGTGGTCAAACAATCTACAATCAGGCTAGTTATTTCTATTGTTGTATCTAATCAATGGTCAATCAAGCAACTGGATGTTCAAAATGTGTTCCTTCATGGGGAACTTGAAGAAGAGGTTTACACAAAGCAACCACCTGGTTTTATTGATTTTGTGTTTCCTAACCATGTTTACAAGTTGCGCAAAGCCATATACGATTTAAAACAGTCTCCTAGAGCATGGTACGCCAAGCTCAGCTCCTTTCTAGTTGAAATTGGGTTTCACATTTCAAAGTCCGGTCACTCTCTATTTATCTATAATCAAGGCGCTGAAACTGTCTATGTCCTGGTGTACGTAGACGATATTCTATTGACTGGCTCCTCGACATCCCTATTGCACAAATTTACCACTACCTTCTCTAACCATTTTCCTATCACCGACATGGGAAATCGTAGTTTTTTTCTGGGCATCTCTGTTTACAGAGACAATCATGGGCTCACCCTATCTCAGAAACAATATATAAAAGATGTTCTTCAATGAACCAATATGCTGCAATCAAAGTTTATCTCCACTCCCATGACTCGTTCAGAAAATTTGGACACAATCGACTCTCTTCTTTTTGATAACCCAACCCTATACCGAAGTGTAGTGGGCTGCCTATAGTACTTATCGTTCACCCGCCCCGATATAAGTTTTGCAGTGAACAGAACATGTCAATATATGCACTTTCCTAGAATCATCCACTGGAAGGCGGTAAAAAGAATCTTGAGATACTTAAATTCATACCTGCGACCTGAGTCTTCACTTTGCTGCTACGCCACGAGGTTCCCTTCGTGTCTCCACAGACGCAGATTGGGGCGGCTTGTTAGTGATCGCCGGTCCACCTCTAGAATGCTTGTCTTCCTCAGGTCTCATCTAGTATCGTGGGCTTCAAAGAAGCAGTCGACAGTCTCCAGATCCACTACCGAAGCGGAGTATAAGGCTCTCGCATGTGGGGCTACCGAAGTTTTGTGGCTTCAAACTCTTCTCTCAGAGTTAGGGTTCTACCTCAAATCTCCCCCAATTCTCCATTGAGATAATTTGAGTGCATCTTTTCTGGCTTCAAACACAATTCTTCATACCAGGGTTAAACATCTAGTGTTGGATTTTCATTTTATTCGAGATAGGGTACGATACGGGGGACTCCGGATTTCTCGCTTCTACACACCAGGTCGCCGATTTGCTTTCCTTAATCAGCGGTCAAAACTCCCTTTGCTAGGGAGTGTTGACTCGAGGGGGGATATTAAGTAAACCGATCATAATTCAATACGAGCCCAAAATGAGTCCACTCTAGTTATTCAGTTTAAGTTTGTAATGGGCTAAAATAATAAAGCCCAATAGTCAGTATATTTAATTACACGTGAAACCCTATTTTATTTAAAGCTTACCTAACAAACATCAGTCAAAAGGAAGAATCATCACTGTGCAGGATCAACCATGGCACAGTTTATTAGAGGGGAACTATCCATTCTCCACACGCTGACCCAAATGATTTTAACTATTCCCCAAGTAATTCAAGATACTGAATTTGACACAAATCAAGACAGAACATGCAGAAGACAATTAGGCTTATGTAGTTATTCTTGAAAGAATTTGTTCATCATGGAGGGCTGATTTTGATTGGTATTAAGAGTTGGATGTGACACTTCAGGGTTGTTCAGGTTAAGGATTTTGACCTACCCGTCTGTAATAAAAACAAACTTATTTAATTATATTTCACATCTTCCATAGCATAGTCTTATGAGGTTAAGTGTTATATATTGCAGTTTGCATCATACTTTTGCACTATTGTCACATATGTGTATTCGTTTGGGTTTAGAGTAAACAAAGCGTTACGGAGCTAATAACTACATAGCGAAAACAAGTGAAAAAGATGGGCCTAAATGCAGTTCCAAATAACGTTCTCAAATTCTGAAAGAATGTACGACAACTCTTAATTAATGCTAAAACCCTAATGGTAAGAAACTAAGAAATCCCCAAAAAACAACAATTACCCAACTTAAAAAAACCTGTTTCTAAACTTCCATTTTTTGTTTAAAGAAAAACCTTCTTTCTAATCGACATAACACTACCGTACCAAATTCAGTACCAACTTAATAACTAGCCGTCAAAAGGGAGCAGACGACCGCCGCGGCAGCAAGGGAGGAAACGAGGGCAACGGACGGCTGTTCAGCGGCGCTAGTAACCGAAGCAGGAGCGGAAGCAGAGTAATGATGATCATCATCAGAGGTGGGAGGAGAAGAGATATGAATGTGAGGGGACATGACATCTACAATGATTCTCTGGCCATTAGCGCAGTGGTCAGCTGAGCCGCTGATGTAGTAAAGCATGCCTGAACGTGTAAGTTTGACAGAAGAATTGCCGTCGGTGTAGGTGTTGAGTGCGGCCGCTGTCTTACAGTGGTAGTAATCGTACTTGTCGACTTCAATGACGGAGTCATTGGTGTAGACAAAACCTGAAAGTTGAACACACGAGGAGAAAGAAGAAGCGATAAGTGATACGTTTGAGGTTCGACATATTTCAAACTGAGGGGAAAGGCGCAAGAGTTAAAAGTGAGGGGACTTACGGAGCGTGTCTCCTACGTGGAATCGTCTGGTCTCAGCCCAGTGGTTGTACACATCAGTATCGTTACTGTCAGGGATACGCCAGCCGAGGTTTCCTCCGACGGTGAACTCTTTTGAAGCTTCAGCCTGGTTATTTAGCGAGAATAAGAAAGAGGTGAATAGGAGAGTGAGTGGAAAACCGAGAGCCAAGTACTTCATCATCGTTCAATCTCCGTTTGTTTGTTGGTGGGTTTTGTCTGAGTTGAATCAGCTCTTCTGGTTAGGAATGAAATGGCTGCAGGCGGAGAAAATGGGATATAGCGTAGGTTACTTGAGATCCGGTAGGAAGATTATGAGGGTTTAAAAATCCAATCCTTGGCCTGAAATGGTTTTTGGGCTCCCTACTATTATGGTGGCAGTTACGGTGCGTTTTGTGCGTGGGTGCAGTTGGATAGACGTGGTTTAAAAAAACCACGTTGAAATGTAAATAACTTTGACTCTTTTATAAAATGAAAAAAAAAATTACATAACCGTAAATGGATAGAATTTATAATTATTGTTTTTTTTATCCGATAATTATTTATTTATACCTGTAGCTGCCGTAATGTTAATACCACTTCCCAATATCAATATAAGGAATTATTTTACTACAAAGTCCTTAAAAATGGATAACGGAAGATGATCAGTCGAAGTGAGCAAACAATTATCCATAAATATTCAAATATATAGAAATAAAATTATATGAAGGGGTTTTTTTTAACATAAATATCTCACCTACCTTTTCTACTATTTAAAGCACATACCCATGAACTTATCTTATTTTACTGAAATCTATCTCACACAAACAAAATTAGTTTTCAATTAAATGGGTACATGTTTTTTTCGAAGGAATTAAATGGTACATGTTGTTATTGTATTTATACTGAACTCGTGTGGTGTTTTCACACTAGTCGAACTTTATGATTTTACTCTGTTTCAATTTTTTTTAATAATTATAATATTTATCCAAAATTTGTGACTTATTATGAGAAGATCCTAAATTTCACGTCAATATGTTATGAAATCATATACAAATTCAGAAATCTTATAGTTAAAGAGAGGAAGAGAGTAAGTGATTTTAAAAGGTTTAAAGAATTTTTTTGGTAAGAAGAGCAAAAAAGATGAAGGAAATAACGAAGGTGGCGACCCAGAGATCTTCAACTATTACCTAAATGATGTTAACACTGAGGAGAACTTACGAGGGGCCCATTATGAGGTACTTTATATGATTGTTTACCAGTCAACTATCAAAAAAAAACTTTATATGATTGTTTGACAATTTAGATAGTAATGTAGAATAAAATTTGGTAAAAACAATCTGAAAAAGCAAAAAAATATGCCCGAGTAGCAGACGCCGACGCCGGCCGTTACAACCCGGCGTCGCCGCCAACCGTTTCATCTCGGTGTCGCCACCGACCCTTCTCTTCTATGTTGGCGTCGCCACCGGGGTTCGACCTTAAAATTGTATATCTTCTTCGTTATAACCCTGATTGTCGATCCGTTTGCGCCGACGTGTTCGCCTTTTCGTCTACTTTGTTTCAATTAACTTTGCTGATAATTTGTTTGATATATGTGTTGTTTCTTCTTAAGTACGTACTGTTATCATTTACGAGTAGTGTTAGTTAAAGTTGTCGACATTAACTATCTTCTACTTCCTGTTTAATAGAAAAACAATCAAGCCTATTTTATTTGATTATTGTTATCGACATTGACCTATAATCTAAACTAGCCCTCTATAAAGTTAAGGGCCTAAATGAAAATTATAGGAAAAATCTTGGGTGAATTCGTAAATAATGAAAAGTTATGGTCAAGGCAGTATATTGGAGGTCAACCTTGACTATATTAGGAAAGTTGACCAAATTGGATGAGAGAAATAAAATTGTGAATTTAATAAAGTTAAGGAGTATAATTGTAACATTATAAAAATTTAGTGTGGAAAATTAGTAAATTATGGAAACATGGGGGCTGTTACGAGAATATATTAAAGTGGGGATGAATTTTAGTGTATGGTTGGAAATGATATAAGTGTTACATTAAGTATAAAGTATTAATATTCATTAAGGTGGAAATGGACATAAGATAAGGAATTATGTAATTCACATAAACTGATGTAAATACTTTGGGAATAGAAATTATAAGATTAGGTGGGGAACTAAATAAAAGTTTGGAGCTCCAGTAGAAAAAAGATTTTAAATGACGCACTTTAAACCACGGTTATTAACGGAACCGTCATTTAAATTCTATAAACCACGGTTATTAACAGAACCGTCATTTATATTGCACGGCCCATCAAAATAAATGACGATTGCTTATTGTGTGTAAGTATCTTTTAAATTATTAAATTATCTTTCATTTTTTTAAGCTATTTAATATATCTTTTGAAAAAATGTTGTTTAGGTGTTTGACTGCTAGACTGATATCGAACAAGAGATTATCTGCCATCACTTTCTTGTGTCCGCAATTGATGTCAGCAAGTCAGGCCGCATTGGATGTGCACAGCACGTGAGGCGGGGATTTTGTGCTGCGGTGCAGAGAGGAAGTAAATATTTGCTGATCCCATATCATCAGATGTAAGTACACAATAACTTGAATTTTTTGCTTCCCAATTACATATGTGATAATTAAAATATTGTTCTACAACACATTCTTTGTTTTACATGTGGTAGCAATCATTGGATGTTGATGGTGTTGTGTATCGACACCTCATGCTTGTTGATACTAGACCCATTGGGCGCTGATGACCTTCGAGAGATCGCTATAGAGAAATATTTGAAGGAGTGAGTATTTAAAATTTTAATAAATTGTATTTATTTTAAGCTTGTTCTGGATTATTGGCAATAAATGGCTTCATTTTAAAATGCTATATTTATGCAGGGGTCATACGCTTGGTTTAAGTGATGAGGAGAAACCATTCTCCATCTTGAACTTCCAATACATACGTGTAAGTAATCATTTAGTTTATGTATTTTGTATTAAATTTAAACGTTTAATTTCTTGATCTGTCTAAAGTTGGTAATCCATGGATGGTGTGATGACAGTGTCCTAAACAGCCTGATTCACGGAGCTGTGGCTATCATGTGATGCAGTACATGTACGAGATTGTTCATAATATTGACACACTTGATGATGATGACAAGGTAACCCATACCAATCAAAATTGTAGTTAAAGTTATTGCATTTTAAATAAAATTGTGTGTACTAATGATGATCAGTTTCTTTTTATGGACAGATCATTTCTTTTTTCACAAAAGCACGGGGCGCGTATTCCAAAGGGGATCTGGACTTTGTAAGAGATCATTTATCACAGTTTTGGTGTAAAAATTACTTGAGCGTTTCTTAGATCTTATCCTAGTGTAGTTAGACTTACACTTTTGTTTGTGCTGAAGCAACGTAGACTCTCAAAGTTTGTAAAGTTCAACTCTCTCTTATTTTTGAAAGTTTGAAGGGGTTTGTTTGCAATTCGTTTTCGATGTTGCAATTCAAATTGGCAACTTGGTTTATGGTCATATATATTGTGGTTGGTTACCAAAGGGCAATACCAATTGGATGCCCTGTACAGGTTGTATATGTGATTGTAAATTGGGTTGTGTTGGAAAACACATGGTAGAGGCTAAAAAACAAGAAAAACTAAAAAAAAAAGAAAAAAAGCCACGGTTGAGTAAAAACCGTGGTTTAAAACTCAATGGAACGACGTTATAAACCATGGTTTATTAGAAAACTGTCGTATAAAAGCGTTATATACCACGGTTATATATCTGAACCGTCGTATAAAAGCGTTATATACCACGGTTATAAAGCCGAACCGTGGTATAAAATCGGTCTGATCCCGCGACAAAAACGGCTTTAAACGACGGTCGTAGAACAACCGTGGTTTATAATCTCGCTTTTAAACGACGGTTTTAAACCGTGGTTTATAGTCATTTTCGAATATACGACGCGAGTATTAACCACGGTTTGAAACCGTGGTATATAGGCAAAATAATCGTGGTTAAAAACATTTTCTGCACTAGTGGAGTTTAATATAATGTATTATATAACATTAAGAGTATAGTCTTAATGTTTGTTTGTGAAGAATAGCACAAATAAGAGAGTTAAGTGTTTCACATGGAATGGTAAGGAATATCATTTATATAAGGAATTTTATAATTCATATAGACTTATAATATGAATATATGGAGTGTAGAGAATTATATAATATGATGTGGTAATCATATAAAGAGAGGTAAAGTATAATATAAAGTGGAGGATTTAATTATACAACATTAGGTTTAATAACTAATGTCATGTTATAAAGAATTGAACAAACAAATGAATGATATAATTCAAGGATTATAATATGAAATATATAGACACGTTGACTTGTATACATTCACCAAGTCAACTTAATTGACCAAAGAGGGTCAAGTTGACCGAATCATAACCTAAATGAGAGTTTAAAGTTTAATAATGCTATAAGGTCAATTATAACATGTAGTAACAAGCTATGTTGTTATATATATTTATGTGTACTTACATACGAGGGTAATCACCTATAATCAAGTGGAATATTATATGGATTAGAATCCTAAATGGTAACCTAATGCTACATACTACTTATAACATAAATAAAGTATGGTTTAGACTAGTCCCGAATACATTCGAAAACCCGAATAACAACGACAAACCAACTAAGGGGTTAGTTGTCGGGAAGATTAGCACTATTTGGGATGCTGGATCAATTGGATTATAGTTTTTAATTCTTAGCCGTATGTTCCAGAGTTACGAGACAAGAGCTACGAGAGTAGAGGGTGAGCGTGATACTTCACGCTAGCATTTACCACGGTGAACGGTATGTTATTGTGGTCTGAACGTCTTAAGGGTTTCTTGGGATCAGACGTTGTGTGCCTTAATTGTTAAGAGCGGTATGCTTGTTATATATGCATGTGATTATCTGATTTAATTGCTTGTCATTCACGCGTTATTAATTGTGCGCGAGCATCTTCGGACTAGTAATACTAATTAAGACTTGACTTAAGATACGAGCAAGATTAGGAAGTATCATTACTTATTAAAGTGTAATGGATACCATAATATTCCTAATTAACCTAAGTAAAAGACTTAGGAAAGAGACTCGGTGATAACAATCTCTTGAGCATGGACTCGAACATGAATATGACCTAGACGACTTCTAAGTATTGTGTAAGACCTAAACGGCATCTTCATCAAATTATATTCACTGTAACCTAAGCATAAATCTTAAGTGGGATTATTAGGAGAACTTAATCACATAGTGAGCCATAGTGTATATGAGCAGAAATCCATGGAATCCTGGTTACGCATAGTGATCACAATAGAGTTCGATGACTGTTACAGGTCCACTCGTAGGATATTCCTTATGATCAGAATGATCATTGCACGGAGTTCCCACGTAAAGGGAATGACTTCGGTCGTTGGTGTCCCACCATATAATAGGTGACATAAAGAGGATTCGAAGTCCCCACGTTAAGGGGATGGCTACTGCCGTTGGTGCCCTGTCATATAATAGGAGACATAAGGGGTAAGTGTTGAGGACATGTCGTCTTCTAACATGACGACTGTCAGTGAATAAGAATTAAGTAAGTTAAAACAGCTAGACACGGTCAATCAATAATACGAGACTTAATTAACTCTCATGAATGTGGAAAACAAATAAAGGGGCCTCGAAGGCCAAGTAACGAGTATTGTTCGCAAGAATTTGACTTTCACGTTTTATCGCGCTTACTCATTTATCGTTTTACTGATGTGAATGAATATTTGTGCAATGTGGTGTATATATTGGTTGAACTACTGAGTGTTTACTTACAACATTTAAGGTTTTATTTTATACATATAAAACGGAACTGCATGAAATGAACTGCATGTTAAGACGACTAAATGACTTAAGTGATCTAAAGAATCTAGGATTACACTTTAGCATATTCAGCGTTTCACTGAGCCTATACGGCAACACATTACAGGTCATTGATCGGGACTTGAAGCCGGAGTGCAGGACTTTTGGGTAATCGACATTTATTTTGACTTTCGCACTTGATAAGTGCAAAATACATCTAGTTTTGGGGTTTTAATTCTTTATATTTTCATTATAATTCATGTCATGTTTCTCACTTATCATATGTTTTTCCTTATATTTATGTTTTGATGTGAACTAATACATTTTATGTGTCAAATACAGGTAAAATTCATGAATATATATATAATAGGACTCACGATATTCAGTCACAACATACTAATTCACTCACATGAATACCTTTCATCTCATCCCATTGATGACTCATCACTCATGGAAATCATCATTGACGATCAACTTTATTAATTATAATGCTGATTCAATCATCTACTACTGCACACATAATCACACTGGATGTTAGTTCATTCTTGCATACACTTCACGTACAGCCATGCATGCACACGCACCATAGTCAAACGCTGCACTTTATCAAAGAAGTTAAAGATAGAACCGCTGCGGTATATATAGAAGACGAGTTAGGGTTTGAGAAGGGGACATTATTCACGCTATCAGTCAGCTGCACTCCAGCAGAGAGAGGCTTCGACCTCTCCCTCACTTCTTTCCACACACATAACTCCACCATTGTTAGCATTCCACACTTCTGACAAAGGATTAATGCAGAGATACGTGACGATGGAAGGCGGAGCGGGAATCTTCTTAACAGAGTTTCTTCTTCCTTTTTATCTAATTTGTCAATGTGTTCTTCCTTTGTTGTTTTTGTTATTTTTAGCATCATGTTTGAGTAGTTAGACTAGCTCCCCAGATTGGGGTAGCAAACCGGATATCTTTATATTTATTTTGTAAATGTTTCTTTGATTATTAATGCAATAGTTTAGTTCCTGTTCTTCATGTGCTTTAATCTTATGATCAATTATTAAAGTAATATTTGTAGTTTTCTAATCAAAATGTGGTGCTGAGATTAGTAAACAAGACATAGAAAGTTAAACCGGATTAACGACTAGAAGTATGGTTTGCCTATAGGTTAATCTGTCTTCAATAGGAATTGGTTATAAAGCGATTGGTTAGATTCAACTTGGGCATGGTTTGTGGCTTGTTATTTCTACTAGTTAGGATTCATTGTACAGGGACCGGTCAACGGATTAATTAAGATTCTTGAGTTTATTGCAGAATTAGGGAAGAGTTTATTAATAGATTTGTGAAGTGAAGGTTTGCAGAACAATCAGGGGTGCTTCCTTAGATTTAGAGTTTTAATCTTTATTTGTTTACTTAGTTTATTTTGATTGTTTTATTAATTTATGTTAGTTTGTTGAGTCATTCTTTTTATTAAATTAAGCAAACCTGGAAAAGTGACATTTCCTGTTTTCTTAGTTTAATTTAGGTTCTCAGTTAGTAAATAAATTTTCAATTAATTGAATGAGGTCCCTGAGATCGACAACCCCACTTATTTCACTATTTCGCAAAATGAAAGGTACACTGCCTAGGTAGAGAAGTCACATATTTCTGCTAACAACACTTCTAGACTTTATTTGTACGTACTATTATTACGTTTGTACGGGGGTTGAACTATGTAGTTGCTCACTTGTTCGGATTTTGGATTTGATGTTATTATGTTAAGGTTTAACTATCTAGTCATCACTGCGTTTATATTTACTTGGTAAGTGGAAAACCCGTTACTCACATGGGTGAGAGACGGAGTGTAGCACCCGAGTTATACAATTAGTTATAAATCCCGCTGCGACTTGTGTTTTAATTATGCTACAACTGGCGATTGTACGAGATTAGGAGTAGGGGTGTTACACTTACTGGAATGGTAGACGACCCGCCGAGAAGATGTTAGGGACCAGTCATCGAGGGGTATGTCACCTCTGTTGACAGCCTGGTCACTACCAATTCAAGTGTTACAGGACTCGCTTCATGCGATCCTGGCAACTGGCCAAGACAGGTCTCAAATGGGTTGAAAAGGAAAACCATAGGACTAAATTTGTAGGTGTTGAAGGACCCAAATATCACTGGGTCCTTGATCCCGCTAACTAAAGGTTAAGAGCATGCTAAGGTGGGAGAAGAGCCCTACAGGTTTGTTGACAGAAGGTGCTCTAAATAAATGGAAAGTCCTTTCACTTACGCCTTGCTAACAAGATTTTTGTAGGGTAAAGAATGTACAAAAATGAATAAAATAAAAGAAGAATCCTACAACTCTATAATGGTTAGAGAAAATTCCCGGTCGGAACATAGGGTAAGTAAATTACGACCAAGAGTATCGAATCCTAGGTTAGTAGAAAATTAGTCCTAATCCTAGTAATTGTCTATTCTAATAAAAGGGGAGAAAAAGATGAATAATAATTTCAACTTAAAGTAACTAAATAATAATCTAACTAAATGGTATTTACAATGAACTATCCTTGATTCGGAATGATAATCAACATAAGAACAAGTATGATCACTAAGTCAAATTAGCAAGTCTCAAATTAACCAACTTTTGAACATGCCGGATGTGATGCCGGACATAAGATGCACGGCACATTCAAGAACTTTGAATGTGCCAGACACCAGACACCCGACATTGCATCCGGCAATGTCAAAATGTCAATATTGCTTTCCAGTTTCGGTTTGAAACAAACACTCTCAATCAATTATCGAATCCAGTAAATCTAATACCAATAAACGAACAGGAAAGAGGAGAATAAAATAGTTAATTCTAAATCTTAATTTTCATCTCCCAATTTATAGAAGACAAAGGCAAAGATCACTTAGATTCCCTCAACCCATTCTTTTAGAATTTTGAAGTAAAGGAGAACAAGTAGCGAACTTAATCCACTTTGCACTAAGATCGAAATCTAAGTTGGAAAATCGTAACTTTATTAATTGATCATAAATGTATTACAAAGAGAATCATTTCTAACCAACGATGACAATGAATTCTACTCAACCACCCACACAAGATACAAGAAGAAAATACAAGAGGGTAAGAGATTTGGCCATATCCTTGACCCGATAAGGATCTTCTTCTCTTCGCGTGGATAGTTGCGCAGAACTTCCTTGGACACCAACACTTGGGATGGATGCGGAATTAGAGTATGAGTGGAGTGTATGGATGTGTTGAAGTGTGTCTAAATCCTTAGACTTTCGGCCTATTTATAGACTTCAAAATCCTCATGTGCTGGGAGTCATGTCGGGTAAAGAGTACCCGACACCACGTGCAAAATGTGTTGTTTAACCGTTAATTAAACTGCCAAATCAGCGAGGAGATGCTTGTGCCAGACAAGGAATGTCCGGCACCAGACCCGGCAATGGCTGGTTTGGTAACGGTAATTAACTGCCAACTTTTGGCGAACCGAGACGACTCTTCGCTGGTGCCGGATAGGGAATACCCGACACCGGATCCGGCAATACCTTTGCTCCGTTCCATCTTGCTGCCGTGAGTGGTACATCTGGCATCATGCCCGAAGACATCCTTTGGTTTAGAAGTTTATTCCTAACATGAAAAATACACCAAACATAAGTCTGAACATATATAATAGACTTTATATATAATATAACATAAATACTAGCTATTCTAACCTTATTTTCATCAATAATCCTATAATTATAACTACTATAATATGATAAGTCTGAGGCTTATCAAGGCCCTACACTTACCTTTTGCTAGTCCTCGAGCAAAACTTAATCAGAAAAGAATAACTACTTGTGCACAGAACAGATAACCATAATAATGACAACTAGATAATCATTTCCAACTATCTGACTCTAATTCACAAGCATCACTTAATCTTCCTTAATCCATCAAAGACATACTCATGGGTATAAAATAAAATATTCAATTTCAAAAACCGATCAAAAACTCTTGGGCTATTTTGCATAAGAGATTCGTAGTCTCTCCTTTTTCCGGTTTCCATATTTAGCCCTATTTTGCAAGGGTTTCTAAATATGGCCAAGACCCTCATAAATAACTTTCATGATTCAGCCCTATTTTTCAAGGGTTTCTGAACCTGACCATGATTTTATTTTAAGAATGGGGAAATTAGGAATAAAACAAAAGGAAAAAATCTCGAGTGTTACTTTATTCTGAGGCAATTTTTGCAACCTCATAGAATAATGCTTCTCTTTTTTTTGAAGAAGAAGATTTTTTTCTTTTTCTTTTTTTTTCCTTTTTTTTCAACAAAACCCTTTTTAAGATTTTCACCCAAAAGAATTTTCTCTGTTTGAAAAAGAAAAGAAAATATTACCCAAAAGTAAATCAAAGATAAAAATAGGAGTAAGGTCATATACTCATGTTAATAAAGAGAGTCATGAAGTTAAAATAGAAATCTAAAGGTCATTAGAAAGCTTACCTCTTGAGAGAACAAGCATTTATCCTTCCCTAATCTTATTTTATCAAGGAACATGCAAAAATCTTAGTAAAACATTAATAAGACGCTCAACTTATAACATATTATTTATATACTAACTCGGTATATATATATATTTAAATAAAATAATTTTAAAGGGGGACCCATGCCCTACACTTGGCAGGAACATTGTCCCTCGTGTTCAAGGAGAGAAATAATTGAACAAAGAATTGAAAGAAAAAGAAAAATAACTTGAAAGAAAATACTCCCCTTATTATGGAGGGACCAGGGTAGGAACACCCTACACTTGTAATGAGCCAAGGTACCAGAATTGCTCACAACATAATCAACTAAAAATAAGGACAACTGAAACCAAAAACTCATAAAAGTACCAAGCTTCCATAATACAAGGAGAGAGTTAGATAAGTATCCATTAGTCATACATTAAAAATAAAAATAAAATGCAATAAAATAAAAAGAAATGAAAGTTAAAATAAATATAGGATGAGTAAAATAAAACAAAGAAAGAGAGAGAAAGAACTAGAGAACTGCTGCTGGAGTGGAAGACGCTGGTGGTGTGCTAGAAGAAGAGTTAGGAGAAGCCGCTGGGGAAACAGAGAGGCTATAAGAGCTAGGTGTTGGAAGGCCCTGCTTCTTCGCCTCCCAGCATGCCTTCTTCTTCTTCTTGTCTTTCCGGAGGAGACACTTGATTAATGCAGTCACTGAACACGCCACCGTCTTATTTATCTCTTTCTTGATCTTCTTCCTGCCGGTTGCCATGTTCTTATCCATCTTATCCACAACCATCATGAGACGGTCATCAACCCTCCCCTCATGATCATCCTTGCGCTGAGTAATGTGCTCCTCAAAGACCTTGACCAGTGGCAATCTCATACTGGCGCTGCTCAACCTCCTCGACCCGACCGATGATCTCAGAGTGATCCCCCTCATAGCTGGCCCGGAAGGCCTCATAATCTGTCCAGGTATCCTGCTGAGCCTGGTGATACACCTCAAAGAACTGGCGCTGCTGATCCAAGGTCTGCTGAAAATGGTCCATCCGCTCATAAAGAGGACCCATATCAGCAGCGGCAGTGAAGGGCTGAGGAGGCGGAGGGATGAATGAGGAAGGTGGAGGCACCATCAGCTGGGGCTCATCTCCCTAGTGGCTCGGGTAGTCCTGAGTAGTGGCATTTGCCTTAGGCCTCTGCTCTGATGGGACATACCGGTACTCTCCCGATGTAGACTCTCGAAACCACCAGTGACGTAGAAGAGAAAGGTCGATAAGGGAGGACTCATGGTGATACTGAAGAGTCCGTGGAATCTGATCCTCCCTCAAAGTCTGGATGATAAGCTGATGAAGGAGCATTGGGAAGATCGGGTGTTGTGTATCTCTGTGTAGGATCACCCAAACCAACTGAGCAAACATCAGTCGGTGTACCAGAAACTGTGCTGAAACGGTACCCTGTAGTGGCCCACGAAGATACTCGAGAAGAGCACAATCCATCTCATTAAGCTCATCGTTCTTACAGGGCCTGATGTTGTGTCTAATGATTTCCATGACCACCCTAAGCTGAAGATCAGTGATGAATGTGACAGGAAGAATATGGCGAGCTCTAGTGTGGGCCCGATCCATGTATCGGACCCGTGACTCAAACAGAGCAAGAATAGCGGAGTGCGCACTAGCAAGGTACTGCCGGTGAAAGAGTTCTACCTTGGATCATAAGTTATATCAAGGATGTGCTCTATGCTCTAAGGTGCAATCACTATGCAAGTAGAAGACAAAAGATCGGATTTGTACCTCAGAGACTTGGGCGGCCCAACATATTCAGCACTCACATATAGCTCTCTCACCAACTCAGAGTAGAAGTGGTGGTGTCCTATCTCCAACACTCCTATCCATCCATGCCTCTGGAAGAGGGAGGCTATCTAGGACGCTGTCGGACATTCTGATCAATGCGCCTTTCCTGGACCCACTTGCCCTTCTGCTTAGAGTGATGATAGTAGTGGCCAGCAGCGGTGCCGAAATCATCAAGCTCAGGGGCTGAGGAGGTGGAACCCGGCCCGCTCTGAATCTCTGGGGACGCCCGCTTCTTCTCTTCCATGTCTTGGCTTTCTTGGTGGGCTGTGGGGCACTGCTGGAAGCCAGTTCCTTGCCTGCCCGTCTGGTAGAACGGTGAGGCGGCTCAGGTGCAGGAGGAGCCTCCTCCTCCTCTGTGGTGGCATCTACTACGGCTGCATCAGCCTGCTCAAATAGCTCCTCCTCCTCAGAGTCGAAGCAAGATGCACGTGGAGGAGTGTTTGATCTTCTGCGAGGCATCTGTTCAGTTGATAAGTAACGACAAAGAGTAGCTGGCGGGGGTAGAAAGACTTGGCGGTGGTTGTTTGGTTAGGGATTCTCGAAATGGAAGGTGGTGGGTGTGGTGGTCTTGAGCTGCGGCGCCTCTGTTTTGTCTCTTCTTCGTTTGTGGGTAGGGTAAAAGTGAATGAAGGTAAAATTTAAAACTTACCCGGTATATTTTTTTTTTGAATTTTACGAAGTGCCGGGTTGCATGCCGGGTGTTTTGGATCCGACATTTGCAATTTTATCTTGTCGGGTGAGGTGCCGGTGCTAAGGTATCCGGCATATTCATTTCTAGTATGCCGGATGTATCCCACCCGGCTCTATGCACGTCACTTTGAATTTTTCTTCCCCCGCACCTGCAGCAGTTCAATTACAGTTCCAAGAAAAAAATAAAAGAAACATATATAATAATTCCCTGCGTCGGACTTCCTTCGAACATGTCGGGTTACTATTATGTACGCCATATATATAAATGAATTTAAAAAACAAGAATAAATAAATCAATGAATAAAAAGTAGGAACATTAAATGAAAAGAATGAATCAAAACAAATCAACTAATAAATAAAAGAATAAATAATAAAGAATAAAAGAATAGGACAATCACCGATTTTAGGACTTGGACTATTTCCAAGTCCCCGGCAACTGCGCCATTTTGCTAACAAGATTTTTGTAGGGTAAAGAATGTACAAAAATGAATAAAATAAAAGAAGAATCCTACAACTCTATTACAGGTAGCAACAATTCCCGGTCGGAACATAGGGTAAGTAAATTACGACCAAGAGTATCGAACCCTAGGGACTTAGTAGAAAATTAGTCATAATCCTAGTAATTGCCTATTCTAATAAAAGAGGAGAAAAATATGAATAATAATTTCAACTTAAAGTAACTAAATAATAATCTAACTAAATGGTATTTACAATGAACTATCCTTGATTCGGAATGATAATCAACATAAGAACAAGTATGATCACTAAGTCAAATTAGCAAGTCTCGAATTAACCAAATTTTGAACATGCCGGATGTGATGCCGGACATAAGATGCACGGCACATTCAAGAACTTTGAATGTGCCGGAAACCAGACATCCGGCATTGCATCTGGCAATTTCAAAATGTCAATATTGCTTTCCAGTTTCGGTTCGAAACAAACACTCTCAGTCCATTATCGAATCCAGAAAATCTAATGCCAATAAATGAACAGGAAAGAAGAGAATAAAATGGTTAATTCTAAATCTTAATTTTCATCTCTCAATTTATAGAAGACAAAGGAAAAATCACTTAGATTCCCTCAACCCATTCTTTTTGAATTTTGAAGTAAAGAAGAACAAGTAGCGAACTTAATCCACTTTGCACTAAGATCGAAATCTAAGTTGGAAACTCATAACTTTATTAATTGATCATAAATGTATTACATAGAGAATCATTCCTAACCAAGGATGACAAGGAATTCTACTCAACCACCCACACAAGACATGAGAAGAAAATACAAGAGGGTAAGAGATTTGGCCATAGCCTTGACCCGACAAGGATCTTCTTCTCTTCGTGTGGATAGTTGCGCAGAACTTCCTTGGACACCAACACTTGGGATGGATGCGGAATTAGAGTATGAGTGGAGTGTATGGATGTGTTGAAGTGTGTCTAAATCCTTATACCTTCGGCCTATTTATAGACTTCAAAATCTTCATGTGTCGGGAGTCATGCCGGGTAAGGAGTACCCGACACCACATGCAAAATGTGTTGTTTAACCATTAATTAAACCGCCAAATCAGCAAGGAGATGCTTGTGCCGGACAGGGAATGTCCGACACCAGACCTGGCACTGGCTGGTTTGATAACGGTAATTAACTGTCAACTTTTGGCGAACCGAGGTGACTCTTCACTGGTGCCGGATAGGGAATACCCGGCACCGGATCCGGCAATACCTCTACTCCGTTCCATCTTGCTGCTGTGAGTGGTACATCCGGCATCATGCCCGGCAAAACTCATCCTTTGGTTTAGAAGTTTATTCCTAACATGAAAAATACACCAAACATAAGTCTGAACATATATAATCGACTTTATATATAATATAACATAAATACTAGCTATTCTAACCTTATTTTCATCAATAATCCTATAATTCTAACTACTATAATATGATAAGTCTGAGGCTTATCACGCCTAAGCGCCAAGGAATAGTGTTCTTGGTGACAACAATAAAAAAACTTTGTATGCATACTTAAGGTTGTTTTTTCTGCTGATTATGTTATAAATGGTGTTCATCTTGTAAATGGTATGAAATTCAATTTACTAAGTGTGTCTCAAATATGTGACATGGGTAATTCTGCACATTTTTACTCTACCCATTGTTGCATAGTTAGTATAAGTAGTGGTAAAAAGTTGATTATAAGTCATAGGTAGAAGAATGTTTATATGACTTGTCTAGAAGATCTGGAGAGTGTCAATCCACCATTCTTGTCTGATTCTGTTGATAATTATATGCTTTGTCACAATTAACTATGACATGGTAGCTTAACCCTGCTTAAATTTTTATCTAAAAGAACATTCGGTCAGCGGTCTTCTTAGTGCCATCGGGGACCGATCTGTGTGGCTAAGGGGAAGCATACTAAGTCATCTAGCTTTAAGTTAAAGTTGTAAGAACATCATAACCCACTAGAGTTGCTCCATAGTAAATTTGTGTGGGCCTATGAATGTTAGGAATTATAGAGGTAATTGGTACATATTCGCATCCCTGACGACGATTACTCACGGTTTGTTTTGACTATATTCATAACCTCCAAGGACGAAGTCCTTGAGAAATCTATAGCATTTGCATGATAGGTTCAAAACAGCATGCAATTGCAAGATCAAGGCCTTAAGATCAGATCATGGGTCCTTAACAAAGCAAATTCTACAAAATCTTCAACAAGAAGACTTTGAAAGTCGAAGAAAGTTTCTACGTGGTATTTGATGAAATAGAAATACATAGAAGAGACAGGTGGATTTGAGTTAACACAACAAAATATTATTGAAAGAGCAACATCTAGATAAAACAAAGATATATCCACGACCAGTCACCGACATCAATCAATAAGTGCAGTATGCATATCCACTATCAACTACCAGTCTTCATCAATTCAGAACTCTGTGCAAGACTACAAGAGGTTTAAAAAGTTGATAAAGAAGGAATTGGAGATGAGAAATCTGGGAAAGTCCAAGTTCTTCCTTGGACTTCATTGATGAAGGAATACATGAAAGATTTACTAAATCTATTTGGAATGAAGTCAGCAAAACCACAAGGTCTTGTACCTTGGTGTCAAGACAGGTACACTTTCAATCTTATGGGATAATACTAAGTACAAATTGCCATTAAGCACATTAATTTAAGACGTTATTTCTTAAGAGATTGTTCTAAAGAAAACTTAGTCATATTAAGATTATATTTCTACTAACAAGCAACTCGCAGATATTTTCACTAAGCCACTTAGTAGGGAGAACTTCACCAATATCATTCATGATCTGGGCATGATATTCATCAATTAAGTTTGTGGGTTTCAACCTCAATGTTATTCGGAAGACAGGTATGTGACTATTCTGGTACCAGTCTTTCAGTAGTGTTTGATTGTTTTATGCTTGTCCGATTTTTGACTGACTATCAGGGACAAAGAAATCATGTATTTAATTGAGAGCAAGGGCAAAATTGGATTTTTTATAAATACATGTTCAAAGGTATAAATATCTAACCATTCGTTAGCTACTAGTTCCATCAGATAGGGGTGTGACTAGTCCCAAATAACCATTGGACTAGCTGTTGGGTTATCAGTCAGCACTCGTTGAGCGGTTACCGACCGTTGCCTAAGTTGTATAAATAGGATAATGGTGTTTAATACCGCTCACCCTACTCTTAAAGCTCTCAAAACCTTCTTGTGCACTGCTTATTGTGAAATGCTTCTCTCTCATCTAAATCTCTACAATCTAATGTTAAAAGCCATTAAAGAACCCAAAACCCCTATTGCGGGACTCTCTAATCTCTACTTCAAAACTCATACTCTTCAAAGGTCTCTATGAAACCAAAGCAGTCCAAATCCTCCAAGGGATCAAGGACATCCGTCAGGACCAGTGACCTAAAGAAATCACTCACCGACATCCAAACAACCTCTACTCCAGTAGTCGTATGGATACCCCGACTTGATAAACTATCAAAACTAGTAGAAAACCAACCCAAGGTCAAAGTCGTGGATGAGGAGCCCCTCACCATACAAGAACTAGAGTATATCGAGTTGTACATGCCAAAGGTACACAGCCATCTTCTATCCCAAAACCCTTAATATTAAACCCTTCCATCTCAAAACTACTATCGCCAAAACCTCTCTCTCAAAAACCAACAACACCCATGACTCCACGGCATCCGCTCTCCATATTTCAGTACTCCCCAAAGGGCTCAGTACACTCGAGCAAAGCATCAGCCTTCACCAAAACCTCAGCACCACAAAACAAACTAGCTTCAACTTCCAAAGCTTCCTCCACAAAATTCTCATCCCGCAAACCAGAGTGTCACCACGAACTCTAGAAAACAACAAAGCACTTAGTCAGAATCCACTGAGGAGATGATGAAGATAATTGGTCTGACAAACAAGCGGTGACTCGTCACCTAGTTCAAAGGAAGAGCCTGTTGAATCCTATGAGGATAGCCCGATTGTGGGAACAATCGAGAAGCAGCCACAACGTGAACCAAGAAAAGTGGATGCAGAAAAAGGTGAGGTAGAGAAAAGGAAAGAAAAAGGTGAGGACATCACAAAAGAGCACAGGGGAGATGAATGAGAGAATGAGGAAGAAAAAGTGGTCCCTGACTCCGACGACCACTCCACGACTAGTCCCTCAACTACAAGGGACTAGTTGGAGGAACGTGAAGCCAGTCAGAAGGACGCCTTGCCAGTCGTGAGTTTGGAGCATGACCGCAGAGGGTGAAGAACGCCAAAGGAAAAAGGAATGCTAGAAGCACTCTTCTAAAAGAAAAAGAAGGAAGCAGTACCATTGTTTGAGGAATACGGTGAAAGAGTGAGGAAGATCAGGGAAACGGTGCCCGCTCAAATTAAGGCAGCAAATATCAACGAGAAATCGCTCTCCGTCTTACCAAAAATCGTGAATGCTAAATGGATGATTGAGAATAAGCTGAAGGAAATAGTTTAAATGCTCCAGTTTCAGGGTTGGATGGAAATGTTCACGTGAACAGATCCATGCTATTCCGAACTGTTGAAGGGGCACATAAGAAATATGGGGCCACTCCAAGATAAGGATAGTGATCCTTATCTTGTCTTAAAGGTGTAAATGAAGTGGATAGCAATCCACAAGAGCTAGATTGCTCAGACATTCAACCTGGAGATCGGAGGGCTATTGGTACCCAAGGAGGAGAACTAATCGTCTCTAAGAAGCAAGATTGGTGTTATACCCAAAATTTTGACCCCCTGGTTAGGGTCTACAAGGTTTGGGTGTTGTGAAGGGCATTTAATCGAGTAATGAGGGATTCCGGCTCGATCGGCGCATCCCAGGGCATGAGGAGCAGTTTCGTCATTGTCAGGGGCGTTTTTGTAATTTTTAAGGCTCCTGAGACCTCCTATAGGCTTTCTCTCTCCTCCGAAAGATGCCCAAATCAGCTTGAAATGCTTTGATATTTTAACGCATGGTATAGGATGACATTCTAAGCATAATGGCGTTGGAATTTTGATTTTTCGAATTTCCAATAATTTTCTAGCAATTTCTGACTGAATCTGACGAGAAATTCAATTTAAAAATTTTCCAATATTTAAAAAATTCGATTCCACTTCAGAAAATTCATAATTGTCATCCTTGACACGTGGTTAAAATTTCACAGCAAAATTCCTTTGGGAAGTCACTTAATTAAAATATCAAAAAATCTAACTTTTACTAGATTTTCTTTATCTTTAAGAAAGTCTATATAAGGGATAGGTTTTTTTTTATAAAATAAGAATCTCATGTGCTCAAGAACCCTAGGAAGACAAAAAGCACAGCCTCCTCTCTTTCTCTCACGTTTTCCAACACCCGGCCACCCGAATCATACCGAAAATCCCCTGAAATCACCATCTAAACACGTTTTCCAATCCCCAAAGCACCAATAATCATCAAAACCCCACAAAAACACCACCACGTGAAGAACAGTAAGAACAACCAACCACCAGAAGCTCGGTTCGAAAATCTTTCGGGTCTAACACAAACGGAGCACTCTACGAATTCCGGTGTGAAGAATTGTTGTGAATCCGAAGGTAAAACAGGTAGAAATTCCACTTTCCTAACTCTCCATAACATTATTAGTCTTGCCTCAAAATTTGGGCTTAAACTAACTCTTTTTCATTTATGTATTGCTGATTGTTTTAGCTACTGCCTTGTTACTTGTTTGCTAAGTTTCGTATTAATTTTGATGTCAAATTGAGTTCTTTCAGTTACTAACGTGTTTAAAATCTTTCAGGCTACACGCCCATAAAATTTGGGCTCAAAACACCCTCGGGAACCATCGAAAACCCACTGTCCGTGGGTTGTCCATGACCTCAGTCTCATTGTCCGGGACCACGGACGGGTTGTCCGTGACCACGGACACCCACAGACGGTGGCGGGATTTTATATTTTTCAATTTTTCAAATTTTAGGGTTTCTGTCAATACATGTCCGGGCCCTCGGACACCCTGTCCGTGGCCCCGGACTTTTCAAGTTTGCGTTTTTATTTTGGTTCTGTTTTCGAAATTACCTAATTCAACTGGGGTCCTGTTAGTAGAAATATGTGACTACTTCTACCACATAGGCAGTGTACCTATCGTTTTGCGGGTATAGTGATTAAATGGGGTTGTCGATCTCAGGGACCTCGTACAATTAATTGGCAATATATGATTAACTGGGAAATTAAGTTAAACTAAAGAAAACAAGAAATATCACTTTTTCGGTTTTGAATGATTGATTAAAAAGAAACTAAACTGCAAGGAGAAATAGAACAATTTAAAAGGTAAATAAACACAGAGGGATTTAAAGAGTGGTGAATGTGATAAAAAGAAAAGCGCACCCCGGGTTGTTTGCTTACCTATTCCCTTTATATCTGTTATTAAATTCTTCCTTTAATTTTACTGCAATAACTCAGAAACTTTAATTAATTCATTAACGACTAAGTATAGTGAATCCTAACCAATTGTTAGATCTAGCAGCAGAATAATGCTCTAGACCGGACACAATTAATTGCATAAAGAGCAGTTTCTATTGGAGTCTAATTAACCTATAGGCGGGATCACGCTTCTAGCTGTTAATTAGGTTCAACTTCCTTCGTCTCGTTATCTATCTCAGCTCTCGCATTTTAATAAGATAACTACAAGGGTTGTTCTAATTACTGGCCAAATAATTAAAATATTCGAAGGACAGGAATTGAACTGTTGCAGTTAACAAAATTTATTTGAAGAATCACATAGCAGAATTCAGGAAATAGGTTCGCTTCCCAACCCGGGAAGCTAAAATACTTACTCGCTCATTATTACAGAAACAACGATAACAGAGAAGAATGCATTAAATAAATTAAAGTAAGGGTAAGAGGTAACTCCAGTTTAGAAGTTCACTCCGGATCCTTGCTTCAACTTCGTCTTGCGTTGCCCCGACTGCTAACTTTATTCCTGTAAAGCTGGTGTGTAACAGGAAAATAAAATGAAAAGTGGGATGTATGTGTTACGTGGGAATTTAATGGAGTGGATGGGTGATGATTTCTGAAGGAGGGAATGAGGTGAATGGAGCACGATCGTGAGAGAGGGAGTATGGCAGATGATTGGGTCGATGGATGGATGATTTTCTAGCAACCAGAGTGTGGGTTTATATAGGCTGAGGAAATGAGAAGCAGACAACGGAGAAGTCAGGGACGGTGCAGCTAGTGAGTAGATGGCGGTGGAGTTGGTGAGCAGATCCACGAAAATCGCAGTCAGAGATTTCATTCATGATCGGGCAACAGCAATTGATTGCAGACAGAGCCGGCGTCACGCGTGAGTGAATTAAGGTAGGCGCCGTCTGTAATTAATGAAGGAGCAGTTCGACTGCGGCGCCGCAAAGGAAGAAGAATACTATTCGCGTCGAAATCTGGATCTGGCGCATTTTTTAGACACGTCCGCCTCTGCGTCCGCCTAAACTCACGCGGACGTGTGTGTTTGTCCTCGCCCGTCCGCCCGGCTCTATTTTGATGTCCGCCTCGTGTCCGCGCCTCTTCAGGCGGACGTGAGTGATGTCCGCCTCGTGTCCTGTCCGCTAGCCGTCCGCCTCTCCTCATGCGGACGCAGCTTGTGTCTGCGCCTCTGTTCTCTATTTTACTGCAATCTTCAACCGGCTCCACATTCTTCGTTATAAGTCTGTTTTACTCGCCATTTGTTGCGTTGGAAAGCTCATGAGATCATCTATCCATTAACATGGCCTTTTCCTACATTTAACACATAAAATATATCAATTCATATCAAAACATAAATCTAGGAAAATCGTAAGATAAGTGAGAAATATTACTTAAAATACTGCAAATTATAAGGTAATTAAACCCTTAAAAGTCTATATATTTCGCACTTATCAAACTTTCTCACACTTATCTTTTGCTTGTCCTCAAGCAAATAAAGAACAAACTTTCTCTAAGGTCACAGTATCAAACTCCGGGTTTCAACAGTCGTGGAAGGAAATCAAGCTAAATGGCAATCAAAAGAATAATCCTGCTCTTAGATGTAGGTTTTTTGTAAACAGTGAAACAGAAAATTTTTAATAAGAGCATGGATAAGTTAGATTACAAAGATTGAACATAGATTAGCTCGGAACCTTCCACCAATTTCTTTTCTCTAACCTTTGGATGACAAGGGGTGTGAAGTAACACCTTATTCCGTGATACCTTTCAACACCACGTACTCATGATCAAAATATGAGAAATTGCGACAATCATTCAGCATTAATAGTTTTGCGTGTTCATTTTTTTTCCTTGTTCGCACAATTTGTTGCATCCCCCAGACTTTTCTCTTCACCCATGTAGCGGCTTTGGGCCATCTATCCCAGATCACAAGACCTTAGGTAGATGGGTGATGAGGCACCCCAAGGACTTAATAACCGAATGAAGAGGCCTGTTTTGGTTCAGAAAACTTCATTATATGATCAGAGGAGTACCTTGCCTTATCCTTTCCATACCAAACTTTCACTTAGTCCCATGATTACCAAGCTAAGGTAGTTCAATTTCCAAAATCAGGGACGCCAAAAACTTGTAGCAGAAATATGTGACTACTTCTACCACATAGGCAGTGTACCTATCGTTTTGCGGGTATAGTGATTAAATGGGGTTGTCGATCTCAGGGACCTCGTGTAATTAATTGACAAATATTTGACTAACTAGGAAATTAAGTTAAACTAAAGTAAACAGGGAATATCACTTTTTCGGCTTTGAATGATTGATTAAAAAGAAACTAAACTGCAAGGAAAAATAGAGCAATTTAAAAGGTAAATAAACAAAGGGGGATTTAAAGAGTGGTGAATGTGATAAATAGAAAAGCGCACCCCGGGTTGTTTGCTTACTTATTCCTTTTATATCTGTTACTAAATTCTTCCTTTAATTTTTACTGCAATAACTCAGAAACTTTAATTAATTCATTAACGACTAAGTATAATGAATCCTAACCAATTGTTAGATCTAGCAGCAGACTAATGCTCTAGACCGGACACAATTAATTGCATAAAGAGCAGTTTCTATTGGAGTCTAATTAACCTATAGACGGGATCACGCTTCTAGCTGTTAATTAGGTTCAACTTCCTTCGTCTCGTTATCTATCTCAGCTCTCGCATTTTAATAAGATAACTACAAGGGTTGTTCTAATTACTGGCCAAATAATTAAAATATTTGAAGGACAGGAATTGAACTGTTGCAGTTAACAAAATTTATTTGAAGAATCACATAGCAGAATTCAGGAAATAGGTTCGCTTCCCAACCCGGGAAGCTAAAATACTTACTCGCTCATTATTACAGAAACAACGATAACAGAGAAGGAATGCATTAATGATAAGTGTGAAACATATAGGCTTTTTAGGGTTTAAACACCTTATAATTTGTAACAATTCAGGCAATGTTTCCCACTTATTATGTGTTTTTCCTAAGATTGATGCTTTGATAAGAACTGATGTGTTATATATGTTAAATGCAGGAAAAACCCAGGAAATAAAGATTATAAATCATAAGGATAACAACACAACAAACGGGGAACAAATCAGGAGAAGAGACAAAAATTGGTCTTGTCCGGATCAGTTTGGCCGGACACAAAGCCGGACATCTCTTGTCCGGATCTGATTGGGCCGGACGCAAGCCGGACATGACTAAAATTCCAGATCCGAGAGTTCGCGTTTCAGATCTAAAACTCTGTGTCACGTCCGGATCCGGACACGATCCGGACGTCACACAGAATTGAAAAATAAAAAGGCACGCACCGATAATTAGCCTTTTGGCTAATTATCAGACGACGCAATAAGAAGACAGGGGAGCGGCGCACCGAACATTGATTAATCCAGGCTCCATGCTCAATCAAACTATGCACTCACACAAACGTCAAAATCACCACTAACCCTTGTTTTTCCTCCTCTAACCCTATATAAACCTAGCATTGCGTTCATTTCAATTCGCACCAGACTTCACAGTCTAACCCCTCATCTCTCCCTCTCTCCATATCCTCTCATTCACACACCCCATCTCCATTCATCAAATCCCCTCCGTAAAACTGCATCGTTCATTCACAAAATCCAGAATCATTCCCTCAAAAACCTCCGTAATCTTCATCAGTCATTCACACACATATCCCGTATCCATACATACCATTTAACCGCGTCCTACCCTTGTCCGGATCCGGACACACGCACTCCACCCACGTCCGGATCACGTCCGCCCCGGCTTAGCCGGACACACTCATTTTACACACGTCCGGATCACGTCCGACCCTGTTGATCCGGACACCTCACAAACCTCACCAAAACCTCCACTTTCGCCCCATTTCACCCAGTCCACTCCATTATCACCGAGATCAACCTTCAAGCTAGCACGGCGCAAGGACAAAGGACGGAGCAAGCAAGAAGATCTTCGTAACAGATGAATTCTTCTAACTCTCTCTCATTTATGATTATAATTGCTATGTCTAGCTAAGAGGATATACTCTAGGGGAAGGGATGATGTAATTAGCTAAACTCTGCATTATGTTACTGCTTATTTGAGACAATTTGGATTGTTCAGGTTAATGCTTTTAAGTGCTTTTAATAAACGTTGCTAAGTTATTATAAGCCCTCGAATCATGTTATGATCAGATAGGTGATTAACATTGACGGTCCTATTAACCTGTTACCTGTGATAATTGCAATCGGATAGATTACTTTAGTCACTAGGAGCTTTAGTCCGGATTAAAACCAGACTAGTAATTCTGTGCGATAAAACCATCTAGATATACTTGCTAGGACTAGACTAGAACTACATGTCCTGTCTAGATGAGCTATCTGGAATTAAGACTTAATACAGAATAGATAATTGAGAATTACAAGCCGATCCAAGTCTCCACTTAAGCGGTATAATATGCAGAACCTAGCTAGTGAAACAACTCCCTGAACCTAGAGTACCGTTCACACTCCCAAGACTATCACTTTAATTTATCTGCTATTTACTATTCTTGTTATTTATTTGCAACCCAAAACCACAACAAAACCCCTTTTTGAGTTAACCATTACCTAAGGCTAGACTTACTTATCGAGTCCCGTGGATTGACACCCCGGTCGCTTCATTGAATTACTATACTATTTCGACCGGGATTTTTGCAACCTGACGATCTTTTGAATTATTGAATTCTAGGATTATTTCTTAGTTTTTAATACACCAAATAAATCGTTTGCAAAATGGCGCCGTTGCCGGGGACTTGACTTTTGTCTAGTCCCTAGCCTTGGTTAATTCGTTACTTTATTGCAACACACTGTTTATAATTGTTTGTTTTGTAATATATTTATTTTGTGTGCCATTTTATACAATTGTTTTTCATTACTTTAAAACTCACTCATTTTGTTCCTTTCTCTCGGGCTGATTATAAGCACCTAGTGGATGCGAAGAACACGCTCAACTGGTCCCCCGGATACAGACTTCGATCCTGAAATCGAAAGAGTATACCTCCAAGCTTTGAGAACAAGAAGGCAGCTTGACTTCAATATGGCAGGAAATCATGACCAAATTGGAGTAGGTGCAGTGGCCCAATACACGATGGGAAGGATAAACAGACCACCAGCCACACCAAGACGAGGGCCAGTGGTTCTACCCAATCTAACTGCAGAACTTATAGCCGATTGGCAACAGGTAAAACCTTCTCATCAATCCAATGCTGTTAGAAATCACCCAACAGGCACTTTTTCAGGTGCAGACCCATCGGATGCATTAGACCATGTACATCGCTTTCTTGTGCACTTGGACTCTCTTGGCTTATCTCAAGGATTGGAGGAGTACGCCAGATTGAGCCTATTCCAGCACAGCTTATCAGGAGAAGCCTTGAAATGGTTCCACAGACTACCACCAGGCATCATTACCACCTGGGAGCAAATGATGGACAAATTCTACGAGAAGTACATTCCCATCTCTCGGACACGAAAAATGATTGCCGACCTGATGGCATTCAGACATAAGGGTAGTGAGACAGTCTGTGAGGCGTGGGATCGATTCAAAGAGCTACTCCGCCAGTGCCCTCACCATGGTCAGGACATCACTTCACTAGCTCAGGGATTCTTCCAGGGGTTAAAAGATGAACATAGAGGCGAGATAAGATCCGCCCTAGGAGGAAACCTGCTAGAAAAGAGCGGGGAGGATTTCATGGCATCTATGGAGTCCTACTGTGAGGAGCTTCGCCAGTGGAGCAGCAGTGGAGGACGAGTATTCTCGATAGGCCAGAGTTCTTCCAGAGCTCCAGACCCGATGATGGAACAACTAGCCTCCGAGCAAGCACAGATGAGGACCACGATGGGAAGCATGGCGAAAATGCTTGAACAGCTCACCATGGGGTCAACCACCAGGCAATCCGCCAAGAAAATCTCTACAAACGAAGCCTGCTGCTCTCAGTGTGGAGATGCACACGACTATGAGGACTGCCCACTAGTAGCCGAGATGAGGCAAACCGAGGAGGCCAATGTAATAGGCCAGTTCAACAACAGGCAACCCTGGGTGCAGAATCAGCACCAAAATCTGAGGTACGGAAATCCTAACAATGCACTTAATTCACATCAAATGCAGCCTCAGAGGACGAATCAGGGGGGACCACCCGGTTTTTCAAGGCCTCAATATAATCAATTCCGGCCATAACAACCTCAAGCTCAGCAACCATCTTTGAGCTCAAACAACGCCAGTCTAAAGGAGATGGTGGATAAGCTGATGGCTTCTCAAGAACAGCAAACGGTAATCAACCAGAAACTAGAGAACGCCATGGTGGAGATGCAAGGAGCAATGAGTCAGTTGACTCTATTCCTCATGCAGCAGAGACCTTCTGGATCATTGCCTTCCCAACCAGAAACCAATCCAAAGGAGCAGTTGAAGGCAGTGTCGGTCTCAGACGAAGACTGCGAGGATTCTGAAGAAGCAACAGCAGTTACCCTGAGAAGCGGAAGGAACTTAAACAAAGACAAAGTGACAGGGAGCCGTACTGATGAAGAGACCGAGCCTCTTTCTAATACCGCCGGGCACCATCAGGGCATCCTGCCCCTCCTGAGGTAGTTTCTGAGGAGACCCAGGCTCCTATTCCTTCTTCCTCTTTTTCTACTGCTGTTAAAAATAAAAGGGAAAAATATCTGCAAAGGAACTTCCATTTCTAAACCGTCTCAAAGAGCGAGAGCTCGATGAGCAATTTGGAAGATTTTTAGATGTTTTTAGAAAGCTGACTATCAATATCCCTCTTATTGATGCAATTAAGCAGATGCCGAATTATGCTAAATTTGTGAAGGATCTGATTTCGAATAAGAGGAAATATAAAGAGAAGGACACCATCCAGCTGACCGAAACTTGTTCAGCAGCTCTCCGACAGATGCTGCCTCCAAAGCGTGGTGATCCTGGTCAGCCCATCATCCCCTGTTCAATTGGAGACATGGATTGCGGATACGGTCTCTGCGATCTAGGAGCGAGCATCAACCTGATGCCATACACCATGTTTAAAAAGCTACATGCGGGTGAGCTCGTTCCCATTCATTTCAGACTCCAGTTAGCTGATAGATCATCGATCACACCAAGAGGTATGGTTGAAAATGTAGTTGTTAGTGTGGGTAAATTTTTCTTCCCCGCTGATTTTGTGATCCTTGACATGGATGAAGATGTTGAGGTACCTCTGATTCTTGGTAGACCTTTCCTCAGAACTGCAAAGACTGTTATTGATGTTGACAAGGGGAAAATTACCTTGAGATTTCATGATGAAGAATTAAGCTTTGATATAAATAAGATGATGCAGAAAAACACTTCTTCTCAAGCTGTTTTCTCTGCTGATTTAATTGATAATTCTTATGATCTTGATGATGACTACACCTATAGGAGTATTGATTCTTTTAACTCTTTGTTTAAGTTTTCTGATACTTTAGAGCAGGTAATAAGTCGATCCATTGAGGATGACAAAGACTGCTTTGAGATGGCCTCAGTCGTCCAGCAGCTAAATCAAGGGAAATCATACTTTCGTTCCTCCTCTCCTCCTGTAGAAAAGTTGGAACGATCCATCCAAAGACCCATACCTTCAATAGAGAAGCCTCCTACCTTGGAACTTAAATCTCTCCCTTCCCATCTTAAATATGTTTTCTTGGCAGAGGGTAACACCCTGCCTGTTATTATCTCTGCATCTTTGTCTATTTCGCAGGAAACTAGACTTCTGGAGGTGCTAAAGAAACATAAAAGTGCCATGGGTTGGACAGTTGCTGACATCAAGGGGATCAATCCAGGTTTCTGCACTCACCGGATTCATATGGAGGAGAATTACAAGGCAGTGAGACAGCCTTAGAGAAGGTTGAATCCAAATCTAAAGGGGGTGGTCAAGGCCGAGGTGCTAAAGCTTCTTGATGCAGGTATTATCTACCCTATTTCTGACAGCCAGTGGGTATCTCCAGTCCAGGTTGTTCCAAAGAAAGGGGGATAGTTGCAGTGCCAAATGAGAAAGGTGAATTGGTACCCCAGAGGCAAACCACAGGTTGGAGGATGTGCATCGATTACCGGCGCTTGAATGAGGCCACAAGGAAGGACCATTTCCCACTACCATTTATTGATCAAATGTTGGAGCGGTTAGCAGGGAAAGAGTTCTACTGCTTCCTTGATTGATACAGCGGTTATTTCCAGATTCCCATTGCGCCAGAAGATCAGGAGAAGACTACCTTCACCTGTCCTTATGGTACTTTTGCTTACAGGAGGATGCCCTTTGGTCTCTGCAATGCTCCAGCCACATTTCAGAGATGTATGATGGCTATTTTTAATGAATTTATTGAGAAAAGTATTGAAGTGTTCATGGACGACTTCTCTGTCTATGGACAAAGCTTTGATGTTTGTCTGGAGCAATTAGACCAGATCTTGGCTCGTTGTGAGGATACGAACCTTGTGCTGAATTGGGAGAAGTGCCATTTCATGGTACAAGAAGGAATTGTGCTTGGGCATAAGGTATCAAGAGAAGGCCTCCAGGTGGACAAGGCCAAGATAGAGGTAATAGAAAAGCTGCCCCCACCAAATTCAGTTAAAGATGTGAGATCATTCCTTGGTCATGCAGGTTTTTACAGGAGATTTATACAGGACTTCTCAAAAATTGCCAAACCCCTGTCAGATCTGCTACAGAAGGATATCAAATTTCAATTCACAGAGGAGTGCTTGACAGCATTTCAGACTATCAAAGAGAAGCTCTGTTCAGCACCAATTGTGGTCCCACCGGATTGGTCTGAACCATTTGAAATCATGACGGATGCGAGTGACTATGCTGTTGGTGCCGCACTATGTCAGAAGAAAGATAAGATGCTGAGGGAAATCACTTATGCTAGCAAGACCTTAATTGATGCACAGAAAAATTATACTACTACAGAGAAGGAGTTGCTAGCTGTGGTGTTTGCTTTGGACAAGTTTCGACCATATCTGCTTGGAAGCAAGGTGATAGTCCACACAGATCATTCAGCCCTCAAGTACCTTTTTCAGAAGAATGAATCGAAACCAAGACTTCTGAGGTGGATCCTGCTTCTCTAAGAATTTAATTTAGAAGTTGTGGATAAAAAGGGGAAACAGAACGGAGTTGCTGATCACCTATCTAGGCTTGATATCCCTGATGATGGAATCCAAATCAACGAGTTCTTCCCTGATGAGACGGTGTTCAAGATTGGAAGGGTAGATGAACCATGGTACGCTGACTTAGTCAATTATCTGGCTACTGGTTTAATTCCTCATGACTACAGCTATAACCAGAGGAAGAAATTCTTGTCAGAAACCCGCCACTATATCTGGGAGGATCCCTATTTGTTTAGGATCTGTGCTGATGGCTTGATGAGGTGATGTCTTCCAGATAAGGAGATCCAGAGTGTAATCGAATTCTGTCATGCTAAAGAGGCAGGTGGCCATCATGGTTATACAAGAACAACTGCAAAGATATCGGAGTGTGGATTCTATTGGCCTACTCTACATAAAGATGTCCACCATTTCTGTTCCCATTGTGACTCCTGTCAGAGGATGGGAAACATTTCAAGAAAGCATGAGATGCCTCAGAAAGGTATTCTTGAGGTAGAACTTTTTGATGTTTGGGGCATAGATTTCACAGGCCCTTTTCCCTCATCTCATGGAAACCAGTATATCCTATTAGCTGTGGATTATGTCTCCAAGTGGGTAGAAGCTATTCCATGCCACAATGCTGATTCCAAAACAGTGGTGAAATTCCTGAAGAAACACATATTCACCAGATTCGGGGTGCCCAGAGCAATTATCAGTGATTGTGGCTCCCACTTCTGCAACCGAGCATTCGACTCCCTAATGAGTAAGTATGGGGTGACCCACAAGGTAGCGTTACCTTACCATCCCCAAACTAATGGTCTGGCAGAAGTGACTAATCGTGAGCTGAAATGGATCCTACAGAAGACTATAAATGCATCAAGGAAGGATTGGTCAGTTAAACTAGATGACGCTCTGTGGGCATATCGGACCGCTTTCAAGACTCCTATAGGGATGTCTCCTTTTAAACTTGTGTATGGAAAAGCTTGCCATCTTCCAGTCGAATTAGAGCACAAAGCTTACTGGGCATTGAAAGCCCTGAATTTTGATCTGCACACCGCTGGAGAGAAAAGAAAATTTCAACTATCTGAACTCGAGGAACTTAGAGAGCAAGCCTATGATAGTTCCAGAATTTATAAGGAGCGCACAAAGAGAATCCATGATCAGATGATCCATAAGAGAGAATTCAAAGTAGGGGATCTAGTGTTGCTCTATAATTCCAGGCTATGCCTCTTTCCTGGTAAGTTGAAATCACATTGGGCAGGTCCATTCAAAGTTGTGGGGATCACTACTTATGGTGCCTACGAGCTAGAGAATAAGACAGGAGAAGTATTCAAAGTGAACGGTGCTCGACTAAAGAAGTACCTAGGCGATACCTTTTCTCAGCCTCCTGCACCAGGTATATCTTTGATTGAAAGCTCCAATTCCATAAATTCTATTTCTGCTCTCTATACTGCAGCACCACCTCCCAAAGCATCCAAGAAGCCGCGCCCGCAGTGGTATTTCAGACTGAAGAAAGTCATTGCTAGCTGTTGCGGCGGCCCTCCTTGACTCTATCTGTAAAGTCTAGCCAGAGACTTTAACTCCGGGCAGCTTGGTGGGAGGCAACCCACCGGTTTGTATCTTTCCTTTGGTTTGGTTAATTATTTTCCTCTTTTGTTCTTATTTAGCGAAGTGTTAATCACTACTGTGCAATTGAAAGAGCTATGGCTCTTACTTTACACTAATGGTTTTATCTGGTTCCACTTGAGTTCTTCTGGTTTGCAGAGTTAATCTTTCAGGTACTTCACTCTAATGCTAAACTGAACTCAAGTGTGAGGAGAATCATGGCAAAGTTCACCAGGATCAGGAGTCCTTAAACACTCTTGCTATTTAATTTTCTGCATTTCGTGTGTTTTGTTTTTGTGTGGTTCTTGTGGTAAATTTTCAATTTTTATGAATAAGTTTTTAGAGAGGTGGTTTTTAATTTAATTTAATATAAAAAAAAAACGTTTCAACGCGTCCGGCTCAACTTAGCCGGACGCAAAGGCGGACGCTCGCAAATTCTAACGAGTCCGGATCCGACGTGCGATCCGGTCACCACTAAAACGCGGCCCCGATTTTACTTTTCTTCTTTTTCTCCTTTTCTATTTTCTTTTCTTCCTCAAACCATCGTCTTCTTCCTCCGTATCGACCACGAACCCTATAACCACCACCACCTCCATTCTTCTTCCATTTGAGCCACCACCATTACCGCACCCCACCGACCACTGTCGCAACCACCGGAGCTCCACAGCGACGCCGCCTCCGCGCACAGCCCCACCTCGCCCACATTTTTCTCCGTTTTCACACCGCAACCACACCTCTCTTCCTCCATTAACGCCACTAAAACACCACCGCCAACACCATCAGACACCAGGCGACCACCGGAGTTCCACAACCCCACAGCCCCGACGCCTGAACCACTACCGTCGCCCCACATTTCTTCATCCCTGTCGAATTCACAACCGAAAACCTAAACTAAAATAGGTTTCTCATTTCCTTTTGATTCCAATTCGAATTTTCTATCACCTTGTGGTCGATTAGGTAGCTTTTAGTAGTTTAAGCTGTTAAATTGTTGCTGAGATTAGGAAACGTGAAGTTTCTGTGAATATTGTGCGATTTTCTGTTGGGCTTGTGTGCATTCTGGGAAAAATTTGAAAACGGTCTGTCGCGGAAATTTTTTTTAGGGCTCATGTCGCGTCCGATCTGTGTCCGGCTAAGTAGGGTCGGACACAGACCCGGACATGTTGAAATTTTTCGAATTTTTCTGTAATTGTTCCTAGGTAATTGTTGTCCTGTTTAATGTTATAGTGTGCAATGTTTGGCTGTTTTAATGACTTGTTTCTCAAATACTGTGTGAAAGAATATGTTCAAATCGAACATGTTGCTCGATTGGTTTCGGGTTTTGGCGTGGCTGCTACTTCTGTTTACTACTGCTTGTGTTTTATTTGATAGATGCTCGCACTAGAGGTGGTCCTGCACGCAGAGGGTCCTCTTCGAGGAACCCACGCCCTGACGACGAGTCAGAGCCGGCCCCACTACGCGAGGATGGATTCCGTTCTGCTACCACCCGGGCTTGGTATGAGCGGGGTGGAGCCTTCATCGAGAGGTGTATCACTGACGAGGCAGCAGCTGAGGCCGGGCTTACAGCTATCTTCGAGAGTCTCGGGCCACCAGCATATTGCGCATGGGCGAGGGAGTGTTTCTCTCCAGAGCTGGTACGCGAGTTTTACGCCAATGCTGTGGCGTCAGACGCGACACACAGCATTACTTCCTACGTACGCCAGTTCGAGGTGGAGGTAACCCCTAGTCTTTTTCTGAGATTTTACTTCTCCCGGATAACCCGGACACACATAGAGATATTTCAGAGGATGCACTTAGGGAGAGTAAGACAAGGTGGTTAAGCGAGGTCGGGAGTACTACTACTACGCCGACGGGGTGAGGAGCATAAGACTGTACTCCCATATGCCATTCTTCCTTCCCTTCAGCAGAGGACCCTAGCAGAGATCCTCAGTCATCAGATCCGGCCTCAGGCTGGGAATGATGCTTCTGACGAGGATTGTGTCCTCCTAGACTACCTCATACCTCACCACATCCAGCAGCCCCAGATGTCGCTAGCCTACGTCATGTTCAGACAGCTGCATAAGGTGGTGACATATCTGTGGACGAAGAAGAAGAAGATCACACCTATCTTTCCTCTTCATCCAGCATCTTCTTCTCTCTACCCTCCCCGAGGACATCTTCACTGACATGCGTATGAGGGAGGGTGAGACACCCATCTCCCTTACGACCTTCAGGATGGGGCTTCTTACGCCTAGATGACGGCAGCTGGGTGAAGGGCAGCTCGGCTTAGGATCTACGGGTACATCTGTGAGCTCCAGCTCCACACCGGCCACTGCTACCATGGCGCCCCCCCCACGGCTCCAGTGATGACATCCCACTGAGATGCAGACTCTGATGGACTCCATTCTCCAGCACAGCAAGGATGGAGCAGAGATTCGGGGGTATGGACAGCAGTTCGGTTCTGTACAGCAGCAGGTAGGGAGGTCCAGCAGCGCCAGGGCGCATGGAGGGACATATCGATGAGATCTGCCAGACCAGGGCCACCTCCATACAGCACAGACCTCCTCACTGAGCGCTTAGAGCGCAGTGATGGTTTACACCGCGAGGCTGCTAGGTTCATGGCAGATGCATCCACTCAGCAGGCCCAGAACTACCAGCTCATGCAGATGCTCATTGCCCAATGGGAGCAGAACAGCCACCACCGCCACCGCCACCCCGCCTCAGTGATAGCCCTCTATTTTTACTGCTTTCTTTTCTTTTGTTGGTATATTTCTGTACTTTTCTTTTCTTTTTCTTTGACTTATTTTACTTTTGTTTGTTAAGACTAACGGAAACATGGGACTGCAGGTGAAGTGGTATTAGATATATTCAGCAGTGTTTTCAATTCTAAATTGCTAAATTACTTGTTTCTCTGAGCAGTGCAGCGTTCTAAAATGATTACTTTACATGTCACCTCTACTACGAAACAAATGGCTATAAGTACAGGAAATGGAACCACACTACTTGCGAATGTCTGCTAAGCTTAAACTATGGGGAGTATTCTTTCTCTAAATATGACTCATTCGATTCAAATATGCTCTGTAGTTCGAGTTAATGCACTTCACTCTGTGGTTGTACTTGCCAGTGAAAATTTAGCAACCCTTAATCTGCACACAATGTATACTGTCTGTGACTCGTAAGGAATCTCTCGACCCCTGCCAAACTTCAAGTGTGAGGAAGAACATCTTCCTCAATCCATAACACCAGGGGAGTCTCAGTTCATAATTTCACTTATTTGATGTTCCACATTTGTTGCGTTGAGGGTTAATATGGCTTATGCATCTATTATGAGTATAGCATGTTTGAAAGCTCTTTTCTCTGTTTTTTCTTCTTTGACCAATGAGGACTTGCTCATCTTAAGTGTGAGGAAGGAGAGACCTTTCCCTGAAAACATGCAAATTGTTCTTTAATGCCACACTTGCTTTTTGCTGCTCTAATGCCTGTGCACACCGAGTGATGTTAAACCAAGTGAAAACCGTAGGAATCTTTTTGCTTGATGAGGTTTGTATAAAAATAGTTTTATTTAAAAATACTCTCTTTCACTAAAAATCTGGTAGATTGGCCTAGTTGTGGAAACAAGATAATTTAGCTTGGGATTTTGGAAATGAAGTGAATGTTTGGAATGAAAAGGGTAAGGCAAGGTACTCCACTGATCAAAATTTTTTTTCCTAACAATAGCAGCCTCGTCTATCCGGTTATTAAAGTCTTAAGGGTGCCTTCAACCTATCTACCTAAGTCTCGTGATCTGGGATAGTTGGCCCAACACCGTTACATGGATAGAGAGAAAAGTCTGGGTTACGGAATAAACTCTGCAATTCACAATATTCGTTTGTTTGTATATAATTCTTGGAAGAAGAATATTTTTGCATGTGAAAGAAAAATTCATTGCAGTTTTTTTTTTGATCACGAGTACGTGTGTTGAAAGGTATTGCGGAATAAGGCTTCTTCACACCCCTTGTCATCCAAAGGTTAGAGGAATGAAAATGGTGGAAAGTCCCAAGCTAAGTTAACTTGTTTTCTACAATCTAGTTTCTCTATGCTTTTACAAAAATTGTTCCTGCTTCACTGTTTGTGAAACCTACCTCAGAGAGCGAGATTATTCTTTCATTTATCACTTGGTTTGATTTCGCCCTGCACTTGTTTTCAATTTGAGATTATTTGAAGGTTTTAGAGTATTCTTATTCCTATTTTGCTTGAGGACAAGCAAAAGCTTAAGTGTGAGGAAGTTGATAAGTGTGAAACATAAGGCTTTTTAGGGTTTAAACACCTTATAATTGTAACAATTCAGGCAATGTTTCCCACTTATTATGTGTTTTTCCTAAGATTGATGCTTTGATAAGAACTGATGTGTTTATATATGTTAAATGCGGGAAAAACCCAGGAAAAAAGATTATAATCATAAGGATAACAACACAACAACGGGGAACAAATCAGGAGAAGAGACAAAATTGGTCTTGTCCGGATCAGTTTGGCCGGACACAAAGCCGACATCTCTTGTCCGGATCTGATTGGGCCGGACGCAAGCCGGACATGACTAAAATTCCAGATCCGAGAGTTCGCGTTTCAGATCTAAAACTCTGTGTCACGTCCGGATCCGACACGATCCGGACGTCACACAGAATTTGAAAAATAAAAAGGCACGCACCGATAATTAGCCTTTTGGCTAATTATCAGACGCAATAAGAGACAGGGGAGCGGCGCACCGAACATTGATTAATCCAGGCTCCATGCTCAATCAAACTATGCACTCACACAACGTCAAAATCACCACTAACCCTTGTTTTTCCTCCTCTAACCCTATATAAACCCAGCATTGCGTTCATTCCAATCGCACCAGACTTCACAGTCTAACCCTCATCTCTCCCTCTCTACATATCCTCTCATTCACACACCCCATCTCCATTCATCAAATCCCCTCCGTAAAACTGCATCGTTCATTCACAAAATCCAGAATCATTCCTCAAAAACCTCCGTAATCTTCATCAGTCATTCACACACATATCCCGTATCCTCATACCATTTAGCCGCGTCCTACCCTTGTTCCCGCGTCCTACCCTTGTCCTCCGGACACACGCCCCACCCACGTCCGGATCACGTCCGCCCGGCTTAGCCGGACACACTCATTTTACACACTCCGGATCACGTCCGACCCTGTTGATCCGGACACCTCACAAACCTCACCAAAACCTCCACTTTCGCCCCATTTCACCCAGTCCACTCCATATCACCGAGATCAACCTTCAAGCTAGCACGGCGCAAGGACAAAGGACGGAGCAAGCAAGAAGATCTTCGTAACAGATGAATTCTTCTAACTCTCTCTCATTTATGATTATAATTGCTATGTCTAGCTAAGAGGATATACTCTAGGGGAAGGATGATGTAATTAGCTAAACTCTGCATTATGTTACTGCTTATTTGAGACAATTTGGATTGTTCAGGTTAATGCTTTTAAGTGCTTTTAATAAACGTTGCTAAGTTATTATAAGCCCTCGAATCATGTTATGATCAGATAGGTGATTAACATTGACGGTCCTATTAACCTGTTACCTGTGATAATTGCAATCGGATAGATTACTTTAGTCACTAGGAGCTTTAGTCCGGATTAAAACCAGACTATAATTTTGTGCGATAAAACCATCTAGATATACTTGCTAGGACTAGACTAGAACTACATGTCCTGTCTAGATGAGCTATCTGGAATTAAGACTTAATACAGAATAGATAATTGAGAATTACAAGCCGATCCAAGTCTCCACTTAAGCGGTATAATATGCAGACCTAGCTAGTGAAACAACTCCCTGAACCTAGAGTACCGTTCACACTCCCACGACTATCACTTTAATTTTTCTGCTATTTACTATTCTTGTTATTTATTTGCAACCCAAAACCAAAACAAAACCCCTTTTTGAGTTAACCATTACCTAAGGCTAGACTTACTTATCGAGTCCCGTGGATTGACACCTCGGTCGCTTCATTGAATTACTATACTATTTCGACCGGGATTTTTGCAACCTGACGATCTTTTGAATTATTGAATTCTAGGATTATTTCTTAGTTTTTAATACACCAAATAAATCGTTTGCAATTAAATAAATTAAAGTAAGGGTAAGAGGTAACTCCAGTTTAGAAGTTCACTCCGGATCCTTGCTTCAACTTCGTCTTGCGTTGCCCCGACTGCTAACTATATTCCTGTAAAGCTGGTGTGTAACAGGAAAATAAAATGAAAAGTGGGATGTATGTGTTACGTGGGAATTTAATGGAGTGGATGGGTGATGATTTCTGAAGGAGGGAATGAGGTGAATGGAGCACGATCGTGAGAGAGGGAGTATGGCAGATGATTGGGTCGATGGATGGATGATTTTCTAGCAACCAGAGTGTGGGTTTATATAGGCTGAGGAAATGAGAAGCAGACAACGGAGAAGTCCGTGAAGCTAGTGAGTAGATGGCGGTGGAGTTGGTGAGCAGATCCGCGAAAATCGCAGTCAGAGATTTCATTCATGGTCGGGTAGCAGCAATTGATTGCAGACAGAGCCGGCGTCACGCGTGAGTGAATTAAGGTAGGCGCCGTCTGCAATTAATGAAGGAGCAGTTCGACCTCGGCGCCGCAAAGGAAGAAGGAAGAAGAAAACTATTCACGTCGAAATCTGGATCTGGCGCATTTTTTAGACACGTCCGCCTCTGCGTCCGCCTAAACTCACGCGGACGTGTGTGTTTGTCCTCGCCTGTCCGCCCGGCTCCATTTTGATGTCCGCCTCGTGTCCGCACCTCTTCAGGCGGACGTGAGTGATGTCCTGTCCGCTAGCCGTCCGCCTCTCCTCATGCGGACGCAGCTTGTGTCTGCGCCTCTGTTCTCTATTTTACTGCAATCTTCAACCGGCTCCACATTCTTCGTTATAAGTCCATTTTACTCGCCGTTTGTTGCGTTGGAAAGCTTATGAGATCATCTATCCATTAACATGGCTTTTTCCTACATTTAACACATAAAATATATCAATTCATATCAAAACATAAATCTAGGAAAATCGTAAGATAAGTGAGAAATATTACTTAAAATACTGCAAATTATAAGGTAATTAAACCCTTAAAAGTCTATATATTTCGCACTTATCAAACCTCCTCACACTTATCTTTTGCTTGTCCTCAAGCAAATAAAGAACAAACTTTCTCTAAGGTCACAGTATCAAACTCCAGGTTTCAACAGTCGTGGAAAGAAATCAAGCTAAATGGCAATCAAAAGAATAATCCTGCTCTTAGATGTAGGTTTTTTGTAAACAGTGAAACAGAAAATTTTTAATAAGAGCATGGATAAGTTAGATTGCAAAGATTGAACATAGATTAGCTCGGAACCTTCCACCAGAATTTTCTCTTCACCCATGTAGCGGCTTTGGGCCTTCTATCCCAGATCACAAGACCTTAGGTAGATGGGTGATGAGGCACCCCAAGGACTTAATAACCGAATGAAGAGGCCTGTTTTGGTTCAGAAAACTTCATTATATGATCAGAGGAGTACCTTGCCTTATCCTTTCCATACCAAACTTTCACTTAGTCCCATGATTGCCAAGCTAAGGTAGTTCAATTTCCAAAATCAGCTTATCCACCATATTTCAGTGAAAATAGATTTAATTTTGAAGAAAGAATTTGATACATACAGACAACGTCAAGCAGAACGATTCTTGAGGTTGTCATCAGGCTTGATTTCAAAAACTTCCACAAAAATTTTAGCCCGAAAATTCAACATGTATTGGCCTTTAGAGAAGCTTACTATCATAATTAGAGAACAATAAAAATCAAGTGTGGCATTAGGTACTACTGGCATATTTTCAGGGAAAGGTCAAAACTTCCTCACACTTAAGAGGAGCAATGTCCTCATTGTTCATAAAATAATCAAGAAAAGACCTTTCAAAATATGCCAGACTCATGAAGGATTCATTAGGACTCTATGGACTTAATCAATCAAGTTAAAGCACGAGTGGCTGAACATAAATATTAAAAATAAAGGAACTGAGACTCCCCTGATATCGTGAGATTGAGGAAGGTGCCCTTCCTCACACTTAAAGCATTGGCGGTGGGGTCGATGTTCCTCACACTTGAGTCTAAGCAAGGGTTCAGCTTGGAGTGATTGCAACAAACGGTTTACCTACACACACTGTCAAATACCAAAATAACGCTAGGAAGCGTTGCGTTAATAGCACAGGTACAATTACCTCCTTCTCTTCTTTCTTCTGCTTTTTTATATATATATATTAACATATATTAGAGAGAAATATATGCGTAGCTTTAAAACATGAATTGAAAATACCCCTGGGTTGCCTCCCAGTCAGCTGCCCTCTTTATAGTCATTGGCTGGACTTTGTGAGTAGCTAACCTGCAATTGGATCTTTAAGAGATATTTCATATGTAGCAGCTTGATCCAGTGTAGTACCCAGAAATTTCTTGACTCTTGACCCATTGACTTTAAATGTTTCCCCCTTTGCATTGGCGAGTTCAATCGCACCGAATGGGGAAATGCTAATAATAGGGTAAGGTCCTGACCAGTATGATTTCAGCTTACCTGGGAAGAATCTGAGCCTGGAGTTGAAAAGTAGGACTTGGTCCCCCACCTTAGTTCTCGATTGGCAATCATCTTGTCATGCCAGCGCTTGGTACGTTCCTTATATATTACAGCATTCTCGTAAGATTCGTTCCTGAGTTCCTCCAACTCTGTCAACTGGAACTTGCGTTTATCACCGGCTTGCTGTAGGTCAAAATTAAGAGCTTTCAAGGCCCAATATGACTTGTATTCTAATTCCACAGGCAAGTGGCATGCCTTCCCAAAAACCAACTTGTAGGGAGACATGCCAATTGGTGTCTTGAAAGCAGTGCGGTAGGCCCAGAGCGCTTCATCTAATCGAAGTGACCAATCCTTTCGAGAAGAGTTCACCGTCTTTTGTAAGATCCACTTGAGCTCTCGGTTTGTCACTTCGGCCTGCCCATTTGTTTGAGGATGGTAGGGTAAGGAAACCTTATGTCGAACCCCATATTTCTTTAATAGTGCTTCAAACTGGCGGTTACAGAAATGGGAGCCACCGTCACTGATTATGGCTCGAGGAACGCCGAATCGAGTGAAAATATTTTTCTTCAGGAACTTCACAACAGTTTTAGCATCATTAGTAGAACAGGCAAGGGCTTCCGCCCATTTTGAAACATAATCAACAGCTACTAAGATGTAAAGATTACCGAAAGAGTTTGGAAAGGGACCCATAAAATCAATACCCCAGACGTCAAATAGCTCAACTTCTAACATGTTATTCAGTGGTAGCTCATTCCGACGAGATAGATTACCTTGCCTTTGACACCGATCACATGTCGAAACAAAGCATGACAATCCTTGTGAAGGGTGTTCCAGAAAAAACCTGATTCTAGTATTTTTGCGGCGGTTCGAGTGGCGCCATGATGTCCACCGGCTTCTCTGGAATGGCAATGGAGGAGAATGTTTCTGACCTCTGACTTCTGGACACATCTCCTAATGATTCCATCTGCACAGACTTTAAACAGATAAGGGTCATCCCAAAAATAATGTTTGACAATGGAAAAGAACCTCTTTCTCTGCTGATAAGTCATATCAGCTGGAACAATCTTCCTAACAAGGTAGTTAGCGATATCAGCAAACCATGGATCCTCAACATCTTCTGCTGCAAATGCTGACTCATCGGGAAGGACTCGTTGATGGGAGTCCCATCATCAGATGCCTCCATTCTGGACAGATGATCAGCTACCACATTTTGTGTTCCCTTTTTCCCTGATCTCTATCAAATTCTTGCAATAGGAGAATCCACCTAATTAACCTGGGTTTTGACTCTGCCTTAGCAAACAAATACTTAAGAGCAGAGTGGTCAGTATGCACATAATTTTACCACCCAGTAAATAGATCGAAACTTATCTAGAGCAAAAACTACAGCTAGTAATTCTTTTTCTGTGGTCGCATAATTTTTCTGGGCATCATTTAAAGTTCGACTTGCATAATATACTACCCGAAGAATTTTATCAATCTTCTGACATAAACGGCTCCCACAGCGTAATCACTAGCGTCACACATTATCTCAAAAGGGAGTGACCAATCAGGAGACACAACGACAGGGCAGAAATTAGCTTTTCTTTTAATAAATTAAAAGCTTTAGACATTCTTCAGAAAAATGGAACTTAACATCCTTCGCAGTAGATCACACAGAGGTTTAGAGATTTTGGAAAAATCTTTATGAATCTTCTATAAAAACCTGCGTGTCCAAGAAAACTACGAATATCTCTAACAGAAGATGGTGGTGGGAGCTTTTCAATTACCTCGACTTTAGCCCGGTCTACCTCAATACCTTTTGAAGAAATTTTGTGGCCCAGGACGATTCCTTCTCGAACCATGAAGTGGCATTTTTCCCAATTTAACACCAGATTGGTTTCTTCACACCTGGACAGCACACAGATCAAGGTTTTCTAGACAGGATTCAAATGTTAGACCATAAACAGAAAAATCGTCCATAAAAACCTCAATGCATTCTCAATTATTCAGCAAAGATGGCCATCATACAACGTTGAAACGTGGCAGGAGCATTACATAATCCAAATGGCATTCTTTTATAACTATAGGTTCCATACGGACAGGTAAAAGTTGTCTTATCCTGATCCTCAGGAGCTATAGGGATTTGAAAATAACCTGAAAAGCCATCCAGAAAGCAGTAGTAGTCATGTCCAGCTAGTCTTTCCAACATTTGATCAATGAAAGGTAATGGAAAATGGTCCTTACGAGTGGCGTCATTTAACTTTCTATAATCAATACAAACCCGCCATCCTGTAGTGGGGCGCTGGGTAATCAGCTCACCCTTTTCATTAGGAACCACAGTTATTCCTCCTTTCTTTGGTACTACCTGAACTGGACTTACCCATTTACTGTCTGAAATAGGGTAAATAATGCCTGCATCGAGTAGTTTGATTACCTCTTTCTTAACTACCTCTTTTAGGACTGGGTTAAGACGCGCTGAGGCTGAGCCAATGGTCGGTAGTTATCTTCCATATAGATTCGGTGAGAACACAACTGAGGGCTGATTCCTTTAATATCTGCTATCGACCAACCAATAGCTGATGTTGATTGCGCAATACCTCCAGTAGTTGCTTCTCTTGAGTTCCTGTCAAGTCAGAAGAGATTATAACAGGTAATTCCGATGGTTCATTAAGAAAAGAATATTTCAAATGAGAGGGAAGAGGTTTCATCTCCACTGTAGGAGGTTTTCAATAGATGGTCTTGGCCGGTCAGCACTTCGCTCGACTTTCTCAAATTGCTGCTGGTACTTGTGGAAGTGTGGCCGCCTTTTGTTTAACTCTCAGCCATGAGGGCCATATCTGGATCCTCATCATCAGCTTCACAAGATGCCATAAGACATCTTTCCAGGATTTCCTCTCTCTTCTGCTTAAAATAGTTTCCTGCACTAAAGAGTCAATAATCTATTGCAAAGCAGGATTGAACAGTGGCAGGACGCTTCATGTTGCGTGTCATGTCGAAAACAACCTGCTCATCATGAAATCTTAGAATAATCTTCCTCCTTCCACATCAATGAGAGTGCGGGCAGTTCTCATAAACGGTCTGCCCAAAATTAGTGGTACATCTGTATCTTCCTCCATATCAATGATGATAAAATCAGCAGGGAAAATAAATTTATCAATAGAAACTACCAGGTCCTCAACTTTTCCTTTAGGATAAATTATGGAACGGTCTGCTAGTTGTAACTGAACAGAAGTGGGAGCACATTGACCTACACCTAATTTCTTGAAAATAGATAAAGGCATCAAATTAATACTTGCTCCTAAATCACATAAACCGTTACCACAATCCACCTTCTCGATAGCGCATGGAATGATGGGAAGACCTATCTCCTAACTTGGGTGGCAGTTTCTTCAGGAGAACTGCAGATACTCTTTCTGTCAATTGACTGTGTCAGACTCTAGCAAAGAACGCCTGTTAGACAAAATATCCTTCATAAATTTAGCATACATAGGCATTTGAGACAAAGCATCAGAAAAAGGGATGTTAATAGTTAATTTCTTAAAGATATTAAGAAATTTCCCATATTGCTCGTCCATGTTCTTTTTCTTTAGTCTGTTAGGGAATGGAATAGGAGGATTATAAGAGAGTTGAGAAGGTTTAATAGTGAGAGATTCAGGAGACTCCTTCTCCTTGGGATTTGTTGTTTCCTCCACTTCAGGTTGAGATTCAGCTGGCTTATTAAAATCTTCTTCAATTCTGGAACATCAGAAACTAGTTCCTTGCCGCTTCTCAGAGTTACTGCTTTTGCATGCTCCCTTGGGTTAGGGTCAGGCTGACTGGGAAGTGACCCCGTCGGTCGCTGTGCCAGCTGTTGTGAAATTTGACTCATTTGCCTCTCTAGGCTCAGGTTGATAGAAGCTTGATCAGCGTTTAGCGGCTTGTTCAGAAAGTTTAGCTTCTATTTCGGCAATCCTGGAGTTTGTAGTTTGGCCTTGTTTAAGGATTTCTGCCAGCATATTCTCAATTTTACCACTGCCTCCTTGAGAATTTTGGGATTGCTCCTGCTGTCTAAAGTAAGGTGGTCTATTTTGGTTGAACCCAAAATTACCTATAGACTGATCATTACCCCTCCATGGAGGTTGTTGATTGTTCCTCCAATTATTCTGATTGAAATTGTTAGGATAGGGTTACCTGGTCTGTTGTTGATCGATTTTAGCTCTTCGGGGTTACCTGCATAGCTAGGACCTTCACAGTTGAACGTTTCGTGGGCTCCTCCACAATTCTCACAGCAAGGATTCAGGAAAGGCGAAGAAGTAGCTGCCTTCGCGGTTTGCTGTTGCGTCTGGTTTACAGCTAACTTTCCACAACTTTAGTAAGAGCTGTAGTTGAGCGGATATGATCCTGTGGGGGAATATTATACATACCTGCTTTTGGCTCACCTCTCCCCTTGTTCTTGCACCACTGTCTGGTACTAGCGGTCATGGTGTCCAAAAGCTCCATCGCTTCATCCCCAGTTCTTGCCATAAAGTTTCCTCCAGATGAGGAACTTAGTACCATCTTGTTTGAATCATTCAATCCCTTAAAGAATGACAGTACTAGTTCTTCGCTACTCATACCATGGTGTGGGCATTGAATCTGCAGCTCCTTGAATCTATCCCAAGAATCATACAGGGACTCACCTGGTTCTTGACAAAAGTTTGTGATTTCAGCGATCTTTCCCTTGTCTTTGACGGTGGATAGTACTTCGCCAGGAACTTGTTTGCCAAGTCAGCCCAAGTGTGGATGCTACCCGGTTGCAGACTCCTTAGCCACCTGGACGCTCCGTCTTTCAGAGAATAGGGGAACAGCTGTAGACGAATGCGCTCATTCAGGTTCCCCGTTTGTTGAATGTATTGCAGAAGTCCAGGAATGCAGAGATGTGGTGTGGGGCATCATCTGAGTCAAGCCGCTGAATTGTCCCTGGTGGTACAAAGTGGTGATGAAGCTCGTCTTGAATTGCCAGGCGTCGAGCTCAGCTTGCGTCACTTGAGGGAGGACGATAGCAGAGGATCGTCCTTCTACTGATGGTTGCTGGTACTCCCCCAGAGTTTGTCTGGTCGTCATGGCAAACTGTAGTTGTCGCCTGCTGTGGAGAACTCTTTCGATCTGGCTGAAATTCAGCTATAGGTTCCTCCTGCAGATCGAGTCCGACGCATAAGAGACGAGTTGGTATGAATATGGAAAAACTAGATTAACTATATACGTGGCAAAAATAAAGAGAAAATAACAACAAAAAAAAAATAAAAGAATGAAAAATTTAACTTATCCCAATTAAATAATAATTGTCAATTAACCGTGCCGGAGGTCCCCGGCAACGGCGCCAAAAACTTGATGGAGAAATATGTGACTACTTCTACCACATAGGCAGTGTACCTATCGTTTTGCGGGTATAGTGATTAAATGGGGTTGTCGATCTCAGGGACCTCGTATAATTAATTGACAATATTGATTAACTGGGAAATTAAGTTAAACTAAAGAAAACAAAAATCACTTTTTCGGTTTTGATGATTGATTAAAAAGAAACTAAACTGCAAGGAAATAGAACAATTAAATAAATACACAGAGGGATTTAAAGAGTGGTGAATGTGATAAATAGAAAAGCGCACCCCGGGTTGTTTGCTTACCTATTCCTTTTATATCTGTTATAAATTCTTCCTTTAATTTTACTGCAATAACTCAGAAACTTTAATTAATTCATTAACGACTAAGTATAATGAATCCTAACCAATTGTTAGACCTAGCAGCAGACTAATGCTCTAGACCGGACACAATTAATCATAAAGAGCAGTTTCTATTGGAGTCTAATTAACCTATAGGATCAGCTTCTAGCTGTTAATTAGGTTCAACTTCCTTCGTCTAGTTATTATCTCAGCTCTCGCATTTTAATAATAACTACAAGGGTTGTTTAATTACTGGCCAAATAATTAAAACACTTGAAGGACAGGAATTGAACTGTTGCAGTTAACAAATTTATTTGAAGAATCATAGCAGAATTCAGGAAATAGGTTCGCTTCCCAACCCGGGAAGCTAAAATACTTACTCGCTCATCGTTACAAAACAACGATAACAGAAAAGGAATGCATTAAATAAATTAAAGTAAGGGTAAGAGGTAACTCCAGTTTAGAAGTTCACTCCGGTCCTTGCTTCAACTTCGTCTTGCGTTCCCCGACTGCTAACTTTATTCCTGTAAGCTGGTGTGTAACAGGAAATAAAATGAAAAGTGGGATGTATGTGTTACGTGGGAATTTAATGGAGTGGATGGGTGATGATTTCTGATAGAGGGAATGAGTGAATGGAGCACGATCGTGAGAGGGAGTATGGCAGATGATTGGGTCGATGGATTTTTTTCTAGCAACCAGAGTGTGGGTTTATATAGGCTGAGGAAATGAGAAGCAGACAACGGAGAAGTCAGGGACGGTGCAGCTAGTGAGTAGATGGCGGTGGAGTTGGTGAGCAGATCGCGAAAATCGCAGTCAGAGATTTCATTCATGATCGGGCAACAACAATTGATTGCAGACAGAGCCGGCGTCACGCGTGAGTGAATTAAGGTAGGCACCGTCTGCAATTAATGAAGGAGCAGTTCGACTGCGGCCCCGCAAAGGAAGAAGAAAACTATTCGCGTCGAAATCTGGATCTGGCGCATTTTTTAGACACGTCCGCCTCTGCGTCCGCCTAAACTCACGCGGACGTGTGTGTTTGTCCTCGCCCGTCCGCCCGGCTCTATTTTGATGTCCGCCTCGTGTCCGCGCCTCTTCAGGCGGACGTGAGTGATGTCCGCCTCGTGTCCTGTCCGCTAGCCGTCCGTCTCTCCTCATGCGGACGCAGCTTGTGTCTGCGCCTCTGTTCTCTATTTTACTGCAATCTTCAACCGGCTCCACATTCTTCGTTATAAGTCCGTTTTACTCGTCGTTTGTTGCGTTGGAAAGCTCATGAGATCATCTATCCATTAACATGGCTTTTTCCTACATTTAACACATAAAATATATCAATTCATATCAAAACATAAATCTAGGAAAATCGTAAGATAAGTGAGAAATATTACTTAAAATACTGCAAATTATAAGGTAATTAAACCCTTAAAAGTCTATATTTTCGCACTTATCAGGTTCGTGGTCTCAGACATTAGGTCCGTGGCCACGGACGTAATTAAAATTTGACCTAATTCTGCCTCCGAAACCCTAGTTTAGGTAACTTTCAATTTCACTTTAATTTTCTGTCAAAAAACGTTAAAAAATAAAAAAAAAACAGAAGCGTGCACCTAGGTTAAAAACAACTTTGTAGAAAGCCATAAATAAACCAAGTAGAGGAAAAACGACCTAGGAAGGGTAATGAAAGTAATTTGAACCCTAAATAAGTCGAATACCAAGCCCCCGAACCCGAACTCTCCTTTCCTAATTTAATCTAGGTTAAAATTAGGTGGCGACTCATAATAGGTTCCAGTGAGCTAGCCTAGGTTTTTTAATAATTATTGTTATATGGCATAGTTATTAATCTTAGGTTATAAGTGGACCTAAAACCCGGTTAAATCCTAATCAGCTTTAGTCAACATAGGATAAGGTTAAAAATCGAGGCTCACAGACTAGCGACTCTACTGGGGACAAACTTCTTAATTTTAACTTGTTTAATTTTAAGAAAGAGGGCTTAACTTGAATAATTGTTTGTTTATGGCTTTTATTATATTGTTTGTTTACTTTTGTGCGCAATTTAAATTTCTGCACCTTTGCATCATATGAGAGCGAGGGTCCACATAAACCAACTTCACCTCGGGATGCGTTTGAGGGTCCCCTGTCAGGGACTCACACCTCTTAGGTGATGTGAATAAGTGGGGGAAAAAAAAGGAGGGTGTCATCTAACCACACCCCCTTAATACCTGGGCTTTAGCCCCAAGCATTTTTCTGGCAGTACCCTTACCTAGCCCACTGTTTGGTCAGTCAAAGACCCGACCATAGACGCACACCTTTAGGTGATGTGAGAAAAGTGGGGAAGCCCAAAGAGAATAGCGTGCAAGCCCTATTCCTTTGTGGTGACCTGGGCCCGCGCCCCAAGCACCTCTCCGGATCAATCTGTACCCGTTGGACTGAGTCATTTTGTGAGGACATTTGCATCACCTCCTTATGTAAGACTTCTGTGCATATGTTCTTTCTCCTGGGCCTCGGGCCCAATGTCTATATCGATCCATCAGTCTCTCCCAGTCCAAATGAAACACTTGAGGGCCTCAGTGGCCCAAATGCCTTTACCTCCACGAAATCACCTTCTCAGAATAAGCTCGAAGGTTTCCATTATTCCCTTTAGGATTGTTGGCCCATTTCACATGCCAAAAATCTCCAGCCCGCTAGGCCCGAACAGTCCAAAAAAGGAAAAGAGTCCTGTATAAGGGTCCTCAGAGGAAAATCTTTCCATGTCATTGAAAGCCCGTGCCCTAATGGTTTTGTTTTTACTCTATTTCTGAAACAGAAAAGACAAGATTTTCAGAAAGGCGCTGGGACAGAAGTTCCGGACGTTTGACCCGACTGCCTACTCCTCCACTTCCATCATTCCAGCCTGAAGTAGACTCCAGCTCATCTGACATGTCCTCCAGGTCCATGACGATATCCCTCAGGAGGACCAGCAAGCAGGGGGGGAGAACCAGAACACTTCTGTTGAAGCGCTCATGAGAAATTTTGATTTGAAACCCAGGAAGCAATCCAGGCACTCGAAAATAATATGTGGACAACAATCACCAAGCTGAGGATAAGTTGGCCGCGTTGGAAACGGCAGCCCAAAGCAGGACCACTGGAGGTCCAACGGGGGAGCAGGACCAAATAGCCAGCCTGGTACAGAAACATCAACTGCCATTGAAGCCTTGGAGGCACGGCATACGGCGGCAACAGTTGAGCTCCATGAGAAAATAGGATCTTTGGAGGCGGCAAGACAGGAAGACCGCTGCAAGGATTTCAACCCTTTATACGGCATGGACAATATCTCCTTGGAGGGACATGACCCCAAGTTGGATACGGAGGTGGTGCTCCCGGGAACCAGTTAGCTATTGAAGTTCAGAGGGCTCTGAGGCGCATTGAGCGCATGGAAAAGGCCGGTAAACCTGCTGGTTTTGACTATCTCTCCATGGGATCTTATCCAGACGTCGAGCTACCTGTGAAGCTGAAGCTCCCCACCTTGGCTCTCTACAAGGGCTCGACCGATCCCCAAATCCATTTGGCTATGTTTTGATCGAGAGATGCCTATCCTGAGGCTCAATGATATGCAGAAGGCCAAGGTTTTTGCCCGATACCTAGATGAGATTCCTCAACGATGGTACCTAACTCAAAGAATGAACACCAAGACATACGAGGAGATATGTGAAGCCTTCTTGACTCACTTTGAGTATGCCAAAAACCTGGAAATCACCCGGTCTACCTTGCCAGCACGCGCCAAACGGGAAGTGAGTCCATGCCCGACTTTATAGAGCGTGGAGGAGGAGACGCGGGCATGCCTATAAGGATGGATGAGCAGAACAAATCGCATGATTGTTGATGCAAAACAGTACAATGATGAATTAAAGTATATGTACTTTCCAAGCTTTGATATGCTCATGGCCAGGTAGGAGTTTGGAGGAGAAAATCCACAAGGGAGACCTAAAGCTTGGATATCCTCAAGATCCGGTAGTAATTCAAAGTTCCCAAAAACTGAACCAGCGAAAGCTTCCTACCCAACGCTTACGCACAGAGCGCACCGCAAGGTACACGGGCGTACGAGTGAATGCAATCCAGCACCAAGGGAACAAGGGAGGAACTATGACAGTACCACCTCCAAGACCGGATTTCAATCAACGAGAATTCACAGATATCGGTCGGCCCTTGAGTCATGCTCTGAAAAAGCTCCAGGAGCAGAACATCTTACAGCCTCTTCCTCCCCGACCAGGAGTCACCCGTTTGGGCAGGAGTCCAAATCAGTTCTGTCTCTACCACCATCAGCTACCAGGTCACGATACCGATCATTGCAGGGCCCTACAACATAAGATCCAAGACGTGATTGACCAAGGGCTTCAGTTCTCAGAGTGCGGGAATATCTTCGGAATCCTATGCCGGAACATCACTAGGAGTCTTTGTTATCTTTTCTTCTTCCTTTAGTTGTTTTGCGTAGCTTTTGTCTTTTTCCCTTGTCTTTTTCTTTTAGTTCTTTAGCTAGTTTAGTTGTCTCTCCGATTTAGTTGGTACTCGATGTCATTGTTACTTCCTTTGGTTATCAATAAATTTTCTTCTTTGTTCATGTTTTAATGTTTATACATTCGTTTATGTGCTAAAAAAAGGAGAAAAAGACTCTCACTCATAAAGCATGTCTGCAAGCATATGAAAGGAAAAACCTTTGTTTCTCATGAGACCTCTTCACCTTCCCATCCAAGTTACGACCACCACACATGTCACAGCATTCCACCATTTCTACCATTTTATCAGACACATAAAAACAAAACTGCCGCCACCAAAAGCACAAAAAGATAAATCATTCAGCAATCATCCCATCACCACTCACCCCCATCATTTACCATCACACATGCAATCACCCTCCGTAAGTAACTCGGGCATTCTAAGGTTTGTTAAGTAAACCCCACAGCAATACTGGGGGCAATCTGAGTTAAAGAATGATAATGTTTAAATGTGCAAACAAGTCTCGGAGTGTACACTTCGCGAGAGTGCCTTGAGCGGTAAAACCAAGAGCGAAAGAGCGTGTCGTTTTTACACGACTCCAGAGAGGTCACACTCAAAGGTGAGGTAAATGGCATGACTCCGACCGAAGGAGATAATTTGTAAATTTACGCTTGAACCTATAAAAAGTAACAAAGAACGGATACACAACTATTAGGGATGACGAAGCACCTAGGTACAACACCACACAGCCAAAAAGCTTGTGAACCCTGACATTACACCCTAGGCACCCCCGCTGAGCTTTTCATGTATGACCTCTTTTACAACACTACAAGCTCCACGAATAAGCCAGCCAATGGTGAATAACCGACCCGGTGACCAAAGGAAGCAAGGAGCCAGACTTCCGAACAACAACTTCACAAGTCCAAAGAAGTGAAACTGCTACCAGCATTACGAAACGATCCGCAAATGGTCCCAAAGTGACACAGGATCCAATGAGCTAACACCAAGAACAGCTCTCAAAGTTCAAAACCGGGAAACACAAGACCCCGAAGGAAAAAGATTCAAAGAAAGGCAAACCTGAAAAGCCTCAAAGAAATCCAAAATCGAAAAAAGATAGGAGGTGCAAGGAACAACTCAAAAGTCCCAAGCCCCAAGCTCATAAACAAAGTCATCACGAAGTAGCCAAACGACTTCAAGGCAAAGAAGACGAGTCCGAGAGACGGTGCAAGTTGCAGCTTGGTCATCCTTAAAGCCCCACATATCCTAAACATTCCTCCATTATCCTGTTGTCATTCATCACCCCCATAGCCAGTTATAAGCTCAAAAGACTTCCGACTTAGTAGTTGTGTATCCAATCATGTGAAAGTAACAGGTTGAATGCGTAAATCTAACAAGTGTCAAATTCAATGGTTAAGAAGTTATGACCGTAAGTGAGAAACAAGTGCAAACACCAAACACGTCGAGTGTAGGTTAGGAAGCACCACATCAAAACATAAGCCTTGACCCTGTGAGGACGAGAATTGTTCGCACGTTTAATCAAAGAAAATAGTGGGGGCAATCGATCGTTCTGATCGATCGCCATGAACTCTAGCTCAGATTGTCTTAAGGGAAAATGTTGGGGGCAATTGTTGGTTCCAACAATTGCTGTGACAACGCCAATTAGAACCCAAAGCTCAAACATCACCACCGCCATCGTACATCACACAGGCTCGTCCTAAGCCCTACCTCCACATTTAAACATCCTCGGGCCCGTCCTAAGCCCTACCTCCACATCCAAACATCTACAGGCTCGTCCTAAGCCCTTCCTCCACATCAAATTCCCACAGGCCCATCTTAAGCCCTACCTTCACACTCAAACATCCGCAGGCCCGTCTCGAGCCCTACCATCTCCAGGTTTGACATAAACCCTAATGCTCCTACACCCATTTAGGCCCATCATACATTTTACTCACTTTCACTTAGAACAACCTTTAGGCTCGTCATAAGACCTAGATCCAACCTTTAGGCTCGTCATAAGACCTAGATTCAACCTTTAGGCTCGTCATAAGACCTAGGTCCAACCTTTAGGCTCGTCATAAGACCTAGATCCAACCTTTAGGCTCCTCATAAGACCTAGGTCCCACCTTTAGGCTCGTCGTAAGACCTAGAACCATCCTTAGGCTCGTCATAAGACCTAGTTGCATTCCCTTAGGCTCGTAGTAAGACCTAGCGTTACCCTTTAGCTTACCCAATCTCATCAAACACATTGCATTCATCTCATTCATATAGGCTCATCATAAGACCTAGTTGCATTATCCAGGCGCGTCACAAGACCTGGCGACAGAAAGTTGGCGAGGTGATGGCAATAAATCCTCCTTTTGCGATGTCAACTTATTTTTGGGTTCAATGAATGGTGGGCGAAGGCAATAAGTCCCCAGGATTTTTACCAGGAGTTATCCCTGCACACCGGCTTAGGGGGCGATGGCAATAAGTCTACATTGGGTCCAGCCAGGAGCATTGGCACGGGTTTCGGTCCCTAGAAGCATCCGAGCATCATCAACATCATCAGCATCAGCATCATTAACATCATTAGCATTTCGGCATTCTTGCATTTGCATACCATCCAGTCTTCAAATCCTAGGTAGTCAACGCCTTAGAATCGCTTGACATTGCATCATTTCATCTATTATAGGTAGTCAACGCCTTAAAATCGCTTGACATCTCATCATTTCATGTATTATAGGTAGTCGACGCCTTAGAACCGCTTGACATTATTTCATTTTTGTCACATAGGTAGTCAGTGCCTTAGAATAGCTTGACACATTTTCACTTATAGGTAGTCAGCGCCTTAGAATAGCTCGACAGTGTTTTGTTGCATAGGCAGTCAGCGCCTCCGAATAGCTGGACGTAGTCAACGTGGTTTCGGACAACATGGAGGATTTTGTGGAATCCAAAATTTTGTGGCATCACTCAAGCATCAACCAGACTTTTCACATCCATTACAAAGTCCAGTTGACGGGGGGCAATCTGTTATACCTAAAATTTTGACCCCTCTGGTTAGGGTCTACAAGGTTTTGGTGTTGTGAAGGGCATTTAATCGAGTAATGAGGGATTCCTGCTCGATCGGCGCATCCCAGGGCATGAGGAGTAGTTTCGTCATTGTCAGGGGCGTTTTTGTAATTTTTAAGGCTCTTGAGACCTCCTATAGGCTTTCTCTCTCCTCCGAAAGATGCCCAAATCAGCTTGAAATGCTTTGATATTTTAACCCATGGTAGAGGATGACATTATAAGCATAATGGCGTTGGAATTTTGATTTTTCGAATTTCCAATAATTTTCTAGCAATTTCTGACTGAATCTGACGAGAAATTCAATTTAAAAATTGTCCAACATTTAAAAAATTCGATTCCACTTCAGAAAATTCATAATTTTCATCCTTGACACGTGGTTAAAATTTCACAGCAAAATTCCTTTGGGAAGTCACTTAATTAAAATATCAAAAAATCTTACTTTTACTAGATTTCTTTATCTTTAAGAAAGTCTATATAAGGATAGGTTTTTTTTGATAAAAGAAGAATCTCATATGCTCAAGAACCCTAGGAAGACAGAAAGCACAGCCTACTCTCTTTCTCTCACGTTTTCCAACACCCGGCCACCCGAATCATACCGAAAATCCCCCGAAATCACCATCTAAACATGCTTTCCAATCCCCAAAGCGCCAATAATCATCAAACCCCACAAAAACACCACCAAAACGTGAAGAACAGCAGAACAACCACCACCAGAGCTCGGTTCGAAAATCTTTTCCGGGTCTGCCTAAACGGAGCACTCTACGAATCCCGTGTGAAGAATCGTTGTGAATCCGAAGGTAAAACATGTAGAAGAAAATTCCACTTTTCTAACTCTCCACAATTAATTGTCTTGCCTCAAAATTTGGGCTTAAACTAACTCTTTTTCGTTTTTGTATTGCTGATTGTTTTATGCTACTGCCTTGTTACCTGTTTGCTAAGTTTCGTATTAATTTTGATGTCAAATTGAGTTTCTTTCAGTTACTAACATGTGTTTAAAATCTTTCAGGCTACCACACCCATAAAATTTGGGCTGCAAAACACCCTCGGAACCATCGAAAAACCCACTGTCGCACTGGTTGTCCCGTGACCTCGGACTCATTGTCCTGGGACCACGGACGGGTTGTCCGTGACCACGGACACCCACGGACGGTGGCGGGATTTTATATTTTTCAAATTTCAAATTTTTAGGGTTTGTCAATACATGTCTGGGCCCACGGACACCTGTTTGTGGCCCCGGACTTTTCAAGTTTGCGTTTTTATTTTAGTTCTGTTTTTGAAATTACCTAATTCAATTGGGGTCCGTGGTCTCGGACATTAGGTCCGTGGCCACGGACGTAATTAAAATTTGACCTAATTCTGCCTCCGAAACCCTAGTTTAGGTAACTTTCAATTTCACTTTAATTTTCTGTCAAAAAAAGTTAAAAAAATAAAAAAAATAGAAGCGCATCTAGGTTAAAAACAACTTTGTAGAAAGCCATAAATAAACCAAGTAGAGGAAAAATGACCTAGGAAGGGTAATGAAAGTAATTTGAACCCTAAATAAGTCGAATACCAAGCCCCGAACCCGAAACTCTCCTTTCCTATTTAATCTAGGTTAAAATTAGGTGGCGACTCATAATAGGTTCCAGTGAGCTAGCCTAGGTTTTTAATAATTATTGTTATATGGCATAGTTATTAATCTTAGGTTATAAGTGGACCTAAAACCCGGTTAGATCCTAATCAGCTTTAGTCAACATAGGATAAGGTTAAAAATCGAGGCTCACAATTGGCTAAATGCCAGATCAGTTTAGAGGTACAATTGTCCAAAACTTTCCGACGAACACGATGATAGAGGGCGACATGATACTTCACCACATCCTTGTCAACATCACCCCACACAGTCAACAAAAGCACATCGTCAGCAAGAGACATAAGGCAGATGTATGCTCTCAAAAATTTCCAGAAGATCGACCTTTCTGGAATGATCCTGTTGACCATCCGTGAAAGTCGGCAGGTGTATCAGGGATTGGTTTACAAAGGAGTGGTGAATCAAGCTCTGCTTGAGAATGGACTAGACCTCAATACACTTCAATCGTGTCCCAAAACTGTCCAAAAAAACATCAATCTAGAGATGCTGAATAACATGGGGATCAAGACCAAGGGGAAGACACTCAAGGCGATCTTTAGGACTACCAAGAGCAAAGAAGCTAAGTCAGAACCCAAGCAGCCATCCAGACTGTCTGCAAAGAAGAGAAAGAGATCACTCTCTCAAGTGCGACAAGTCCATGATAGAGTGGGATGCTACAGATCAGGGAGTACTTGGCAACGTAGTCAAAACTTTCGAAGCCATTAAAGTTGTGTCCTCTGAGCCACATGTTCAACATATGGCTCAAGGCGCAATAGAGTACATCAACTTGTACCTAACCTGAGTGTTCTTTTCCTTTTAGAGGTCCAAGCAACACTTGAGAAAGCCTTTATAGATAGTTTAGAATTGTAACAGTGGTCTCTTTGTCCTTTGTAGCTTGTCATCTATTAATCAATGCATATTTTCTTCAAATGCTTATCTGATTTTGTCTGGCCAAGTAGTTTACTCCTCTATTTTGTTGGATGGCAAAGGGGGAAAGAAATCCTTAGTTAATTTTTTGATTACTTGTCTAAGAATTGCTAATCTCGACTAAAATGCTAAGTAAATTATCAAAACCACTCGTTTAACGTAGGGGGATCTTCTTAGGGGAACCCTCTTCTAGAGTTAGTTTTTTTTTTCAAATTAAGATTTACTTTACACTTAGTCAATTTGTCTTTCGGATTGGTTCCCATCATCAAAAAGGGGGAAGCAGCTAAGTCAAGTTCTCCATGATTTTGATGATAACAAACCATCCTTGTTAAGTAATGTTTTTGTTGAAGTGTTTCAGGAATAAAGGATTATCAGGATAGCTTGTCTGCTCGGTGACAAGCGAATTCTTCCATTATACTGGTGCCTAGCAGTCGGGCACCTGTCCAGGATCACTCAGAGTGAAGCTTAGTGACTACTCACCCTCATGTACCAGTATAAGGATGTGGCTGGCAACTTGGACCACTTGAAAACTACATTAATCACCTGAAACCTTCCAGGAAAGCTACTTATGATCAGCAGCCAAAGACACCAACTTGCGGTTGTTGAGGATGCACTTTCGACTGGCCAATGAGATGCACTCATATATTGCCTACAATTCTATATCTTTAGGTGATGATTGTTGGAAACCATAGCTGAAGCCTCCAAGTGAAGACATTGAGTTTCCAACTTGCAGAAGTCAGTTGAGGACCAACTTGTTGTCAGCGCCCACAATCACCTCCAAGGTGACAAAGAGAGTCCTCCACATGTCGCGTAAGTGTGCAGATGAGTAGGAGCTCAACCAATGGCAAGTAACGGTTCCCAAGTAGTTGGTGAAGTTAGTTGAAATCCACTTGTTCTCTATATATGTTGGATCACATTTGTAATAGTTAAGCAAGTAAGGGATGACACACGAATACATTACTAGAGAGTTTAGAGAGCCAAATATTGTAAAAGCTGAGCTAAGTGTTATCTTGAAACACCCCCAAAATAATTAGACACATGAAATCATTAATGCGTGAAGATTACCCGAGAATAATGTGTCACATAACTCGGGACAGGTGATAATACGTGAACAATTAAATTTAGTACGAGCATATACATGTCCGAAAACGTGACAACGTTACATATTAATACGGTCACGTACTTATATATATATATATACATATATGAAAATACATATACGCAACGTTACAATATTACAACGTTGTACATATAACTGATAACGCAACATGATAAAATAGTCGCGTTGGTATATATAACTAAAACGCGACAAATAAAAATAGTCGTGCATATATACATAGGTATAATCAATAACGTGACGAGATAAAATAGTTGTATATATGTATATGTATGTAACAACGATAAAAATGAAGATACACTTATACAAAAAAATAGAGCAGATATGCTCTAGCCGGGATTCAAACCCGGAACCCCACGTTCCTTCCTGAATGCCTTAACCAGTTGAGCTGAGCTCGTATTCAGTCACATAATGCACTTCTGGACACAATAGTAATGACAAACTGTTAGACTAACTAAACCACTAAAATTGATTACAGAGAGTTGAAAGTTACAATAGTAACCACTTCCCTTGTTTCCCCAACCGACAGTGGTCTTCCTCGGCACTAACTTCATACGAGACTTTCTACCAGTTCGAGATATCAACAGATTCTCCATTCCATGCGCCAGTTATCCTTTTTTTCTCCTCTGTGTACTAGTTCCAACAATAGAGCACTAACCGGAGCTCGACAATGACTTTCCTTCTTTCCATGATGAGCACAAACTCTTGCACTTCTCTTCCCCAGGAGCGACTGACGTTTCCACCCACAACAACAATGCATGTCTCAGATTCCTACTTCCTTGTTAATCTTCCCCAGTCAGTGCCTTTCCTTTCTCTGATTTTCGCTAATCAACAACAACAGTGCTGCTTCCCCTTGCTTTGCCCACAACACCGCCTCAGCATCCCTCTCCACTTCTCTCGACCGTGAACAACCAGAGCCATATCAACAAACACAATTCCTCTGTACACTTGTAGTAACCAGTGAGAAGATTGTTACAGCCCAAACTCATTTTTGTCCCAGGCAAACAACCACATCGAAGGTGCAAGATCTGGAGCTCAACAGATCAGTTTCTGATCCTAACTAGCCTCCTCTCCTCTGGAGAATTTCTTCTGCGTGCAGTAACTCGAGTCCCTGTCTACTCTCTGCATACTCGATTGTTGTTAAGCCATGCGCACCAGAAGCAACTCTGGTAAACCAGAAAGGTAAAAAGGAAAAGTTCCATTACTGCAACTTTCTTTCATCCTCCCTCTTCGTATTCAGAACTAGTAACTGGTAGTATCTTCCCCATCTCTGGATATAATATGACTTGACCTCGGGTTACTCCTTCTAGTAAAGACCAAGAGTTCAAGAGGCTGAAACCTACCCCTGGCGCCAAGGACCAATCAAGGGAGAATCTGTTATCGAACCTGAGAAGGTGAGCTACTCCAAACCTGTTACACCATCGGAAGATTTTCTGTCAAGTCCTAAATAATGAACCAGTAGCTTATGCTTGCTTGTCTAAATGATGCATTAAACATCTGAGAGTTTAAACCTCCAGTATTAGATAGTTAAAGGCCACGAGTAAGGGGTGGGTAGGAGTACAGACAACTCTGTATCACTTAGCTAAGGGAAACCAGTACATAAACATGAGTTATATGTTGTAACTCTCATTTTGGCAAAATTGGATGTCTGAAGCAGTGTAAGTTATATAGGGATGGTAACTAACCCAAAGACCAACTAACGCACTTGTCTAAGTAGTAACTAATCTGGTGGGGTGAGGGGAGATCAGTAACACCTTAAAAAAAAGATAGAAATAGAAAAGTGCAAGAGTAGTTCTAGTTCCTGAAATGCTTGGGTTCAGTACAAGCTCGTTTCTGTAGGCTTAACAGCAGCGGTTGAATTGTTTGAGGTTGGAAACCTGCTAAGACACTTAGATAAGTAACTAAACCAGTTTGAGGGGAAAATTGAAAGACGGATCTATGAACATACAGAAAATAACAAAGAGAAATTATCAGACTTTGTGTGTTAATTTTTCAGTTCTGAAATCCTTGGTTTCAGCAAAAAAACGTTGCAGTAGGAATAACGTATTGTTTGGGGTTGCCTTAGAGTTAGAACTGTATTTGAACATATAATTAAGTAACTAGAACACGTACTTAATCGAGTGAGTACCTTGGGATTAATTGAGAGACAAGGTTATAGACTGACAGAAGGAAAACAAAGAGAATTAGCAGTTGCATGTTTCAGGTTTTCCTTGATTTGTCCAGTTTCAATGTTAGGTTGTTTCAGTAGCGCTAACAACATTTGCCATGGGTTGGTTATGAGTAAAACCTAGATTAAACAACTAACTAGGTAACTAAACAAATGGGGGAACAGCTAGGAACCTGATCAGTGAACAACCAGGGAGACAGAAGAACAAAAAAAAATGCATATCAGTTTCAGACTTGTGCAGATCAGTTCTCAGAGGTGTGTTCCGATTTTTTTTTGGGTTAGTCCTGAGAATTTAAAACCATGCCAACACTAACTAAGTAAATAGACAACCTTGGGGGTAAACAGGAACAGACTGGGAACAGAAAGAAGGTAACAGAAAAGAAACGTGCATCAGTTTTTCTTACAGTTTGTTTTCAGTTTATGAATGTTTGGGTTTCTGTATACTAACTTTGCTGAGATAATATGAAGGGTGTATTGTGGGGATAATGAACTTAAACCCTCTACCAACCTGGTATACAAGCGAGGAAAACAAAGACCAGGTTAAAGAATGAAAATGAAAAAAAAAAAGAGGAATTATCAGGTTCTGGGGTTTAATTTTATCAGGTTGTTGCCTTCTAAGTTGAGAGCTTTCGGGAATGTGTTCCTTGGCATTTGGGATCTGTTTTGGGGATTAAAACTATAATAAGACATTCAATTAAGTAACTAGACTATCGAGTGAGAGAAACAAAAAAAAAACTGACCTGTAACAGAAGGTAATAAAAGAAAGGTAAACAGAAATCGATGCTTCAGGTTGGTGTTTTACTTTCTGAAATTTCTTTTCTATGTGCTTGAGTACAGAAGCTGGGTGAGTGTTTTACTGGGGTGATTCTGAGTTTAAAACATTCTTAACACTTATAGCTAGATGGGTAACCAAGTTGAGGAAGAATTAAAAATCTGAAGTAAGAAGAAACAGAAAGAAATCAAGGGAATATATCAGTTTCTTTCTAAGCTTTGCAGTTTCTCTTCCTGTCAGTATATGGGATACAGCAGTGATTTAATAGAGCTGTCTTAAGGTTGTTTTGAGTTGGAAACAAAGCTGGAACACTGGATTAAGTAAGTAGATGCTTCAGGAATAGATTGAATGACAGATACGTGAGCAAAACAAAGAGAGAGAGAGATCAATAGAAGTTTATCAGTTTGGTTTCAGTTCTGTCTAGTTTCAGTTGATGGCAAATCAGTGAGTGACGGAGTTGTGGTGAATTTCTAATGAATCTAAACACCTCTAATATGCCTTGGAAGGGTTATATATATAATGGGAAAGAATCAAACATCAATAGAACTAACTAGATACAAGAGCCAAGAAGTAATACCTAGATTGTTGTTTCAGATTTCAGTTTTAGTGATGTTGTTCTCTGTATAACAGTCACAGTAGGTATGGGTGGTTGGTAGTGGTTTGATGATAAATTTAAAACCTATCAGATACACTTAAGTGAGGTTATAAATAATTGGGACATGATGGAAATCGAAATGTTCAGAGAAGAAGGAAGAAATCAAGAGGAAATGTATGGATTGTTGTTTCAGTTTCGGTAAACTGTAGTTTCTGTCTAACTGTTTTACAGAGGTGTAAGAGCGTGATGTTGTTCTGTTAATGAACCCAAAACCCTCCTAACACATCTAGCTAAATTTACAAAACAACTTGGGAAGTTTAGACACCGTTAGATACATTTAATGGGTGATAAGATAAGGTTATATATAAGAACTTTATTTCAGTTTTTGAAACATTTAAGCTTCAGTATAAGGGAGTTCTAGAAGTGTTTGAAGAGTGCTATTGTGTAATAAGGAGCTTAAAACATAACTATTTAGCTAAGGAAAGAATACCACTTAGGCAAATAAAAGTCCATCTTAAATAAAATTGTTACATGTTAGTGCTTATAATACTCTAAAGCACTAGCTAGAGGAAATGACTTAGTTAACGTTGTGAATGTACAAGGAGTAAGATAAGCCTAGGATTAATACTTGGGAAGTTCTAAGGGCTAATATAAACTAAGCACTTAACAACACACCTGGGGAATAACACCCGATATAAAGTGTCATCACATGAAATTATAAACTGACCAATCGTTTTTAATTAACGTTAGGGCCGTAACAAACGCCAGCCAGGACTCCATGTGTGTGTGAGACAACTCTTGCTTCTAAATCAGGTATGGACATGTGTGGTTCGTATGTTGCCGTGTTACACGGCTTGTGTGCTGTGTGCCTTGTTTGACTATGACCACAAGACTAATGCATGAAAACAGATGTTTGTTTTACCGTGCTTATTTGTCTGTTGTGGGCTTGTGTAAAGCATGTGAACGGATTTCTTATTTTCCTTGCTTACCCGCTTGCTATTATTGTGCATATTGCTTGCGCACACACAGTAGTGTAGTCCCTTTCTCGTTGATGAAACCTTGAGATGAAACACAACGAACTTCATAAACAAAACAAAGGAACTACATAAAGGGAAAACTCCTTTTAACTATAGAGGACCTCTAATGACACCCACTATGGTGTCGAACTATCAATGATAATGATAAGCCAATACCCGTTAGAAATGAATAGGGAGACGGACCCTTTGTATCCGGGGTAAAGACCAATAATCTAAAAAGGAATAGGGAGATGGACCCTTTGTATCTGGGGTTGAGACCAATAATATTAAAAGGAATAGGGAGACGGACCCTTTGTATCCGGGGTAGAGACCAGAACATCAGAAGGCATAGGGAGACGAACCCTTTGTATCCGGGGCAGCGGCTAGTAACATTGAAAAGGGATAGGGAGACGGACCCTTTGTATCCGGGGCAGAGGCTAGTAACATTGAAAAGGAATAGGGAGACGGACCCTTGGTATCCAGGGCAGTGGCTAGTAACATTAAAAACAATAGAGAGCGAGAGAGCTATCCGAGAATGGAAGATTGGCTATGGACAAGACGTTCTCCAAATTGTGGTGATAAGAGAACTCACAAATAATCCTTAAAGAACCAAGGAAAGATTGGCACACATGGTGCAAGGGAGGAGAAAGAAAATACACATTATGAGAATAAAGAAAAGAAATGAAAACACACAACGTTCGAATGATCCTATAGTGAGGGTCATGGGTATAACACACTTGTGCACACGCTTTATTATTTACATGAGTGTTGTTGCTATACTAGCAGCTGGTTGTGCTTGGTTGTGTGTTTGATGTGGCTATGACGCCAGTATGTTATGATTGGTTGCTTGTTGCTAATGCTTGCTACCTTTGAGTGTGTAAGAACCCATGATGTATTGTGGCCTGCTTTACTGCTTTATTATAGCATGCAAATTGACTTAATAATATTCGACCATGTAGTCGTGTGGCCCGGCAACATACGGGCTACACACGTTCATACTCAGCGTAGTTTGCTGAGTCCTTTACAACCCAATTTTTACAGGTATTGTGCTGGACGATAACGGAGCGTAGGCGGGATGACTACCATGGGGGTAGCCCATCAGGGCATGAAAGTTTGAGTTTGGAATAGTATGTTTAGTGTATGGGTTGTTACCAAACCCAGGTTGTACTTTTCGGTTTATGATTTAGCAATCATGTTGTAGACACTCGGTATTGGAAATTGTATCTTATATTGTATAAGAATTATGGTGAGGGCTGTTTCCAGTCATGCAGACCGTAACTTGGTGTTGGAAGAGTGGTCGTGTCAACCACGTGGGTGGTTGGCGTCTGTGACACCTGGATGGAGTTTATTCCACTGCATAGTTAACTTATAATATAGCAAGGAGTGATGTTTGTATTGTTGGATGTTTATTCGGGGGTGTTACATATCTTCAGTCGTGTGTGAGTAAGTGAGTCTGTATTGAGCAGCAGTGCGAGTGAGTGGAGGGTTGTTACTCATATTGTTGAGATCACGAGAGTTGTTAGGATAGTCTGGGAGCAATCGGGGGACTGGTGAGAGACTGTTAGCTGAATAGGTTCAGTTAGGGTAGAAGGGCTTAGGGGTAAGTCCTGAACTGTCCCGGGTCCATAGGGTTGGGTGAAGGGATATTGAGTGATTATGAGGGTAATACTCAATTGAATAAGAGATTCCAGTTTAAATTATCCATTGTCTTCTACTTTAGCAATCAATACTCCAAGTGTTCAATTCCCTACCACTGCAAGAAATGTCCACTACCAGTTGGGGACATGTATTAGCGTACTAGCTAGCAACATGAACATGCAAGGCAAAGAAAGGTAGTTTAGGGTAACGAATTAGGGAGAGAGAAATGCGAGGGTATAGGCAGGCTGAGGGTAAGAAGAAATCAGAGAGGTAATGGAGAAGGAAAAGACAACAAAGAAGCCCACTAAGAGCAAAGAGACGTGAAAGGCTAATAGAGGCAGGCCAAATTCCCATCGGAGGGAGGCGAAGGAAAAGACAAAGCCCCCACCAAAGGGAGAGGGAAGTGTGAAAAGAGTTATTTCCCAAATCAATGCTGCATTCCTTATTTTTTTATTATTTTTTGGATTTCCTATAGTTAATGATTCTAGTTTGCTCAAATTTGTTTTGATTTTATGAACAAATTTAAACATGCATTCGTTTGGATGTTTCCAGCTATTTCTTCTCACTACTCTGATATGTTCAATCATCAAGTAACAATTTAATCTAAGATTCCCCGGATGTCTTTCTCCGTTGTGATAATAAATAATGGAAGGTTACTGTATTTTTATTTTTATTTTCGAGACCTCCAACCCATTGTATTAATATAGAGATTACACCAAAACCACATGACGACCCAGCCTAAAGAAGTCAAAACATCAATTAAGGGCGCAGAAGTACCACCAACTAATGGTGGCCACGGGTCCGGTTCCACCGGTTCCGGTTCCGGTTCCACCGGTTCCGGTTCTGGAAAATGTGTATTCGTATTCGGAACCGGTTTGGGCGGTTCCGGTTCCGGTTCCGGGTCCGGTTCTGAAATCTGGATTCGCTTCGGATTCGGTCAAAAAACCGGTTCCAGCCGGTTCCGGTTCCAGTTCGGTTCCGGTTCTGATCGGTTCCGACCGGTTCCGGAGCGATTCCGGAATGATTCGATCAGCTCCAGTTGCTTTGTTTTAGCTCCGATTTGAGATCCGTTTGAGCGCACACGTTGCTCTTTTCATCCACTTTACTCCTAGATAGGTTATTCTTCAAGTTTATAATCTTAAATGTGTAAAAACAAAGACTTATGAATTTTTATTGAATTTACAAAAAATAAGGAACAAAGAGAATTTTATTATATGATTCAATGCCTCATTAAAACCTTATTAGGTAAAAACCCATTGGGAAAACCCTAACAAGGAAAAAGAGTACAACTATTTTCTTCAGAGGAGCGCGCGCCCGAGACCCAAAACGATGTCGTTTTGGCCCGATTCCAACGGTAACTTCAACCGGTTCTGTGCCGGTTCCGGTTCCACCGGTTCCGGTTCCTGGTTCCGGTTCCCGGTTCCCGGTTCCGAATCCGACAACGGTTCCAGGCGGTTCCGGTTCCGGTTCCGGGTCCGGTTCGGGCCCGAATCTCAAAACATGTATTCGTATTCGGAACCGGCTGAGACGGTTCGGTTCGGTTCCGGTTCCCACCGGTTCCCGGCCGGTTCCGGTTCCAATCGGTTCCGGGTAGAACCGGACCCGATGGCCACCATTACCACCAGCCATCATCTATAATGCCATCGGCAGACAGAAGCCGAAACCTAATGAATCATGGCAAAGGAAGTCTCCCTTCTCCCCCCATACTGATGGGCGAACCCCAGACCTGACAACCGTACATCTGTATCATAGAAAGAAATATTTGACCGAGAACAGGGTGCAAAAGAACGAACCCAAACTTATTGTAAGTACTAAGAGACTTATATAGAACATATGTTATGATAAAATTAAAAAGGACCATTATTGAACCGCAGAAGATCACAACGGCACCAGATGACCGTTATGGTTGGTGGGCTGAGCCCCAGCCAGCAACTAAGGACGAGGGGAGTCATTTCTCCTAGTTGTCGTGAACTCGAAGATCGTACAACATGAGCTGGCTCCTACATGTGGACTAGCTTCACGAGAATGGTAAAGATATGCCCACCCACAGAGTTCTGTGTATTAAGAAATACAGCCCGATCAATAATATCAACCCACACTACTAACAGACTCTAGCCCATTATACAATAGCATCCCACTTACTCCTACCATTATAAAATGTTCACTAAGTCCTCTAACCCAACTATACGAGTTGAGTTTTTTCTTTATAATGATAGGAGTTGAGAACTCATCTTTTCCCTTCCCCATATACGTCTCTCGAGCAACAGTCTACAAGTTATGAGCGTCGACTCTTGTCCCAGGTAAGAGGGTGTAATTTTTTATCTCGTCAACTTCAACTCCCTGTGGTAACGTTTTCAAAACTATTTGGACTTTGGAGGTGCCAGCCTGTGTCAAGTTATTTGCCTGGAAATTGATCACTAATAAATTGCCATGTAAGACAGTAATAATGGATAGGATCAAAGTGGATATGCAAACTGCATGTCATTTCTGTTCGAACGATGAAACCATGCTGCATGCGCTTATCAAATGCCCGACGGTTCAGAAATTTTGGTTACAGTTTGGCATTCCAATGCCACCTCTTTCAGTTACTACTGACATGGCTTTGCTAGACTGGTTTTGTGACTTTTGCTTAACGCACTCCAAACGCGCAATAGCACAGGTTTTATGCCATCTATGGAAGCTTTGGTTCGCGAGATGCCAGGTCACCCATGCCTGTGTCAAGGATATTCGACAAGGGTGGGGTCAAGCAGCTACCTATCTTCTCCTTACCGCATCTATGCCACAAGCCACCATGCATGCTCTCGCAGACCACGGGCAGCTACAACCGGACTTGATTGAAATACATGTGGATGCTAGTCTTGAAGCTTATGACAAAGTTGGCCTTGCATGGATTATCTGTTCTACACACGGCATTTCTTCTGTTGGAATGGTCGCATCCAAGCAATAGCTTCTAATCGTAGATGCAGAAGCATTGGCTCTCGACCATGCTGTTCATGCAGCCTCCTGTTTCGGTATTCAGCGTTTTCGTTTACTGTCTGATAGTAAATCAATCATTGAGTATTTATGTACGGGGGGTACAACCACGCTTCTACGGTCAACAACTGACATTCTAGACCGGGTTCTTGCTACTCTAGGATGCTTTACTGAGATCTATTGGTTTAATATTCCTAGAGATGCCAATGTAAAGGCACATTGTGTAGCCAACCATGCCCGTCGCATGCAGTGCACGGGGACATGGAGTTCGGACAACATTCCGGACCTTGTACACAACCTCGTTACTTAATATGAGTTTCTCTTGTTTTCAAAAAAACAACTTTGTACCCCTAACACTTATATGCAGTTTCGGTTGTAATAGTCATCTCATGTTCATCAACACGCAAAAATCGAAAGCCATACTCACTGCACAAATGGTTACCAACAAAGTGTAAGCTTTATGAAACTGTAAACTGTTTCATATTGCACATTAATAGGTTGTTTTATGATTGTGTTTAGGTTTCTACATTTACATGTTTTTGGTTCCTGAAATTGTACTTTGTCAGAGCTGCAGTTTTCATTTTGAGTGTTCAGTCGCCTATTTAAAACAATGCAATTTCTAATATGGAGATGGGTAGTTTGGTCTTTGTCACTTATTTTGTCTTTTTTTACTTTATCCTTTTGTAAAATTTTAAAATGTTGTATGTTATTATATATAAGTTCAAATAATATAAATTTATACCATTGTTCATTATAATTCGAGCTCTTCAAAATAAGACCCAACATGAGTATGTTTTGATAAATTTTCATTTTTTTTATTTTTTGTATGCACATATGTTTTAAGATTCATTGTAAATCTTAAGTTTAAGAAAATTAAAACAAAGGTTGTTAAAAAGTGAATTAGGGAGTTGCTTAAAAGTGAATAAGAGGTTTTAAAAAAAGTGAATCTCATAAACAGAGATTGTTTAACTAAAGTGATTCTGATTGTTTGACTAGTGTGAATCAGAGGTTTTAGAAAAATGAATCAAAGGTTGTTAAAAAGTGAATCATGAGTTGTTACGAAGTGAATCGGAGTAATAAGAAAGTGAATCTCATAAGCATAGATTGATTAACTAAAGTGATTAAGAGGTTTAAGAAATATGAATCAGAGATTTTTATAAAGTGAATAATGGGTTTAAGAAAAGTGAATCAGATGTTTAAGAAAAATGATTATCGTAAATAGAGATTGTGTTAACTAAAGTGAATAAGAGGTTTAGAAAAAGTGAATCAAAGGTTTTTAAAAGGTGAATCAAAGGTTTAAGAAAAGTGAATATTTTGTTTAATACTAGTAAAAGTTAATCCTACCACAAACTTATGCGAGAATAGTATGAACCATTCATTTATTGAAAATGAATAATTCGTTTAAAAAAGTGAATCTTATGTTTAAGAAAAACAAACATTTCATATAAAACAATGTGAATCCTTTGTGTTTTTTTTAAAGTGAACCTTAATCCTGCAATACAAACCCTAAAAATGCCTTCGACTTTTTTAGCATTCCTAGGGTGGTTTTTAGGGTGTTTGGGGTGGGGTAATCTTTTTGGCATTGGTTCTACACTTTATATCGTCGTTATAGACTCGACGGGTTTTTAGGGTTTGTGGTTTAGGGTTTAAGGTCGTTAGATCCTAAACCCTACACTACAAACCATAAAAACGCCTTTGACGTTTTTAACTTTCCTTGAGTGGTTTTTAGAGTGTTTGGGCTAAGCTTCATTTTGTTAATGAATAAGGTTCATTTTAGTATTAAAGAAGATTCATTTTGCTAATGAATAAGATTCATTTTAAAAATATCTAATATATACTCATTCTAAAAATATAAAATTTGAAGTTTACCAAAACATATCCATGATGCATCTTGTTTTGAAGAGCACAAAAATTGATGAACAATGGCATAATTTTTTTTTTTGCACTTTTATTTTGTAAATTATAACATTTTGAAAAAAAATACAATTTCTCTCTCCTACCACATTCGCCCCTTAACAGCGTGTTCCTCTTTTTTTTTTTTTGCTTTCTTTTCTTCTCCGATAGAATTTTGACACATGGCAGGAGCTATGATACTCTGGGCTTCGTTCGGCGCACGCATTTGTGTGGCATAAATTGGGCTGTTTTGGGAGTGGTCCCACGTGGGTCCCACGTGGGTCCTACATTCTACTCCAATAATATACTGCCACATATAAAACAACCACAAAACAGCCAGACCAAAACAACCACAAAAGGACACGCCGAACGCAGCCCTGGCGTCCCCCGCCGGTAAAACAAAATGTCAACAGACCTGTTGTTGAACAAAGAGATTTATTTCTTTGGTTTTTCTTAGTGTCAATATCTGAAAATTGTTGCCACCTTTCCTGTGTTTGCTACCTAATGTTACCTTCTGCAACTTCTTTTTGAACAAACTCAATATCTAAAATTTATTTGCCATCTTTAACGTCTGTGCCACATATTAAACATGTTATTCAATTAGCAGTTGTGGTCATTCTACAAAAATTGTACACATACCTCTATCGTCAACACTGGGCATGAAAAATTAAAGCTGGCATACATTGTTTATAAAAAATGAAGATAGCAACAGCTATACGATTGACTGTCTAACTTATATATAGACAACATCTAATAGACAACATCAGTTTTGATTTGATTTTGCTAGATAACCATTCTAGGGTCTCTGTTTGAAGTCAATAAAGGTGCCTTCCTGTGATGCTCAAGTAAACAGGAATTCCTATGCTTTGGATAAAACCTGTAACTGCCTTTTGAATTATTGTTAAGAGTTTGAACTTGGTGTGACATTACAGTTGCTGATCATTGCATAGGTAGTATTGTTCGACTTATCATTATGATAGTATTACCAGAAGTGGAGAAATACTACAGAATACAGATGAGGGGACCAAGACGAACTACCAATTAGCTTAACCCTCTGCGGAAGCAAGAATGTTCAACGACAATATACCAAAAGGATCAAGAATAAATACAAACCACTATAAGCTCTCCACGCGCACAGATTCCGCAAAAAACCTTCCAAAATTCCCTTCCCGGGCGAGCCCTCTTGCTCTTTGTTGATGAGATATTCACAATACTGCGGGACTGAGGATCCATGAAAGGAACTTACGCTCATCAAAATCTAGTTCATACCCGACCCACGTCAGCATCAGATTTTAGCACAAGAGAAGTTCCTCAGTGATGGGTCGCTGACAAAACCAAAAATATACCAGTTCATTTTCCAGGAACCGGGGTCATCTTGACTCTGACTCACAAACTGTTCAATCAAGCTGTTGTCAAAGAAACTCCTGACTACAAGCCTCTCAATCTCATTTCAAACACCACCGCTCACATTAGGAGCAGTAGTAGTGCTTCTGTCCGTGATCATTTTCTGCCGGATTCGTTCCCGATGTTGAGCTCTAAGCTCGATAGTAGTTGGGTGAGGTGGGTCCAAGTCACCATAAAGCTCCACAAGATGTAAGAATTCTTGCTTAGTCAATTCTTTCTTCTCAGTCAACTTGTCCACCACCGCATCCAGAAGCTTTCGGTTCCTTCGCAGAATCTGAACAACAAACAGAACAGCTGTGTTGTAAACGTAGATTTAACAAGTACTATTCCAGCCAGTGGATCATGTCTATGGCAGCAATGTAATGTGTCTTCCTCCTTTTTACCTCTTTTACACGGTCATAACACATATTTAGAATCCGCAGTGCTTCCGTATCAATATCCTGACAATCAAGTCAAGAACATACACATTCACTACGGATATACAAATATATCAGCAACTAATAAACATAATGCACTCACATTGAGTTTGTCTGTCCAGTAAAAGAAAACCCCATGGCGCTTCTCGGAAAGGCAACTAAGTACAAAAGTTCGTGCCGATGCCCTTGCATCATCCGCTGACTCAGCCCATATTGTGCTCAGCTACAACAACAACAACAACAACAAAATCAGTTCCTTTTAACCAAGATAGAGCTTCAATATCCAAACAACAAACTCTAATTTCTTAATTAGAAACCTGTCTCACCTGATCCTTGCCATGATACATCTCATCGGCAGCACGAGGAGCAAGCTGAATAGTGATGTGATCAAGAACATCTTGTCGACTGTACAAACATAACAAAAACAATGGTCTCTTTGCTTGAAAAAAAAGAATGGGCTTGAAGCAAGAAAGTCTTATTGAGATAATGGTAGATAGTGAAACCTAACTTGAACATTTGACGTTCAGATTTTTGATAATCCATTTTCCAACGAACGTAACCCAAATCCGAACCTGCTCTTGGTGCAATTGTAATCTGCTCAAAATAAACAAACATGTCAAAGTTCAAGGTAGGCTAGCGCTTTAATATGTCGTGCATTAGGAATATGACCACAATTCAAAACGCTTCAGCAAATAAATAATGCAGCACAAGAATAGGATCGATATTGATTGCATAATCGTGCTTACAAATTCAACATTCTTGTAATCTGGAAAGTTGATAGAGACAACAGCTTCTGCCGCTTGATTGATCGCCATCTGCCTCCACCTTTCATCACTATGCTCATGTTTCAGAAGCTTACCGCTGTGCTCCACTACGGCTGCCTGTAACAGGTCATCTGTCGTCATCTGCACACAGCAACAAAAAAAAAAAACAAAGCACAGCACAGCACAGCCTTTTGATCATTAGTGATTAATTGTTTATGATTTTATTTTTAACAACGTATCATCTCAAATAATACCATTCAGAGAAACAAACCAAACACATTATATTCTGTGACTGTGACTCTCAAGTGTTGAAACATTTCAGCATTCACAATAGCTGAATGATGCACACAGACCTCCTTTCTGCCTTCACGCAGCATGTTCAATGCAGCCACTTCAAATATATTTGCGAGATCTGCTCCTACCATTCCCTCAGTCGCCCTTGCAACAGCTTCTAAGTCTACATCTTCAGCCAGCGGTTTCTTACGAGCATGCACCTACAGAGAGGCAAAGAAGTCATCATTTATATGAGACAGCAAATATTTTCAGCAATGATCAACAGCCACAAACACCAATAATGTAAAGAAATGACAAAAAATTTCACCTGGAGAATTTCCAGACGCCCAGCAGAACTCGGCTTAGTGATGAAAATTTTTCTATCAAATCTTCCAGGCCTCACAAGTGCTGGGTCCAAAACGTCAGGTCTATTTGTTGAAGCAATAGTAATTACATCTCCCCGGCCTTCAAACCCGTCAAGAGAAACAAGGAGCTAGTCACAGACACACATTCAAAAGCAAACTGAATCAGATACCACCATATAAAAAAAACAGTGTCTACACAATTTAGTTATGGCCCTAGCAAACTTTGTATCTAGCATCATGGGTTGTTTTAAGGTAAGTTATAGAACCTGGTTAAGAGTGGCGTCACGCTCTTGTCCACCTGAACCCGATAATCGACCACGTTCACGACCAACAGCATCCAACTCATCGATGAAAACTACAGCTGGAGCCTAAGAGACAAAGAGCAGATGCCAAACTCAGAAACAGCTTTCGCAAGACAGATTATTTGAAGGCGTACTAGTCTTTTGTTTTTTGCCCTTTAATTCGTTGCAGTCTTATTAATAATGCAGAGGCAAAAATGTCCGTACCAACTCCTTGGCTTCTTGGTACAAAGCCCGAACACGAGAAGCTCCAACTCCAACATATATCTCCACAAACTGAGAAGCGGAGATCGATAGGAAGTTAACACCAGCTTCACCTGCAACAGCCTTTGCTAACAAAGTCTTTCCAACACCAGGAGGTCCACACAATAGTATACCGCCTGCATTATGTAATATACTCTTGATGAGCCAAACAAGCCGACATGCAAACACTAAGAAGGGTTTAAGAAACCCCTATCTATGCCACAAATAATCAACAAGAAATCTCCACCGGCATGGACATCATACGAAAACATACCAGGAATTTTAACTCCTCTTTTCCGGTAAACGTCTGCCTCTTTGAAAAACTTTACAATCTCCTCCAACTCTACCCTTATCTTCCCCAGACCCGCAACATCTGCAAACTTCACATCCACATCTTTTTCCAGAAATTGGGGCTTTCTCTTGGCACCACCAGTACGACGGATACGAGCACCGGATCTCATAAACTGCCTTGCCATTTTCATATTAGGATTATCCTCCCCACCACCTTCCCCCTCCCCATCAATCCTATCATCAGCATCACGGCCAGACATTTCCATTTCTAGTTCCTTGATCTTCCTTTTCTCCTCCGCATCCGCCTCCTCGATCTTCACCCTATCATCATAATCCTTCTTCTGCTTCTTGTAGCTAAGCACCACAACCCGATAGAACACAACAAAGAAGAGACACGCAATAGCAATCTCAACAGTCTGGTTTTGCTCCGTGCTCGAACTGCGCCAAAGATCTCCAACAGATGAATAGAATTCGGTGAGCCCATATTTAATCATTTCACGTCTTTTCTCTTTCTTTTCTTTCTTAATCCTTTCATCTTCCATCTTCTTTTCTGCTTCATATGTCCAATCCATCATCGCCCTCTCCAGTCTAATATCTCCTTCCTCTTCTTCATCCTCTTCTCCTCCTTCGCCTTCTTTTGCTCCTGAACGACCTTATCCCTCTCTGCCTTAGCTTTCAGCATCGAAATCATCCAACGAGGAATCCCCGACAAGAACCCTAAGTACGGAGAAGGAATTTCCGGTTTCTTCAACGGGGGAGTGTACGCGTTCACACAGATAGAATCAATACCCAATTCATTCCACCTCTTCCAAAAATTAGGGTTCCCTTCCAACGAAGGCACCACGGTCCTCAACACCCTGTTATCGCCCAAAACCGCTAGAACAACCTCCGCCCGCCGACCGAGGTCTGAAAGGGGAGGTTTTATCACATGTTTTAGCTTCCCTTCCTGTTTTAAGTCGAATATATCAGTGCAAGCCAAACGGTCTTTTACGACGGGTAAGTCACCAGCCCACGAATTGTATTGCTCCGGTGTTAATTCCTCCTGTTGCTGCTTCTTCTTCGAGGAAGCCGACGCCCGTTTCTTTGAGGAGGAGACCTTCGCGGCGAGGGCAGCCTGTGGAGGGAGAGAAGTTGAGATTATGGTGACAGTGGCGGACAACTTCATCAATTCCAACACATTTCTCTTCCGCTTAGTGTCATCATCCTCCGAGGTTTGGTCCAATCGGCATGAAATTCGAGGTGTTGAATGAAGTTGGCGATTGAGTTTTAGGTGTCTGGATGTGAAACTGGAGTGGGAGGGAGAAAAATGAAAGAGCTGGGAAGCAATGGCCGCATTGGTTGCCATGGGAAGTTTAGTTTGCTTTTATATTCAGGAGGAAGAGGAACTCTGGGAAGACAGCAATGGCATGATTGAAAGCGCGCGCGAGTAACGCGACCAACGTTCTACAACATTGAAATTCAATGGCAACTTCAACGTCGATCTGCAGCAAATGTTCGGATTTCAGAATATGGAGGAGACTGGTAATATCATTATCAGCTACGGCTGCAGTGTTATTTTGCGGGGCGGGGACGATGAAAGTGATCTAAGTTTGCCTGAAACTGGGCCGCAAACACATGAAAGTAAGCTACATAGAAAAGCCCCACGGTAACGGGTTAACAAGGGCCGAATTACTCTGTGAGCCCATAGAAAACCTCCAATCCATAAAAGAACCGCCTGTGATAGAAACTATTCTGGACTTACATATTAATGGTGGCCACCGAATCCGAATCTACCCGGAACCGGCGGTTCTACCCGGAACCGGCGGTTCTACCCGGAATCGATTGGAACCGGAATCGGTCGGAACCGGGCCGGAACCGATTCGGAACCGGAACCGCCCCCTTGCGAATCGAATCCGAATACAAGTTTTGAGATTCGGGACCGAACCCGAACCGGAACCGGAACCGCCCGGAATCGTCTGGAACCGTCTGGATTCGCGTCGGATTCGGAACCGTGAAACCGGAACCGAAACCGGAACCGGTAAACCGCCCCGGAACCGACCAAAGTAGCCTATTAGTAGCGTACTCTTTTTCCTTATTAGGGTTTTCCAATGGGTTTTTACCTAATAAGGTTTTTACGAAGCAGTGAATCATATAATAAAATCGCTTTGCTCTTTAATTTTGCAAATTCAATACAAAAATTTAAGTCTTTGGTTCGTACACATTTAAGATTATAAACTGAGGAATAACCTAACTAGGAGTAAAGTAGACGAAAAGAGCAACGTGTGCGTGCAAACGGATCAAATCGGAGTTAAAATGAAAGAAAGAAGAAAGAAAACGGAGCCGATCGAATCTTTTCGGAACCGGTGGAACGCCCGGAACCGACCGGAACGGTCGGAACCGGAACCGCTTCGGAACCGGTGGGAACCGTTGATTTGAGCGAACCGAAGCGATACAGAGTTCCGGAACCGGAACGCCCCGGAACCGCCCAGGACGGTTCCGAATCCGAATACACATTTTCCGGAACCGGAACCGATGGAACCGGAATCGGAACCGGTGGAACCGGAACCGTGGCCACCATTATTACATATGAACATTTTTGAGTTTTGACATATTCTTAAGATCTAGAAAAATATTATTTTACATTCTGTCTAAACCTACATCTGACAATTTAGGTCGATGGGTCGGGTTGATATTAACCCTAACTCAAATCATTTAAATTTTCATTAACTTAACTCAACTCAACCAAAAAATAAATGGGTAAAAAATCATGACCCTAAACTAACCCGTTTAAAATCCTTAAACCCTTACCCAACTCACCCAACCCATTTTGTAAGCAAATAATATCCCATATTACTTACACAATCATAAATTTCACATTACATAAAATTAAAATGTATACATTTAGTACAATTGCTATTTTGATAGACCACTTTTAAAAGTATAGAAGCTACTTTGCACAACCTCTGGATAGCATTACATAATATATTTAATTGATATAATCACATCCCTTGGATAACATTTGATATACCACTTTTCAAAATACAGTAGCTACTTTTAGAACTTGATAGACATAAAGGATATACTTATCCTGCTATAATATCATTCACAAAAACATATATCTCCTACTTTTGTTCACCCTTCTACATCATCCAAACATACCAGTTGTTACGTATCATTTTAAAATCAAAACAGATATCATTCACAAAAAACAACATGCTGGAATAGTTATCTTCACACTAGCAAATGCGGAGCTGGTTGAGTCAAACTAAACAAATAAGATGTGAAGTCAAAGCTCTTAAAATAATTGTTTGATATGTAGAGTTGGTTGGGTCATTTGTTAACATAATGAAGTGTGTGATATTTTTAAAGGTTGGATAGTCCAACTGGACTTGGGCTGATTGGTATAATATTTTGTGCTTAAGGTTAAAACATAGTTTGGTTTGAAAATAATATATATATACACATTAATTATTTTATAAACAAATATATTTTTAGGTTTTGGGTTGGGTTATGGGTTTAGATCTCTACCTACCATAACCCAACCCAAAAATTAAATGGGTCAATAATCAAGACCCTAACCCATAAAATTATAGGTTAGGTTCGGGTTGGGTTTGGACTGGATCAAGTTGCCAAGTATAGTCTAAAGCTACTTATTATTTTTCTCATACTTTTACTTTTTGAATGTACTTAATATATAAAGTAAAGGTAAATAAATTTACTTTTTTTTCTTTTCATCTACACATACCCAATAGACTTATATTTAGAACCAGAAAATATAATTACTAAAATGAAATGATTTTCAAAAAATCATAATAAATTAAGCTTTATTTTATTTGGGTTGTATCCAACAAGTAAATAGAGTATTGTGAATATTGAATATCATCCTGCACTCCTGCAAGAGCATCATTTATCACAAAAACAATGTCTAATTTAACATATAACTGGTGTAAACTTTTTGTAACGACCTCAAAACCACCCTGGTTCAGAGACCGTCACACGCCGCGCCCTTACTACCTAAGACACGCAAAGCTACACTCACAAATCCTAAAACAGACACAAAATACTCTTTTATTAACTAAATACATATACAAGCTTAAGCATTTATTATAGAGCGAAAGCAAAATTCAAGTACATAGCGGAAGCTGAATACACAAATGGGCCTCAAAGCCAACATACAGATACACAAAACCGAAAAGCAAAACTAAAGATGGAAGTAGAAGCGGAAGCCTTCAACAGAAGCTTAAACCTGTAAATAGTTAAATGAATAGGAGTGAGCAAACCACAACTCAGTAAGCAACAGACTTCATCAACTGGGCATGCTCAAAATGTTTATACCTAACATATACATATATACATAAGCTTAACAAAATAGAATCTAAAATTATAGCGGAAGACAGAGGACAAAAGCTTTATCCAAACAGAAGTTAGTAGACCAGAAACCGAAGCTAATAGAACAGAGTCAGAAACCACATTCATAAACAGAGTGGTTCAGAAAACAGAGGCGAGACCCTAGAAACCAGTTGCCACATCAGAAGGGCAACACCATGGCCCTATAGATCCCTAGATCCCACATCAGAAGCACTAGAGCGCGCAATGGACCCGTTGGTCACTAATACATGTAAGGGACCCTGAGGAACAGAACAGAAGGGAAACCCAAGGAACAAATACGGAAGGAATTCATGCACAACATGCTACGGGATAGTCAGACCCAACTATCCAAGGCTTAGAAGCTAAGTATCTAGGTCCCCAAAACAGAAGCTTTTCTCAGAACAGAACAAAAGCTTTACAAATGGAACAGAAGTCTTTACCAAAACAGAAGTGGTAAACCGACTTGCAAACACGAAAGCCAAACAGAATACAGAGGCTTAAATACACTTTTAGAGTAAATTAGAGGTGAGAAACATAACAGAGACTTTTGAAATGAAAACATACTTAAACATATGTCAAAACATATCAAAACGGATCATACACACTGAGGGGAACACAACCTCACAAACGGGAGTCAAAATGGAGCTCAAACGAAGAAGTTCGACAAAAACAGACGCGTGTCCGAACATGCTTCCGACCTTGCATGTTCGGACACATGCCGAGAGCAAAACTAGAAGTGTCCGGACATCTGTTGGGACTTACATGTTCAAATAAAGTCCGAGAAAAACCTTACGCATTGTGTCCGAACTTATGTTCGGGGTTACATGTCTAGACACAAGTTAAACAATAAACCTAAAGCCAGTCCTCGCATCATGTCCGGACAACACACAAAACAAAGGGAAACAAAGGCGTTCAAAGGCACGTCCGGACGCTGCAAGAACTGCATAAATCAAAGGTAAATGCAGACCTTAACACTGGCAAAAAAATCCTCCACAGATCATACATATCTTATCATAGCAAAATAGGCAATCGAAAACACACTTCCACGGAGTTTTGACAGAACAAAACCAAATTAAAACAAGTTAGAAATAGCACAATCAAAGAATCAAATAAACATATACAGAAACATAACAAAACCGGAAACCCCCGTGGGTGAACACACACAACCGAATTCATCTACCACCTATTTTCACATCTATCGCAAAGCACGAATCTATGAACTCCACACATCGCCCTCCTCAAATCTCCACTCGACACAACAAACAACGAACTGAACAACCAGATTCCGAAATCAAAATAGAAAGGAAAGGGAGGAACTTAACGAAGAACGAAACTGGAATCTACAAATCAAACCTGATGAACTACCAACTGACAAACAGAATCCACAAAAGTGAACAATCTTAGTAATCAAACACTTGGAAGAAGATTGGAGAAGATGAGAAAGCAAAGGGATGGAAGTTGGAAGAGGCGCAAAGTGGGAGTTAAGATCGCAGAAGGAATGAACGTGAAATGTCAGGAATGAGGAAAAGAAAAAAAGGATTTGAACTCCCTCCTTGACTAGTAAATAAATAATAAAGAAAAGGTATTTCCTAACCCTCCTTCCCCAAAACTAATAGGAATAACCAGTATAATATCATAAGCTTACTAATATAAGATCGGAATGTTAGTAATTTCTCCTTGTGAAACCGGAAAAAAAAACCGGGTCACAACACTTTTGGATATGAACCGTCAGATAATCGTTAAAAAAACATTATTGTTTCCTATAAGTACTCTGATTGCTAATACATGTAGGAAATGCAGGGGGGAGGCAGATAATTGTGATCATTGTCATGAACCTGAAAATAATCATGTATTCTTTTTTTTTGAAAAGGATATGTGTTTGCCGGGAGTCAAACCCAAGTCTATTGCTTGGAAGACAATTATTCTAACCGTTGGACTACAAACGCTAGTTATATTTAGAACTAGCAAAAATAATTATTTAAATGAACTCATTTTCAAAGAAATCATCATAAATGAAGCTTTGTAAAAATGATGCAGATAATTGTGAGGAGAATCATGTATGCGTTTATCAGGAGTTGAACCTTGGTCTATTGCTTGAAACACAATTATCCTGACTATTGGACTATAAACACTAGCTATATTTAGAACAAGAAAAAATAATTAATAAGATGAACTCATTTAAAAAAAACATAATAAATTAAGCTTTATTTTTAAAAAAATGATACTACCTCCGTCCCGTCATAAGTGTCTCATTTGCTTTTTGGCACGCTTTTCCACTTCAATATTAAATATATAAGATAAAATAATTTTTAAAAAATAATTTTTACAATATATAGTTTATCACATAAAGATTCTGTTATAAAAAGAAAATTTATAAAAATATATTATCTTACATGTTAAATATTGAAGTCAAACGACAAGCTCAAATAGTAAAAGGGACAAAGTGAATGGGACGGAGGGAGTAAAAATTAAGCTTTTTTTATTTTGGTTGTATCCAACGAGTGGAGAGTATTGTGATATTAAATATCATCCTCCACTCATATAAGAGCATCATTTATCACCAAAACGATGCCTAATTTGACATATAAATGGTGTAAACTTTTGAATATGATCAAAATCGTCAACAAAAATGACACAGATAATTGTGATCATTATGATAAACATGAAGAGAATCATGTATTTTTTTTTTTTATAAAGGATATGTGTTTGCCAAGAGCCGAACCTCGGTCTATTGCTTGAAGGCAGTTATCCTAACCCATGGACTACAAACACTGCTTATTTAGAATAATAAAAGTAATTATTAAAATAAACTTATTTTAAAAAAATCATAATAATTTAAGCTTTATTTTATTTGGGTTGTATCTAACAATTAAAGATAGTATTGTGAATATTGAATATCATCCTTCACTCCGGTTGGTGCATCATTTATCACAAAAACAATGCCAAATTCAACATATAACTGGTCTAAACTTCTGAATATGAACAAAATCATCAAATCACGAATTTTTTTCTGATATGCATTTGCCCGGAGTCAAACCTGGGTCTATTGCTTGGAAGACAATTATCCTAACCGTTGGACTACAAACGCTAGTTATATTTAGAACCATAAAAGATAATTATTAGAATGAACTCATTTTCATAAAAATCATAATAAATTAAGCTTTATCTTATTTGGGTGGTATCTAACAAGTAAACAAGTATTGTGAATATTGAAAATCATCCTTCACTCGTGCAAGAGCGTCATTTATCACAAAAACAATGCCTAATTCAACGAATAACTGGTCTAAACTTTTGAATATCGTCAAATCATGCTTTTTTATATGCGATTGTCGGGAGTCGAACCCGGGTCAATTATCCTAACCGTTGGACTACAAACACTGGTCATATTTAGAACCATAAAAGATAATTATTAAAATGAACTCATTTTCATAAAAATCATAATAAACTAAGCTTTATCTTATTTGGGTTGTATGGTCTAAACCTTTGAATATGATCAAAATCTTCAAATCATGTGTTTTTTTATATGCATACGTTTGCCGGGAGTCGAACCCAGGTCTATTGCTTGGAAGGCAATTATCCTAACCGTTGGACTACAAACGCCGGTCATATTTAGAACCATAAAAGATAATTATTAAAATGAACCCGTTTTCATAAAAATCATAATAAATAAAGCTTTATCTTATTTGGGTTGTATGGTCTAAACCTTTTAATATGATCAAAATCATCAAATCATGTTTTTTTTATATGCGTTTGCCGGGAGTCGAACCTGGGTCTATTATTTGGAAGGCAATTATCCTAACTGTTGGACTTAATGGTGGCCATCGGGTCCGGTTCTACTCGGAACCAGCGGTTCTACCCGGAACCGATTGGAACCGGAGCCGGCCTGGAACTGGTGGGAACCGGAACCGGAACCGAACCGCCTCAGCCGGTTCTGAATACGAATACATGTTTTGAGATTCGGGCCCGAACCGGGCCCAGAACCGGAACTGGAACCACCTAGAACCACCTGGAACCGTCGTCGGATTCGGAATCGGGAACCGGAACGGGAACCGGTGGAACCGGAACTGCCCCGGAACCGGTTGAAGTTACCGTTGGAATCGAGCCAACATGATGATTGGTGTGAGATGAATAGGGATAACACCACTTAGGACTTCTATCTTGTAATATTTTAGAATGTATTAATAATTTAGTATTACTTTCTTTCCATTTAATCTATTTTTTTAAGACTTGCAAATTGAAATCATGTAACCTCTTAGTAGCTGTACTCTTTTTCCTTATTAGGGTTTTCCCAATGGGTTTTTACCTAATAAGGTTTTAATGAGACAGTGAATCATATAATAAAATTCTATTTGTTCCTTATTTTTTGTAAATTCAATAAAAATTCTTAAGTCTTTGTTTCTTACACATTTAAGATTATAAACTTGAAGAATAACCTATCTAGGAGTAAAGCGGATGAAAAGAGCAACGTGTGCGCTCAAACGGATCTCCAATCGGAGCTAAAACGAAGCAACTGGAGCCGATCAAATCTTTCCGGAACCGCTCCGGAACCGGTCGGAACCCATCAGAACCGGAACCGGAACTGGAACCGGCCGGAACAGGTTTTTTGACTGAATCTGAAGCGAATCCAGATTTCAGAACCGGAACCTGAACCGCCCAGACCGGTTCCGAATACGAATACACATTTTCCGGAACCGGAACCGATGGAACCGGACCCGTGGCCACCATTAGTTGGACTACAAATGCTGGTCATATTTAGAACCATAAAAGATAATTATTAAAATGAACTCATTTTCATAAAAATCATAATAAATTAAGCTTTATCTTATTTGGGTTGTATGGTCTAAATCTTTTAATATGATCAAAATCGTCAAATTATGTTTTTTTTTATATGCGTTTGCCGGGAGTCGAACCCGGATCTATTGCTTGGAAGGCAATTATCCTGACCATTGGACTACAAACGCTGGTCATATTTAGAACCATAAAAGATAATTATTAAAATGAACTCATTTTCATAAAAATCATAATAAATTAAGCTTTATCTTATTTGGGTTGTATGGTCTAAGCCTTTGAATATGATCAAATCGTCAAATCATGTGTTTTTTTATATGCGTTTGCCGGGAGTCGAACCCGAGTCTATTTCTTGGAAGTCAATTATCCTAACCGTTGGACTACAAACGCTGGTCATATTTAGAACCATAAAAGATAATTATTAAAATGAAATCATTTTCATAAAAATCATAATAAATAAAGTTTTATCTTATTTGGGTTGTATGGTCTAAACCTTTGAATATGATCAAAATCGTCAAATCATGTGTTTTTTTATATGCGTTTGCCGGCAGTAGAACCCGGGTCTATTGCTTGGAAGGCAATTATCCTAACCGTTGGACTACAAACGCTGGTCATATTTAGAACCATAAAAGATAATTATTAAAATGAACTCATTTTCATAAAAATCATAATAATAAAGCTTTATCTTATTTGGGTTGTATGGTCTAAACCTTTGATATGATCAAAATCAACAAATCATGTGTTTTTTATATGTGTTTGCCGGGAGTCGAACCCAGGTCTATTGCTTGGAAGGCAATTATCCTAACCGTTGGACTACAAACGCTGGTCATATTTAGAACCATAAAAGATAATTATTAAAATGAACTCATTTTCATAAAAATCATAATAAATAAAGCTTTATCTTATTTGGGTCGTATGGTCTAAACCTTTGATATGATCAAAATTGTCAAATCATATGTTTTTTTATATGCGTTTGCCGGGAGTCGAACCCGGGTCCTATTGCTTGGAAGGCAATTATCCTAACCGTTGGACTACAAACACTGGTCATATTTAGAACCATAAAAGATAATTATTAAAATGAACTCATTTTCATAAAAATCATAATAAATAAAGCTTTATCTTATTTGGGTTGTATGGTCTAAACCTTTGATATGATCAAAATTGTCAAATCATGTGTTTTTTTATATGCGTTTGCCGGGAGTCGAACCCGGGTCCTATTGCTTGGAAGGCAATTATCCTAACCGTTGGACTACAAACACTGGTCATATTTAGAACCATAAAAGATAATTATTAAAATGAACTCATTTTCATAAAAATCATAATAAATAAAGTTTTATCTTATTTTGGTTGTATGGTCTAAGCCTTTGATATGTTCAAAATTGTCAAATCATGTGTTTTTTTATATGCGTTTGCCGGGAGTTGAACCCGGGTCTATTGCTTGGAAGGCAATTATCCTAACCGTTGGACTACAAACGCTGGTCATATGTAGAACGATAAAAGATAATTATTAAAATGAACTCATTTTCATAAAAATCATAATAAATAAAGCTTTATCTTATTTGGGTTGTATGGTCTAAACCTTGGATATGATCAAAATTGTCAAATCATGTGTTTTTTTATATGCGTTTGCCGGGAGTCGAACCCGGGTCTATTGCTTGGAAGGCAATTATCCTAACCGTTGGACTACAAACGCTGGTCATATTTAGAACCATAAAAGATAATTATTAAAATGAACTCATTTTCATAAAAATCATAATAAATAAAGCTTTATCTTATTTGGGTTGTATGGTCTAAACCTTTGATATGATCAAAATTGTCAAATCATATGTTTTTTTATATGCGTTTGCCAGGAGTCGAACCCGGGTCTATTGCTTGGAAGGCAATTATCCTAACCGTTGGACTACAAACGCTGGTCATATTTAGAACCATAAAAGATAATTATTACAATGAACTCATTTTCATAAAAATCATAATAAATAAAGCTTTATCTTATTTGGGTTGTATGGTGTATACCTTTGATATGATCAAAATTGTCAAATCATGTGTTTTTTTATATGCGTTTGCCGGGAGTCGAACCCGGGTCTATTGCTTGGAAGGCAATTATCCTAACCGTTGGACTACAAACGCTGGTCATATTTAGAACCATAAAAGATAATTATTAAAATGAACTCATTTTCATAAAAATCATAATAAATAAAGCTTTATCTTATTTGGGTTGTATGGTTTAAACCTTTGATATGATCAAAATTGTCAAATCATGTGTTTTTTTATATGCGTTTGCCGGGAGTTGAACCCGGGTCAATTGCTTGGAAGACAATTATCCTAACCGTTGGACTGCAAACGCTGGTCATATTTAGAACCATAAAAGATAATTATTAAAATGAACGGGTTGTATGGTCTAAACCTTTGAATATGATCAAATCGTCGAATCATGTTTTTTTATATGCGTTTGCTGGGAGTCAAACCCAGGTCTATTGCTTGGAAGGCAATTATCCTAACTGTTGGACTATAAACGCTGGTCATATTTAGAACCATAAATGATATTTATTAAAATGAACTCATTTTCATAAAAATCATAATAAATTAAGCTTTATCTTATTTGGGTTGTATGGTCTAAACCTTTGAATATGATCAAAATCGTCAAATTATGTTTTTTTTTATATGCGTTTGCCGGGAGTCGAGCCGGGTCTATTGCTTGGAAGGCAATTATCCTAACCGTTGGACTACAAACGCTAGTTATATTTAGAACCATAAAAGATAATTATTAAAATGAACTCATTTTCATAAAAATCATAATAATTTAAGCTTTATCTTATTTGGGTTGTATCCACCAAGTAACGAGAGTATTGTGAATATTGAATATCACAAGGCAGATAATTGTGATTGTCATGAACCGGAAGAGAATCATTTTTTTTTTTTGAAAAAGTGGCATGCATTTGCCACAAGTCAAACCGAGGCCTATTGCTTGAAAGGCAATTATCCTAACCGTTGGACTACAAACGCTGATTAATCAATATATTACAAGATTCCAGTAAGATAACTATTAGAGGTTAATGACGGTATTTGATGAGTAAGAATTTGACAAAGTGTATTTGAATGTTATTCATATGCGTATATCATATCTAACCCTATCGACAGAACTAGTATATATATACACAATTGTTAGAGATGATAAAACAAAGGTAAATATATGCACAATCTATCATCTAACAAAATCTATCTAATATAATTAACGTATGGGCTAAGTAATAATGGGCCAGGTATATAAGACCCAATAGTCCAATACCCCCTCAAGCTGTAGGTAATTCGAATTGCCTAGGCTTGTGCGTACTAGCATTGTGCATTCCTATACGTTGTAATTGTTCTCTGTATCTTGTGCCTGGTAATGCTTTAGTTATCATGTCTGCTACTTGTGTCGTGGTGTGAGTGTAAACCACGTCTACAAGTCCTTGCTGAATCTTTTCTCGTACAAAATGACAGTCAATCTCAATGTGTTTTGTCCTCTCATGGAAGACAGGATTGCGTGCTATATGTATGGCTGACTGATTATCACACTTGACTGGAATAGGAGTGATGTTAGTGACACCAAATTCATGCAATAACCGTGTCAACCAAGTGAGTTCTGCTGTAACACCCCTACCGTTAATACAATGCTTACCGTCCAATCTCCTTACACATCAGATACACGCAGCGGATATATACTCACATACAGTGGGTGATACAATGCCGTTAGTCACCCACGTGACTAACAAGGCTACTACTTCTACATACAGCATCGGTCTGATGGACCGGAATCCCGAGTACTACACATATATAATACATACTCCATTCATCAATGAAATACAACAATGCGCCATTCAATACTTACTCCCCCATAATCCATACAATACAATATACTCAACCGAGTCTACTAGGATCCTTATACAATTATAATATCTCTTCCAAGTTCATACATACTCACTAAGAGTCTACATCTACCCATTCCTCACCACTACTTACTTTCTAAGTACAAGGGTGTGTCGCCGGTCTCTTACCTTGACCACATCCGCTTCGGGTACCTGCACACTAAAAACGTTCCCCCTAGGGGGTCAGCTTTCGCTGCGCATGATAACCGCATACCCCGCGTACTAGTGAGGGTACGCCGACCACTTGGTCGAATACATGCGGTTGATTTCATTCAAACATACATGCATACATGCTCTTATACATAATATTACAATACATTACGCAAGACATACACACATACACACTTCATTACATACAAGAAGTACAACATAAACCATTCAATACATACTTACCTTTTCCGAATTACACATACACATTACATACACAATATACAATTCTTGTTAGCTTCATTGGTCCACCCGGGTTAATCGGGTGGAGATTACTCTTTTACTCGTTACTTCATACATACGCATACATACTCATACTCATACATACTTACGGATCCATACTTACTTACTCTTACTCTTACTCAAGTTAAGTCGTCAGGACCTCCGGCCCTGGGGACTACTCCGTCCCACCTCCGGGATTTACTTGACTCACCAATCCGGGATGCTACCCATTTAAGGGATTTGGGCCGCGGACCAGTTTAAGAGTCAGGAATTGCAGCCAACCTCTTGTGACTCCGCATCCTCACGCGTGGCCGAAGCTATATCGGACTTCTACTCATTCCAGTTTACTCACTTAAGTTAGGAGTTAGGTAGTTAGGAATTAGCAGAAGTCATTCATACAAGCCACATACACAATTACTATGCTCAATACCCATTTATACAAAATACAATGCAATACTTAAGTACAATACAAGATTCGAATACAAGTCATCATCATTCATATATTTCATGAATTATACAAACTATTGTTCAAGACAAATATCTAGAACAATGTAAACAAGCACGAGTAAGTGCAATATCATCCGATTCATGCATTTATCTTATTAGGTGATCAAATAAGCACACAAATCGGGGTAACCAAATTAGGATACAGGGCATGAAGAAATCATACCTTTCACCGTTGTACTTGTATCCCAACGTTCCTTCGGTGTTCACAATTCAAATCCTATGATATACATACAACCGAATAATTAATCTAACTATCATTAATTTAATTCGGTTACCCTTACGCTTCCTAACTCATACTTACTAAGTCTTCACATTCTTATACTTACATTTTATTGACTTACTTTTAATTACTTAACAATGGTTTACTTACATATATATTCACATATGTATAGGTGGGTATACATATATATATATATATATATATTATTATTTGATTTATTTAATTTTTTTTTGTATGACTCGACCGAACTTGCAAGTCCGGTCGCAAGTTCGGTCCAAGTCAGTGAGGAATTACGCTGGAGAATTACAGGGCCGACCGACCCTGCAAGTCCGGTCCCAAGGTCGGTCCATTCCAGTAAGTTTCGTATGTGAAAATTTTAGCCCGACCGACCTTGCAAGTCCGGTCGCAAGGTCGGTCCATTCCAGTAGCTTACTCGACGGAAATTTTTTTCTGGCCGACCGAACTTGCAAGTCCGGTCGCAAGTCCGGTCCATTCCAGAAGGTTACTGACGGGAGAATTTTCTGGTCCGACCGAACTTGCAAGTCCGGTCGCAAGTTCGGTCCATTCCAGAAGCATTCCCGTCTTTGTAAATCTGGGCTCGACCGAACTTGCAAGTCCGGTCGCAGGTTCGGTCCGGCCCAGTATTTGCATTTTTGTTTCTGTTTTCAGTCCTCTCTTTTACCCATTACTTCCCCATGGTTCCTACACTTAATCCCACATGTTTTACCACTAAATAAACCTCTTAATACACCTTAGTTCATCCATCAATTCCTTACTCATTCCTAAATCCACATACACAATTTCTCTCACTTTCTTTCAACACCTACAATAGTTTTCTTTCCTCTTATGCTACAGATTTTCATACTCCATTCTACCATCCATTACTTCTCAACCAATGCCACCATTAGCATTCCAAATACATTTCCAAGCCATTGCAATACCTATACCCAAGTCCGACACTCTTTTTACCAATTCTTACACACTAATCTTTCCTAACTTCTCCAATGCATATTAATACACCTTGCTACAGATTTTATACTTCTTACTCCTCATACTACCACTACCATTCTATAGCTACTAAACATCTCTACTAACTCCAATGCACACCTTAGTTTTCCCATTTACCAAGTCATCCATACATATACATATTCCTACCAAAATTTGGCCATAGTTCATCTACTTTTCTTACTTGGCCACACATACCAAATCTCACCAAATCCATTCCTACACTAGCCACACCCATACAAGGGTCCTACCAGCAATCAAACAAATACACATCCATCCTAATACACCACTACTCCATCAAACATCAATACTAATACTCATACACAACCATTTGGCTCCAAGGCCTACAATTCACATACTAATTTCACAAATACCCAAACTTCCTCACAAATACTCGAACTCCCAATACTACAATACCAATGCAAGATTTTGGGTTCTTTAGTTAGTTTGCCCATTCCCATTAGTCTAATGCATCAAAATTAACATTAGTAAAGAGCTCTTACCTTGAGCTTATAATTCCTTCTTTCTTTCTCATTTCTCCTCCTTCTTCCTTTCTTGCCCAAATCGGCCATGTGGGGGAATGGAGCTGCCAAACTCTATTCCCATCACCCAATGAACACAAAACACTACAATTAATATACTAACCCTTAAATTAATGTCAATTCATTGAAGTGTTTGAAATGAAATTTCTAGGGTTTACCTTTGGAGAGTTTTAGAAGGGGTTTTAGCCCTTGGTTCAAGAAGGGGAATCCACCACCCTTGCAAGGTTGATATTATGCTCAAAAGAGAGAGAAAACAAGGAATTACACAAGGGTAAAAATCGGTTATGAAGGGAGATGAAGAAAACATGAGTTTTTCATATAGATTTTTACCTTGTTGGAAAGAGGAGACTCCAAGCTCCATAATGGTGTGCTTTTCTCTTCAAATGGGGAAAACCCATGGAGATGGAACTCATCCTTTTCGAATTTTGAAAAGAGGGAAATGTAGAGGAGAATGAGGGGAGTTCAAATATATAATTATTTTTGAGTTTGGAGCTTACATGAGGATGGAGCATGAGGTAGAAGGTGGAGTTGCCATGGGAGCTTCTTGAAGCTCTACAAAATCGCCCAACCAGAGGAGAGAGGAGGGAGAAATCAGTGGAGGGGGAGAGGAAAGAGAGAGATGAGTGAGTTGTGAGAGTGAGGTGAGAGGAAAGTAGATAAAGTAGCTTTTACTTTATTGTTTTTTTTTTGCTTTTTGGCTCTCTTATTTAGTTAGATAGTTACATGTGTGTGTGAGGGAGTTATTTGACAAATAAAAACCGGCCCCCTACAGTTATACCAGCTGGAGTGTTTTTCGTCTTTTACAGAAAACGCTCGTTATTTTACCCGGTTTAGGTACTGTTCACTAACCGAGTCCGTTTCCCAGAATTTTCTCGTTTCTTTATTTTTATTGGTTATTAAGCTTCCATAAATGCTTAATAATATTTATTTAATGATTTATAATTTTTACGGGTTCGTTTGACCACTTAAAATCACGTTTTTGGGTTTTCTCGAAAAACGTGCGTTAAAGCTCTATTAGCGTTTTAATACATTATTTGGATCTGTTTTCTTCGGGAGTTGTTCCCATATATTATTTAGGTATTATTAAACCTTTGGAATCCATATAATACACTAACCGAGGTCTCATACCTCCTATGGTTATTTAACGCCTATTTAGCGTTTTTCGCCTTTTAAGTGTTTCCTTATTTCTTTTGGATTTATTTTTCCTTACTAGTATTAATTAGGTACCATTAGGCCCTTAGATACGTATTAGATTAATTGTAATCCCTATATTTAAGTTCGGGGTATTTCATCTGCGGTGACTCGTCGTAAAGATCGATACTCTGCTTTAGCACTAGAAAGAGAGACAGAGCTCTGTTTCTTTGTTTTCCATGAGATTGGACTATTGCCCAAGAAAATGTAATATCCGGAGACATATTTTCTTGTATTTGGACATGCTGCCCAATCCGAATCGCAGTATACCAAGAGATCGAGTTTGTAATTCTTGCCGCTTGTCAATACAATACCATAATTCATGGTACCTTTGACGTAGCTGAGGGCATGTAATGCTGCCTGCATGTGCGCGTCAGTCGGGCGTTGTGACTTAGAACTTGAACTGTAAAACTGATGTCTGGCCGTGTGTTGGACAAATAGTTCAGTTTGCCGACCAACCTTCGATACTGAATGGGATCATCAAGTGGTGTGCCATCATGTATCAAAATTTGCTTACCCACAGGCATGGGTCCTTGCGCATTTTTGATATTGTGACTACCATACTCTTCTACTAAATCCATACAAAACTTTCTTTGAGATAAAACATACCCGCTGCCTGTTGGTATAAACTCAATACCCAAGAAATAGTGTAGTTCCCCAAGATCTTTAATCTTGAAGTTGAGATCTAGCGCTCTTTTGATGTCATCGACCTCACTCTGATTTGTACAAACAACCAGCATGTCATCAACATAAACGGCAATGAAAACTCGCCCACGTTTGTTTTCCCTAACGAACAATGAATAGTCATTCTTGGATTGTGTGAAATTGAGAGTTCGAAGAAAGCTTGCCAATTTGGAAAACCATTGTCTAGAAGCCTGTTTGAGACCATACAAAGACTTCTTGAGACGACAAGCTTTGTTGTGCCCTTGTATGTCTAAGCCTTGTGGAATCCTCATATAAACTTCTTCATCAAGATCTCCATGTAAGAAAGCATTGTTGACATCTAACTGATTAATCACCCATCCTTGGTTAAGAGCGACTGTAATAAGAGCCCGTATTGTAGTGAGTTTGACTACTGGAGAAAATGTTTCATTGTAGTCCAGCCCATGTCGTTGAGTAAAGCCCTTTGCAACCAACCGTGCCTTGTAACGTTCTAACGTGCCATCAGATTTGAGTTTGACATTATATACCCATTTGCATCCTATCACTCTTTTGCCTTTGGGTAAGTTCACAACATCCCAAGTATTGTTCCTTTCAAGAGCTTGTAATTCTTCATGCATGGCTTGTCTCCAATGGTCATGAATGGCTGCCTCTCTGTATGTACTTGGTTCCTTCATATCCACGATCTTGTTTATGACATTGAGACTCGTGGATAGAAGGGCTATTGACTTGGTAGGTGTGATATCGGTTAGACTTTCAAAGTTGGATATGACTGTGGTGGTATCCCGTTTGTTATTGTAAACTCGTTCGTCTAGAACCTCTTGGAAAATGTTGCAAACATAATCTTCAAGGTAACGAGGTCTATGACTTTCCCGTGTTGACCGTCGAATCTTGTGATGTGTTGTACTTTGCTCTTCTATGGCAGGCTCTTCGTGACCGTCGTGCTCAGACTCTGGATGGCTTACTTCTTCATCAAAATATGCAACATTCTGATTATTGCTCGCATGGTTTTGTGCATGATCCATGTAACGTTCAATTCCATCCTTGAAGGGAAATGTGGTAGTATGGAATTTAACGTCTCGACTCACCTCGATATGATAATCCTTTATTCTCATTACCTTGTGGCCCTTTTTCCTTGGGTCAACTCCAAGATAAATACATGCTTCTCCCTTCGGATTGAATTTTCCACCTCTGTTGTGAATAATGCTCTTGTAACAAAGACACCCAAATGGCTTGATACTATCATACAAAGGTTTTTGTTTGTATAGTATTTCATATGGTGTCTTTCCATTTAAAGCCTTAGTTGGGAGTCTGTTAATCAAATATGTTGCATGAAGAATACATTCTCCCCAATATGCGAGTGGAAGACCTGATTGGAAATATATAGCTCTTGCAGTTTCAAGGAGGTATCGATGTTTTCTTTCCACTACCGCATTTTGTTGTGGTGTGTATGCACAGGTAGTCTGATGTATTATACCTTGTTGAGAGAAAAACAACTTGCCTTCATTAGAACCACCCAATTCCTTTGCATTGTCTGTTCTGACGGTTTTAACCTTGATTTCGAATTGTCGCTCCACCATTCTAATATAATTAACTACTGCTTCCCAAGCATTGCCCTTTTCTTTTATAAGGTGTACCCAAGTGGTTCGTGAGAAATCATCAACAAAGCAAACAAAATATCTGTAACCATTATATGTGTTAGTGTTGAACGGACCCCACACGTCGATGTGTAACAACTCAAAAGATCTCTTGCTTCTACTCACTGAATCTCCAAAAGGTAATCGCTGCGCTCTAGCCTTGTAACATATGTCGCAAGCATATTGTATAGAAAAATCTCCTTCTTTTATTAAACCCAAACGGACAAGTTTGTTTAAAGGTACATGACCTAAAGCAATATGTAAACTCTTAGCTTGAGGGCTGATATCCTTTTCGGAGCCCAACCCGTAACTATTAGCAGCAACATTATCTATCTCGGAGCCCAAACCACAACAATTAACGCCAACCTTGTTTTGGGCTGTGTCTGCAAACCTCGATCCAGAAAACCCAAGACTACGATCCGCTTCAACCTCGTCCAAGATGTAAAGCCCATGTTGACTGCGCCCTACTTTCTCAATCGTCCCTGTCAACGGGACCTGGACAAAGCAATTGCGGGCGTCAAAACTCAGCGAACAAGAGAATTGTTCAGTCAACCTTCTAACAGAAATCAAATTGAACATGAAATTCGGAATGTACAATACTCCTGTTAGCCAGATTTCATTTCCAATTTTAACATCTCTGATTTTGTTCACCAATTGCAGACTTCCGTTTGGAAGAATGACACTTCTTTCTACCTTCAAATTTTGCCAGTTTTCGAAAAGATTTTTCGCTCCTGACATGTGGTTTGTTGCCCCGGAGTCGATGATCCATTGTCCCTTAAACAAATCGTATGAATTGTTGCTTAATAAACACTGTGTGTAGTTGAGTTTAGGTAGATGATTACCTGAAAAATTGTAGTGACTGATTGCTTCTGGTTTTGCTGATGTCGTATTGTTTCAAATCAGTCCTGCTATCTGTTGTAATTGTTTCGGTGTCAATCCATCATCTGCATAACCCTTTTCATTCGATTCATCTTGAACCCTAGCAGCATTGGCGTACCCTTTTCTTTTCCGTGCTGCGATTACTGCCTCTTTCCCGTGCAATTGATAGCACTCTACTGCTAAGTGCCCAATTTTTTTGCAATGGGTACATTTTTGCCTCTGGTAGCATTCTTCAAAGTTGTGACCTGATTTCTTGCAAAATGAGCAAATCGCCTTTTTCTTCTCTGTGTCAATATTTCTTCTGTAATTTCTGGAATTTTCTCATGCGCTTGTTCCATGGCTGTAAAAAGACATCGCGTTCTCTGTAACGTTAGCATCTCCTCTTTGTTCTTCTTGGATTATCAAAGAAAAGGCTCTCTCTAGACTGGGAATTTCTTGCATTGCTAGAATTTGCCCACGAATTGATAGATACTTCCGATTTAAACCCATAAGGAAGTGGATTAGCTTGTCTTGCTCTACTGCTTTCTTGACACGCTTATCCAGATCGCATGTGCAACTTCCACAAGAGCAACTCTGTGCAGGATTCGCCAGATCCAATTCTCCCCAGATACGTTTCAATTTGTTGAAGTACACCACAACTGTGTCTTCTCCTTGCTTCGTCTCTGCTAGCTCACGCTTTGAACTATGAATGACAACGAGATTTGTGTGCTCATATCTTTCACAGATGGAATCCCAGATAATCTTGGGATCTTGGCAATAGCGAACACCTTCCAACGCACTCGCATCCAAGGAATTCTTCAACCAAGAAGCCACAAGAGAACACGATCTCTCACAGGCGGCGTACCGAATTGTCTCTCCTTCCTCTGGTTTCTTCACGGCGCCAGTAACAAACCTGTACTTATTCTTCGATTTAAGTGCAGAAGTGATATCGCACTTCCAGCCTAAGAATCCAACTCCACTGAATTTCGGTACTAGAGAAATCCCTGGTTGCTCCGCCGCGTGCACATACAGCGGGTCATTGACGTCGATGGTAGAATTGTTGTTGTTGCTCGTTGACGAATGCGTCTCTGGTTGCTTCTCCTTGCCCAGATCGTCCGCCATTGTTGCCAGAGAAAGATACTAATTAACCCACGCTCTTGATACCATATTAAAGGTTAATGACGGTATTTGGTGAGAGTAAGAATTTGACAAAGTGTATTTGAATGTTAATCATATGCGTATATCATATCTAACCCTATCGACAGAACTAGTATATATATACACAATTGTTAGAGATAAAAAAACAAGGCAAATTCTTACCTACAGCTAACTGTAGCCAAGATAGCTACATTCAAGGTATTAAAGTTAAATTAAAATAAGAAAAATGAAAGGGAGGAGCTAGAGCAGACGGAGCGCGCCGGGAGATACAGGTACGTTTTATTTTGTTTACTTTCTTTTTGTATTTTTTTCTTTTTTAAAAAAAACAGATTTTTATTATTTTTTTCTTTCTTTATCATAAAATTTTGAGTTGTTATAACTTTTAATATATAAATCCAAAATAAAAAAAAATTATATCATTGTTCACCTAAATTCAAGCTCTTCAAAATAAGACCAGTCATGGATATGTTTTGACAACTTTTTAAAAAAATTAGGGAAAATTCACAAGATACCACTGTTTAAGTTTCTAATTCACAAAATACCACTGTTTTTTTCATGATTCAGCTTTAAACATGCTTAAATGTTGTCCAAAATTGATGAAACTTTACATGGACGATGCTAAAGTGTTATATTTTGGTCCAATGTCAAATTTGAAGTTTTTTAAGCTCATATGTGACATGTGGGACCCAATGAGTCACATATTCATTGGGTCCCACATGTCACATATGAGCTTAAAAAACTTCAAATTTGATATTGGACCAAAATATAACACTTTAGCATCGTCCATGTAAAGTTTCATCAATTTTGGACAACGTTTAAGCATGTTTAAAGCTGAATCACGAAAAAACAGTGGTATTTTGTGAATTAGAAACTTAAACAGTGGTATCTTGTGAATTTTCCCAAAAAATTATTTTTACATGTATACGACGATACACTAAATTGACGATGTACATGTTTTAGTGAACATTTGTACATGTTTTAATGTGACGATGTACATGTTCAAATGTGAGAATGTACATTGTAAATTATGAGAATGTATATGTTTTAATGAACATCTGTACATGTTTGTATGACCGTCTGTACAAGTGTTCTTTCTTACATGTACAGGTTTTAATTTAAAGATGTACAATTTAATTATTCATCTATATGTTTTTAATGTGATGATGTACATGTTTTTACGTGAGGATGTACATGTTTTAGTGAACATTTGTACAGGTTTGTATGACAATATGTACAAGTTTTCTTATACGTTCTATGCTCCATACATGTAAAAATAATTTTTTTTAAAGTTGTCAAAATATATCCTTGACTGGTCTTATTTTGAAGAGCTTGAATTTAGATAAACAATGATATAAGTTTTTTTCATTTTGGACTTATATATTAAAAGTTACAATAATTAAAAGAAAATAAAAGAAATATAAAGTTTTTTAAAAAAATATAAAAAAAAGGTATATAGACGGGACGGAAGGCGCGCTTGAAGAAAGAAAGAAAGAAAAAAATAATAAAAGGAAATCACGCTCACGCGCTCCGGATGTAGCCAACTGGTACACTCGGTTGTAGGCAAGACAGCCTGAAAAAACAAAGATAAATATATGCACAATCTATCATCTAACAAAATCTATCTAATATAATTAACATATGGGCTAAGTAATAATGGGCCAGGTATATAAGACCCAATAGTCCAATAATAACTACATTTGGAATGCTATATTTCGAAGATGATATTAGTTGTAACAAGCAGGAACGACGTTTACAACTAAATTGGGCTGAGCAGCTTGTTAGTTGTTATTGGCTTTTGGTGTACAGGTATAAGCGTATATTCCAGAACCTGGACAGATCTTGCATCCTATTCCTTTTTCTTCTCAAATCTATTGCGTTTAATAAAAAAAGAGATATTACATAAGATGTCACTGAGGTTTTCACTATTTTTCAATGTTATTCATTTTTTCTGCTATTGAAAATCCTTTTAGACCCTAAAGTTATAAATTCTGATTTTGTCTTACTTGCTTGAAGGTGAGCTGGAACTGGAAAGTGTCTCTTTGCAATTTCGCATGGATTAGAGAGGGATTAGTATGGGAGTATCATTCATTTTTGATGTTTTTACTTTAGCACATTTGCTATTTACTCACCCCTAAAAAAAGAGAGTATATCATTCAACTTATATGTATATATTTCATCACAGACAAAAAGTGATAGATCAATGGTTGTTTTTCTCGAGTGAAGTCCAAATTAATTTTCAGTATTAGGATGGATGAACTATTCTCAATTTCCGAGTAACATAAACAACCGGTCTCGGGGGCAAAAAAAAATTTTGACACTGTCACTCTTTAAAATATTATGTCATTTTGTATTTTTTCAAAATTTTATAAGAACATTTGACAAATTTTCAAAAGTTTCGGGTGCCCCTCCGCCCCTGTAAACAACCTTCAAGTAATTAATGATTTGGGTTTTAGTTATGTAAGCGCATCAAGCCCTTTGTTTAAAACATTGAATCTTCCCCGTTTGTGAAATGAAATTCCAAAAGTAGACATATCTTTATTCTTCTTCTCTCTTCATATATCAAAACCATTACACAGAGTACTATTACTACTTTGTGTACAAGGATTTTAGGACACTAATTGACACCTTTTGTTTCTTGTGTAGATTGTTTTAATTGTTTAATAACAATACTAAACATGAGCATAAACCACATCAGTTTAGAAGAAGAGTCTTTATACTCTAGTTATAAAGTGATGATCTACGAAAGAGATGAGGAGATCAATAAAACATCAAGCAAGGAAGAAACAGCAAGTAATGTGCAAGTGAAGAAGGCGAAAGCGATGGAAGTAGCAACTCGGTCACAGAACTTGTGTAGTGGCTTGCAGAAATTAGGAAGAGATGGAGTATGGTGGATCCCCGTACGGTTCAAGTTGGATATTCCAGCTGCAGCTGAACATGAACTCATCATCGCATATGCAAACACCTGCATTGCAAAAGTTTAGTCACTACTGACTCACTGTATTAATGAAAGAAGAAACGAGGAGGAAGTAAAGGGACGAGTAATAATAATACTTGATCTGCAGCGAATATAACCCAGACAAATCTTCGAGAAGGGATGAGAGGGGTGTTTGATCTGTGCAACCTGGTTATACTAACCAGCAACAGAGGTAAGGTATATGCAATAACTGCAACAGATACTGCGACCAAGTACCTGTCAGCCATCAAGAAGATTAGTGTTTAGTAGTAGCAGCTAGCAAAGGATGCCTTGATTACTAGTAGTATAATATTTTTTTACTTCCATGATGATATGATTCAGGTTTCAGCAGGAGAGATCTTATTAAGATTGAATAAAAACGTGGGCTAACTACTAAGTCAGGGGGGAGGGAGTAGTTTAGTTTAGTTTAGTTTAGTTTGGTTTGGTTTGGTTTGGCTTACACAAAAGAGTCGGAGTAGGACCATTTCGAAGAAACCGGGAGCTGAAATCCGTATACATTTATGGTGGAGTCTTGTTCAGCTGTTACCATGAAGGAGATCGAAACTGCTGAGCTCACCAAGCAGATTAGCCTTACAGCCGCATGTATAGCCTCTTTTGTACGGTGGTTTATGCCGGCCGGTGCCTCTCTGTTGTTCTCTCCCGCCTTCTCTCTGTCTTCCTCTTCAGCTGTTACCATCACTCTCATTTCTTTTCCCTCCATGATTGATAGATTTAAGAGTCGCCTTTGATACTTCTCTTCTGAAGACTTGAGTTAGATGGGTGGGTTGGTGATGCTCTGAAATGGGCCGTCCTCTCCTTCCGTGGGTTGTATTGTAGTAGTACTTAACAACGCTCAGCCATTGGAGTAGAACGTGATGGATGGCTAAAACAGAATTTTGTTGCGTTTCTCGTTTTCCTATCGGTGTGAGTCACTAGCGTGTGTGGAATGTGCCAGGATTTGGGTTCCCAATGGGTATCGTCACTACTTGTTGAGAAAGAGGAGTGTGTGAGACAATGATGAGGAAGGAAGCAACCCAACCCTGATTTGAGGAGCGGGGAGTGAATGAAACCCGTGACTAAACAGCCATTGAGAATTTAAAATTGATGCTTTTTGTTTGTTTCATTATGATGATATATCTATTTCTTTTGAGAATCTTTTTTAACCCTTCCATGTCTTTTTTCTCTTTTTTAAGTTTTGGTTACTTTTGTAGGTATCGCCTGTTTATATTTACTCGAAATGGTCAAGTCGAGCTAGGACGAGTCGGCCTAAAGTTCACTGTGTTGGAATTCTAATCTCCGCCGGTCATTGCCACATTACCCTCCCTGGGTACCACAAAACACAAGAGATACTAGTCCTACTCCTCTACGGAAAGAAAGCAATCCTGCAAGAAATACCAAAGAAATTCAACAGATCCGTTCAAAGTTTGTTATGCTGCGTCTCAACATCTGCAAGTAAACAGAGGACTACAAGTTACAACCACATGGAATGCCATAGCGTAGAGACTCTCAAGGCTATCTCCTTCAACATTTTTGTGGCTATTTTTGTTTGACTCTTTTATATGTAAGGGCATGTTATTAGAGAACAACTTATGATCCACACAAGACCCAAATAGAGACCACCTAAAAGTGTTATAAATATATTGTCAAATATGCCACAAAAATGCCAAGGAGAACCAAGCCAAGTTACTAACGGAACAAAACTTGCTAGTTTCTTCATTCACACCTTACTGTATAGCAGCAACAAAAAGAAACAGTATTACACTACAGCTCTTCTAATCATAAACAATCCCCAAAACTCATGATTACAACTCAATACATACCCTCACCCACACAGACCAAGCTGATCCAGAGTGAGAGGCAGCCCAAACTTAAACACTGGGGCTTGGAAATTTGATATACTGCTATGTATGCCTCACTTGTATACTCAAAATGATCAGATTCCATACTCACGAAAATAACTAAAAACCAATCAGGAAGGCAGAGAGGGGGACAGACCACTGCATCTACACACCAAACATCAGATCCATCACTTTTGAAACCACAGATTTTGCAGGGACAGCGATCGCTCTAGTCGATGGCAGCTGGTTGTTCCCACTCCCACCATTCTGTTGCTGGGGGTATGGCTTAAAACCAGCCCGCATAGGGTTAGGTTCAAAGATGCTCTCAGATGACAATGACGGATGAGGCAAGGTCATAAACCCTTGTTGATTATTGACCCTTTCATTGAGCATTTGGCGCTGCATCAGATCCACTGGTTTCACACCCACCATCAAAACTCCACTTATTTGCATCCCATCCTTGCTAAGGGCCTTGTGAGCGTCTGACCGATTCTGCAGTTGGAAAAAACAAGAAAACTTCTTATGTGTCCAGTACCAACCTAGAGATCACTGGTATTGTATCAGAGAAGAAATTATAGATTCCAATCTTAAATTGAAACAGATAATCAGAGAGACATTATGAACACAAAATAAAGTGCAGATACACAGGTAATCTTCCTAGAATGATAGTAGAAGATAACTAAACTAAGTTGATCCTCTGGATGTATAAATACTGCAAGCCATGTAAATTTAGTCAATGCATTGAAGCACCGGTACTCAACCCTAGGATGAAGGAAGCCAAGTATAAGACGCATAACTTCAATTCAATTCTAATTCTAGATTGAGATTCCAGCAATTACAAAATAGGTTTCCGCATATATAATATTAATATCCAGGCGCATTAATCAAATATTTAATTCAGACTAACATAATTCACTCTCATCTCATGTTAGATATTTCTAATCCTCCAACGGCTCTCGCATCCTATCTCTCAATCAAACATTCAGTCGATCAATTGCAATAGATCAAGAGTTCTTTTCAATACCAACAATCAAGTCATATGGGGAGGGTTGTGTAGTTGTCTATCCACTAACATAATTCACTCTCATCTCATGTCAGATATTTCTAATCCTCCAACAGCTCTCTCATCCTATCTCTCAATCAAACATTCAGTCAATCAATTGCAAGCACCAATTGCAATAGATCAAGAGTTTTTTTCAATACCAACAATCAAGTCATATGGGGAGGGTTGAGTAGTTGTCTATCCACTAGCTACCAATCTCTACAGAATATGTTGATGTAGATATATGAAGACTAAAACAATAAATCTGTTAAGACAATGTCACACACCTGGTATAGGATGTGCATCCAGTTCCCATTTCTTGGTCCTAAGACATGCTTCAATATGATCCCGCATTTCTCAAACTCCCTCAATACTAAGTTTGTATCACCTGGAGAGAAGCTGAAAATAAACAAATGTATTCAGCATCAGATAAATAAGAAACAGCTACACAAACGATAAAATATCTTCCAAAAAAAAGTAACAGTAGACCCGGCCTTTGATCAGCATAAAATGCAGGTAGCCAGCACACTAACACATAAGGTCTCGATTCTGAAAAGATACCTCTTCATAACGGAAAAAGAAAAAGAATAGAGAACTTTGACAGGTTACAGTGACTACCCCAGAATAAGTGGAACTACATGTTACATTGTATCTATAATCATTATTCTGAAGTCTTGTAACAGAATAGACCCCTAAAAAGTTCAATTCATATATTACACTGTATATATGACCTAAGGGACCTCTGACATTTATCAAAGTCAAGAACCATCAATTTGCACTATCACATCATCACTCAAAGTTCGAAAAAAATTCTGAAATAACACTCCACAACAAAAATATTACTTATATTAACCTCCAACCAAAACTAATTCCTAAAATAACACCCCCGGGAGAAATCGTCTCTTCAAAAGACGATTTCATTAATTGTAGAAGTTTAAATCGTCTCTTCAAAAGACGATTTCACTTATTTATGAGAAACTGAGAAATCATCTTTTCAAAAGACGACTTTAGAAATCGTCTTTTGAAAAGATGACTTTAGAAATCGATTTCTCTCTGAGTCAAACCGAACCATCGCAACGTTTCAACATTTGAAATTTTCGTAAGTGTTGGGTAATAGGTGAAATCGTCAAAAGACGATTTCAATTTCAATAATTTGTGAAATCATCTTTTGAAGAGACGATTTCTCCCGGAAGTGTTATTTTAGGAATTATTTTTAGTTGGAGGTTAATATAAGTAATATTTTTGTTGTGGAGTGTTATTTTGGACTTTTTTCCCTCAAAGTTCCTCAAAATGACTTAGAGAGATCGTTTTCTTTCTTCTCCGATAATCTTCTGTTTACTCTACTCCACTGCTGAACGACTTCCTCGTTCTTTAGTTTGTAGAAATCTTGAATCAATAAAGCATACCAGAACATTACCCTACTCAGCTCTTCGCAGTTTTCAGAATGCAAATTAGCTACAAACCGGAAGCATGAGATATTAGATACACTAGACGAATCATCCAGGACTTTTATAATACATCCATAATCAAAGAACAACTTCAAGCACGCAAACATATGGACCAGAAATCCATACCCGTAAACTGTGACCCATTCTTCCTCGTCCATATTGCCAGCTGGAAAGCAATTTCTTCGGCTTTCAGGCCTGGCAACCTCTCTGGGCGGTGGAAGAGTCATCAGAGCTCCAGGTAGAACCATACCATCAACCGGCGATCCCTTTCCTTTCTCCTCTATCTCCATACCACCGCTACCAGACCCGCCACTGATACCACCGCCTCTTCTTCCAGGAGTAAGCAAGCTCAGACCGGACCCAGATCCAGACCCACTATGCTGCAAAAAACTCCCACTGCCACCAGGCACGAGTGCATAGGAAGTGATAGCCTTCTCTGACGTCCCCTTCAAGGGACTCGCTGAGAGATCCTTGCTCCCACTACCTCCTCCAGCGGAACGAGAAGCCACGAGCCGACCTGGCGTCCTAGTCTCTGACCTGGGTTCCGGTGAAATCTGGTAGTCCATGATTCCCATTTCCGGTGAGAAATCAGACCGATCCTCAAGAGTGAACATGGGCGGCGGTGGCAGATCCGGACCGGCAAAATTTTCGCGCCATAGCGCCGAGACAGCCGCCGCCTGTCCAGGCGTCGAGAATTTTCCCCTGCGAGATGAAACAGGCGAGGCCAAGTCGTTGAGAAACAGCGACTGACGACCCGATCTGGGAGTTCTGTGCGCCGTTGCGCTCATCCTTTTAATGGGGAAGTTAGTGTAGCGGGATAGGTTTGGAAGCTGGTGGAGGAATCGACCGGCGATAAGAGATTCAACAACGCTTGAGATAATTGTAAGTTATTGGCATCGGTGAGATTTAAGTAGTTCCACGGCTAGTCGAAAGATTTCTACAGATCGGGCTAGGGACTAAGCAAGCTCATCTTAGGGTAAAGTAAACAAAAGCAGAAACTGGTAGAGTCATACACTATTCGTAGGTAGCGACGAGAACTACAGGCTGAGGGGTCAAGAAGAGAGAAGGCGGGAGGGAAATATCATACAACGGATTTTAGGGTTTTTGAAATTCTCCCCAAATTGAACGAAACTTGGGGAATTTTTTTAAAAAAAAAACAATACTTGGGGAGTCGGGAAATAGACGAGTTGCTCGGACCGGGGGCAGCGAGGAGGGAGGGAGCGGATTATGGCTCTGTTCGGCATGGCTGTTTTGGCAGCATAAATATAGTATATTTGGTAGCATGAATGCGCTAGCATAAATGCAGCATATTTGTTGGCAGGAATGTGCTGGGATAAATGCAGCTGTTTTGAAAACTGTTGTTTGGCAGTGCAGTATATATGCAGCATGTTTGGTTAAGTTAGTTATATGTAGTGCGTTTATCGTTTTCGTATTACAATTATAATTTATTATATTACACTACGTAACTTTATTTTGTTAGTAAAAATAAATAAAAAAAATTCACAAACAATAAAATTTTTATTTTTATTATTTAAGCAAAACTTGTAACTCCTAAACAATATATTTTTATTATTTAAATTTTATAATTCTTACAAATATAAAAACATAAAAAAAGAGAAAAAACGTTTAAAATATTCTGATAATATTATGTGAATTTATTTAGTGAAATTATAACTTTTAATAATATATAATATTTTTGTAACTTTGTATATTAATAAATTTATATGTATTCATATTTCTATATACTATTTTATTTTTAATTTATATATCAACAAGTGTGTATATTTATTCGTTTTTTTTTTTATTTTATGTGGTATTATAATAATATATTATAGATTTGTATTATAAATGTGACTTTTGGTAAATTTGGCTAAATGTAGTACTATTTTTTATAAATTATTTAAAGTATTATGTAATTTGTAATTAATAAAGTAACTTGTAAAAAATTTCTTTTTTTTAAATCAATAGTCACAGTAATTGCATTATGAAGTGAGTAAAGAAACGGAAGTGAAAGCACGAAAACGAAAAAGTATCATTTGCTGCGGGCATTTATGCTGTTTTAGGCGAACAACAAAAACAAATAAAAAAGTCCAAAACAGCATATGCTGTATATTTATACTGTCAAAAAATGCACATAAATCCATAGGCCAACGATGTTCTCTTATGCAACCAGGTCTGGATGTATTTCCAAAAACCTCTTTCTTTTTTCTTTTGTTTTTTTTTAACAAAGAAAAAACCTCTTTCTACTGCAGCAACAGTTTTAGGCTCTGTTCGGCATGGCTGTTTTGGCAGCATAAATGCAGCATATTTGACAGCAGGAATGCGCTGGCATAAATGCAGCATATTTGCTGGCAGGAATGTGCTGGCATAAATGCAGCTGTTTTGAAAACTGTTGTTTGGCAGTGCAGCATATATGCAGCATGTTTGGTTAAGTTAGTTATATGTAGTGCGTTTACTGTTTTCGTATTACAATTATAATTTATTATATTACACTACGTAACTTTATTTTGTTAATAAAAATAAATAAAAAAATTCACAAACAATAAAAATTTTATTTCTATTATTTAAGCAAAACTTGTAACTCCTAAACAATATATTTTTATTATCTAAATTTTATAATTCTTACAAATATAAAAACGTAAAAAAAGAGAAAAAGCGTTTCAAATTTTCTGATAATGTTATGTGAATTTATTTAGATAATATTTTTGTAACTTTGTATGTTAATAAATTTATATGCATTCATATTTCTATATACTATTTTAATATTTTAATTTATATATCAACAAGTGTGTATATTTATTCGTTTTTTTAATTTTATTAATCTATGTGGTATTACAAATAATATATTATAGATTTGTATTATAAATGTGATTTTTTGTAAATTTGGCTAAAGATGTAGTACTATTTTTTATAAATTATTTAAAGCATTATGTAATTTATTATAAATAAAGTAACTTGTAAAAAAATTCTTTTTTTAAAAAATCAATAGTCACAGTAATTGCATTCTGAAGTGAGTAAAGAAACGGAAGTGAAAGCACGAAAACAAAAAAATAGCATTTGCTGCGGGCATTTATGCTGACATTTATGCTGTCATTTATGCTGCCATTTATGCTGACATTTATGCTGTTTTAGGCGAACAGCAAAAACTAATAAAGGAGTCCAAAACAGCATATGCTGTATATTTATGCTGTCAAAAAATGCACATTTAGTGCAAGGCGAACGCGCCCTATATGTGACGGACAATCTATTTTCCTTCCGAGACGGAATACTTTTTTAAAAAATAGGGAAAATTCATAAGATACCACTAAAAAGTTTGTTAATTCACAAAAGACCACCGTTTTTAAAAAAGTTTTGCAGATACCACAAAAAATAAATTTAATTCACCAGATACCACAAATTACGAACCCAAAACATTTTAAGACCAAAATACCACAAAAATAAATAAAATATATATTAAGAACAGTTAAAGATAATAAAATTTAATTTTATCATTTTATTTGATAAAATTTTATAAAATAAAAAACCACACAATAAATTAAATTTTTTGAAAATATAAAAAATAATATGTATATATCATTTAAAAGCTAAAAATAAATAAATAATAAAAAAACAATTAAGGGAATGATATACTATATACAAGCTAAATAATTTGACAAAAAAAAAACAATAGTTATGAGTGTAATAGTCTAACATTTTTTATAATATCATTTTATATATTTTAATTCAAAACAAAACTTATTAAACATATTTTTAAATAGTAAGTAGCAAAATTAACTTTCTCTTATATATGGGTTGAAATTGAAAAAATATAAATACCATATATATAACAAAAGAATCTCTAAAGAATTATAAAAAATATAATATATTAGAGAAGCCACAAACTTGATTAAAAATAGACAAAAGCAGTAATATAATGGTTGTTTAATTTTTTGTATATATATATTTAATTTTTTATAATACTATTTTACATTACTAAAACTACTTTGAGTAAAAGTATTATAAAAAATTTGAGTTATCATTCCCTTAATTTGTTTTTTTTATTTTTAATTTATTTTTTTAGCTTTTAAATGATATATACATATTATTATTTTATATTTTTCAAAAAATTTAATTTAATGTGTGGTTTTTTTATTTTATAAAATTTTATCAAACAAAATGATAAACTTAAATTTTTATTATCTTTAACTGTTCTTAATATATATTTTATTTATTTTTGTGGTATTTTGTGAATTATTAATATTTATGTGGTATCTTGTGAACTATGTTTATTAACAAGTAGGGGTATTTTGGTCTTAAAATGTTTTGGGTTCGTAAGTTGTGGTATCTGGTGAATTAAATTTATTTTTTTTGGTATCTGCAAAACTTTTTTAAAAACAGTGGTCTTTAGTGAATTAACAAAGTTTTTAGTGATATCTTGTGAATTTTCCCTAAAAAATATATCAGCACGGAAATCAATAACTAAAGACGTCCTACACTCTATTTTGTTTTAAAATTCTATTGGATGTCCCACCTTCAATAGTAGATATATGGATAATGATACACTAAAAAGTTTTGTTAATTTATAAAATATTATACTTTTTAAAAAAATTCATATATCACAAAAAATAATTTTAATTCACCAGATACCACAAATTACTAATCCAATAAATTTTAAGACCAAAATACTCCATACTTGTTAATAAACATAGTTCATGGTATACCACGTAAATATTATTAATTCACAAGATACCATAAAACTTAATAAAATATATATTAAAAAATAATAATATAATTTTATTATTTTAGTAGTTTTAATTTTTTATAAAATAAAAAATCACATTAATAATTAAAAAATTACAAAAATATAAAAATATTATATATTATTTAAAAGCTAAAAAACTTAAATAAAAATAAAAGATAATTAAGAGAATGATAATTACAATTTTTTACAATATTTTTATTCAAAGTATATTTAGTAATGTAAAATAGTATTATAAAAAACAAATTTATATAAAGTAAATTATAAAAATTTAAATTATCATTCTTTTTACTGTTTTGTTTTTTAATCAAATTTGTGGCTTCTCTAATATATTATAATTTTTATAATTCATTAGATATTTTATTATTATATATATGGTATTTTTTTTTTTTTTTCAATTTTAATCCTTATATGAAGAACGTTTATTTTTACTAGTTACTTATGTTTATTAACTTATGTGTTGAATTAAAATATATAAAATGATATTATAAACTATAAAACTCTTAACTATTGTTTTATTTTTTTGTCAAATTATTTAGCTTGTATATAGTATATAATATTATTATATAATATCACTTTATACATATTTAATTTATAAAAATACAACAAATTATTAAATATTTTTTGAAAAGTAAGTAGCAAAATATATATGGGTTAAAATTGAAAACATATAAAATACCATATATATATATATATATAACAATAATAAAATATCTAAATATATGAAGAATAATAAAAGGTATAATTATATTATAAAAGCCAAAATTTGATTAAAATAGACAAAAATAGTAAAGAGAATAATAATTTAATTTTTTATAATCTTACTTTATAAATTTAATTTTTTATAATAATATTTATACTATTAAAATTATAATAGTAAAAAATATAATACAAAATTGAATTATCTTTTTCTTGACTACTTGGTATTTTTTTTATTTTTTTACATTTTATAGTAATTTCATAATTATATATTTGATATTTTTAATTTTATAAACTTTCAACCTATATATTAATAAACATATGATTTTTTAATTTTTTTCATTGTTTTAATATATTTTTATTAATGTTGTGGTATCTTGTGAATTAAAAATATTCAGGTGAACTATGTTTATTAACAAGTAGGGGTATTTTGGTCTTAAAATTTTTTGGGTTAGTAATTTGTGGTATCTGGTGAATTAAAATTATTTTTTGTGGTATCTGAAAAACTTTTTTAAAAACGGTGGTATTTTGTGAATTAACAAACTTTTTAGTGGTATCCTGTGAATTTTCGCTTTATTTTTTAAATGTCAAAATACAATTATTTTGTCCTTTTATAATACATATCTTAATAATATACTGTTTCCGTCCTGAATTGACCGTCTTGTTTATTATTTGAACATGTCGTTTGACTTTAATATTTAACCTATAAGATAAAATAATTTTTAAAATTTAAATTTTGCAAATGATTCCTTACATGATAAACTATATATTACAAAATTTAATTTTATGAAACTATTTTATCTTATATACTTAATATTGAAATGGAAAAATATGTCATAAAACAAACAAGACCGTCAATTCACAACGGAGGGAGAGTAGTTATTTATAAAATAATTCACTACTTATATAAAAAAAGTATTTGACTATATTCATATATACATATGATAATTAAATATTATTTATTTAATTTGATAATATTTTTCGATGAACACATATCCCGAATAAAAAAATTTAAAATGTTGAATCAATGCAAAAACACTAAGTTAAATATTCACATTTTTTAAAAAGAAAAAAATTGAATAGACATAGCTATCATATAATAGTTTTTTAATCTTAACATATTTATTGCTTATAAGTATATGTAAAAAATGGAGTATAACAATCCAAAATACATTAGTCAACTGAATAAAATTTAAAAAATTATATAAAAATACTAAGTTAATGTTTATAGTTTTTCCTAAATTAGAAAAAAAACATGTATAATATTTTATAAAATATTGAACATAAACATTTAACCTTCAAGTTATAAGTTAGCGTGCATATACAAAAACCAAATGTTAATAAATACGTAAAGTCAACTTCAACAATTCAGTTTATCATTTCCAAACGTTTATAGCTTCAATCAGCCAAGTTCTATGAGCTGGAAAAATGCTAATAAAACATTCTTATACACAATGATTCAATATGAACAACCAAATGAAAAGATGTATAACAGATAGTGTCATTGTCTATAATAGTGATGGAAACAATTACATATGGTTATGTACATGTTTCTAATTATTAGTGTAACGTTTATAAGCTATCGTGGATATGTAAAAACTAAGATTATTGAGTACATAAAATCGAATCCAATAACTCATTATACCACTTCTAAACGTTTATAGCCTTCAAGCTTTTTCAATCAATTAAGCTCTATAAATTGACAAATGCTAAACAAATATTCATATACACCATGATTCGATAAGAACGATAAAAAAAAGAAGAAGATATATAACAGTTGAAGTCATCTTTTCAATAATAGTGATGGAAACGATTATAAAAGGTTGTGTACATGGTTTTAATAATTAGTGGAAACATTATAAGTTATCGTAGATACATAAAAACCAAGGTCAACAAGTACATAAAATCGAATCTAACAACTCACTCTTTCATTTCCAAACGTTTATAGCCTTCAGATTATCAATCAGTAAAGTTCTGAAAACTGATAAATGGTAATAAAATATTCTTATACACAATGATTCAATAAGAACGACCAAAGGAAATGATATATAACCGTTAGTGTAATCTTCTAAAAATGGTGACGGAACGATTATTGAAGGTTGTGTACATGTTTCCAATCACCAGTGTAAGCATTTATAATTTATCGTTGGTATGTGAAAACCAAGGTTAATGAATACGTAAAATCAAATCCAACAACTCAAACGGAACAAAATAATTGTTTTCAATTTGGCAGGCTGCCTTGAAATTCATCTAAACATCCACAATAGCATTTTCTTTTTTTATATTTATTGCCTACAAAATAACATATAATACATGATGCAAAACACATTTTTCCAAAGGTACAGATAAACATTTACGTTTATCAAAAAGTATGTATTTTTTCAATATAGGTAGTATTATAAACAATTATGATATTTGATACCATGATAGTAGATTTGATATCCATCACAATATATTTGATTAAAAAAATCAGCTTACATTCATAATATATTTGACAACCATTTTGTAATCTGAATTATAAAAAAACACCCATTTTCTAGTATTCAATAAAAATTTAAGCAAACCGATAGTTTGTGCACTTTGTTGAGCATTATTATAGGTTTGATATTTAACATTATATGAACCCTAAGTCAAACAAATAAAAGATATAACTAAACATATTTTGATCTCTAGAAAAAGCTAATCAAAATTTGAAATCGCCCACCGTGGGGATAGAGCACATGACCACATGGTAAGAGCCTTGCGCTCTACCAACAACAAAAGTTTTTTTTCTCAACTTTGTATTATGTGTATATCAGACAGTGTTGTCATCCTTCTTCAAACAGAACAAAAAAAATTGTCTTCAATAAACATTAAAGCAAAAAGATAGTCTTATGCTCTTTGATAACATTATTACAAGTTTTATATTTTACATTACATGACCTCTAAACATATTATCATCCTTCTTCAAACAGAACAAAAAAAATTGTTTTCAATTTGACTGTTTGTTTTACGATTCATCTCATCTCCCACAATAAGTCTTTCTTGATCTGTATTCATTGCATACACAAAATAACATATAATACATGATACAAAACACATATTTTGCAAAACTATGGATAAATGTTTATGGTTGTTAAAAAGTATGTATTTTTAGTATTATAAACAATTATGGTGTTTGATAACAATGATAGTAGATTTGATATCCATCACAGTGGATTTGATTAAAAAATTAGCTTAAATTCATAATATATTTGACAATCAATTCGTGGTATGAAGTAAGAAAAAGACAACCATTTTCTGCTCCTCAATAAATATTAAAGCAAAAGGATAGTCCTATGCTTTTTGATAACATTATTACAAGTTTGATATTTAACATTATATGAACCCTAAGTCAAACAAATAAAAGATATACCTAAACACATTTTGATCTCTAGAAAAAGCTAATCAAAATTTGAAATTGTCCACTGTGGGGATCAAGCGCATGACCACATGGTTAAGAGCCTTGCGCTCTACCAACAATAAGAGTTTAATTTTCTCAACTTTGTATTATGTGTATATCAGACAGTGTTGACATCCTTCTTCAAACAGACTAAAAAATATTTTCAATTTAACTGTTTGTCTTACGATTCATCTCATCTCCCACAATAAGTCTTTCTTGATCTGTATTCATTGCATACCCAAAATAACATATAATACATGACGCAAAACATATTTTTAGCAAAACTACGGATAAAAGTTTATGGTTGTTAAAAAGTATGTATTTTTAGTATTATAAACAATTATGGTGTTTGATAACCATGATAGGAGATTTGATATCCATCACACTGGATTTGATTGAAAAATTAGCTTAACTTCATAATATATTTGACAATCATTTTGTGGTCTGAACTAAAAAAAATACAACCATTTTATGATCTTCAATAAATATTAAAGCAAAAAGATAGGCTTATGCTCTTTGATAACATTATTACAAGTTTTATATTTTACATTACATGACCTCTAAACATATTATCATCTTCGGAAGAAGCTAAAAAAAACCCACCGTGGGGCTTGAACCCACAATCACAAGGTTAAGAGCCTTGCACTCTACCAACTGAGCTAGACAAACCTTTATTACAAGTTTTTATTGTTTATCATCTTTGTATTCTTTGTATATCAGACAGTATTGTCATTCTTCTTTGGACATGTTAGGATATGTTAATATACTTAGGATATATTATTTATTACTTTCCAGATTTAGGAGTTAGTATATATCCTCATACTTATGATATAATTGATAAGTGTGAAATTGATATGGTTTTATTGGTGCTTAATTCTTATTTATGCAACCTTTTTATGTGCTTTTTCACACTTATCATATGTTTTTCATGACTCTTACTTTGGGCAAGAACTGATGCCAATTTATATGTTTAAAGCAGAAAATGATGGTGAAAATGCATAGTTCTCCTCACGAGCTTTCCAACGCCGCAAACGGGGAACAAATCGGAGCTCATATGAAGAATTTGGACCCTGTCAAAGTTGTGTCCGGTGTGATATATTTATATATATATTTACGAGACTGCCATGAAAGGATTGAGAAGAAGAAGGGGGAAGATTGAAAACATAAAAGAAAGTAACTCCAAAGGTTATTGATGAAGGGAGTTAGTTGAAGATAGTAACTCTAGAGTTTTCCATAACTTATTGATGACGGAAGTAAATTGAAAAGAGTAACTTAAATTCTGAATCAACTGAAGGGCCTCCATTTACTTCGCGAAACCGAAGGAAATTAAAATGAGTCATCAAGGAGCAAACAAAGAGTCTTCAATTAGAGTTATAAATATGGAAGACTTTGGAGAGATCCACTCATCCACAATTCACGATCCAGAACATTGACAATTCAATTTCAAGAGCCAGAATTCAGAATTCAAATCCAAAACCATTCACCGCTCCTCTCTCAGTCTCCTTGTCCTGCCGCCACCACTTCAACACCGGAGAAGAAGATTTCTGCTCCAGATTCACTAAACTGCTCAACCTTTCATCTGGCAAATTTCAGAATTAATATCAAGATGATTTCTACTCTCTCTTCTTGTATTTCTTCTTTGATTATGCTCGGATAAGAGGGTTAGACTCCGGGGATGGTTATCTGACTGTTTTGATGTTGTAATTTCTGCTACTCGTTGGTTTGAGAAGTTTATCGATTGTTACAGATTAATTTATTCTTTGCGCTTTCAATAAATCTTGCTAATTTGTTGAATTGCTCTCGAAGTCTATTTTAATCAGATCCGTGATAAATAGATAGGTTAATTAACCTGTAAACTTGTGGAAAATTATACTGGATAGGTTAGATTTTCCCTCAAGTGCAAACATTAATTCCTCGCGCCTATTCCGTCTATTCATGTTGTGCTAAATCTGGATTAGATCTAGTACGTTCTGTTAGGCGAGTTCTTAAGGCTAGGATTTAGTCTTTGGAAAAGTTTTAGGAATTTTGTCAATCGACATCTCAAACTAACCAGCAGGAATTGCATAATCTGACAGTCGAAAAAGATAACCTGACCCAGAGTTCCATTTCACATAGAGTTTTCATTGAATTTATTTGCTCGCTTATTTACTAGTTTTCTAGTTATTTAAATTCACAAAACCAAAACAACCGACAACCCTTTCATTTGCTGTTTTCTTAGGATTAGATTTAATCACATAGTCCCCGTGGATTCGACCTCGGTTTCTTGCTTAATTTACTATTGCAACCCGTAGGGATTTAATTTATTAATTTCTTTGCTTTTTAGTAGATTAAATTTTCCCGTTTTGCAATAATATATTTCTAACATAATCTTCGCTAGTATAATCTTTTCTATCCTCTTTTGTATTATCCTCATTAATTTAGTCATAAAGGCTAAGTTTCTAATTAGGAAACTACTCATGTATAAATACCCTTCCTGGTATTCATCCAAACACATAATACATACGAATTCTATTCTTTCTCAAATTCGTCTTCGCTCTCTCTCATGCTCCTCTTATGTCGTTCACTCGTCTTTCTCCCGTGCATACTCTAATCGCTTCCGCTTCTCCCATCTCTCTGCAATCGAACATGGTATCAGAGCAGCATATTTGGGCCTAAAAAAAATCTCGGAATCCGGAATGTCATCCGAAATTGAAGAAAATCCATCAGAAGAGGAAGGCTGCGATTCTTCCGAAACTGAAGAAGATAACGATGAAGATCCAAAGCGAGGGAAACACATAGATGTTGATCCTCTCACTGTTTCAAATTCAGAAGTTCCAGGCGTGCAACTGACATCAACCAAATTCAACGGGGCTGGATTCCAGATCTGGAAGAAAAAGGTCGAGATCTGTCTCTTAGCCAAGAACAAAATTAAAATCGTCGATGGCACCTTGATAAGATCCAATGTTGCCAAGAATCGACGAGACGCTTGGGACAGATGCGACAGACTCATCCGATCATGGATCCTGGCTAGCCTCAAACCCTCCATTGCAGACAACGTCATCTCCAGCGCCACTTCTCGCGAAATGTGGAAAAGACTCGCGCAAAGGTATGATCAGGTTGATGGAACCAGAATGTTTGAATTGACCCGTGAGTTGTCTCAAATTCAACAAGGAAACTCCACCGTGACTGAATATTTTACCAAATTGACAAGTATCTAGGATGACATCTCTGGAATGATGAATATCCCTCCCCGTTGTTGTGGTTACAGTCGAAAAACGGCTAAGCACGTTGAAAATAAAAGACTCTTTGAATTTTTACTTGGTCTGCGCGAAGAATTCATTAATATAAGGGGAAATCTTCTGATGAAGAAACCTCTCCCTAGCGTCAATGCTGCATACGCCATTGTGTTGCAGGAAGAACGACAACGTCTGCTGCCAAAACCGTGAAGGACAGCGATACTTCTTTCGCAAACAATACAGGCAGAGCTGAGCGAAATCGTGACGACAAATCCAAAGGTCGTCGTGACAAGGATGTCGCTAGTAGAAATCGGACTGGTACTTGCGGACATTGTGGCAAAACGGGACATCTGAAGCGAGACTGCTTCGAGCTTCGTGGCTACCCAAACTGGTGGAAGGGACCAAGAGTCACCGCCTCTGCTAATATCGTTGAACAACGATCTGAAAAAAACACTAGCGTCCCTGGTCTGAATGTTGAAAGGATAAACAGGTTGTGTCAGTATTTTGAGAAATCAGGCCACATACCAGAGAAGGTAATTAGCAGCAGTAGCGCTTCTGGCACAAAGGATTCAGGTATCGCTTGCACCCAATCCTTTACTGCTCATTACAAGTATCATAAACACCGTTGGCTTCTTGATTCTGGAGCTAGTGACCATTTAATTGGTGATGAGACGCTATTGAGTGATAAAAGAAAACTGGTTGATGTTCACTACGTGACTTTACCTAATGGGAATAATGAAACAATCGATACTGTTGGTACCGTTCAACTGACCAAAGATTTTAAGCTGGAAAATGTTCTTTACGTTCCCAGTTTCTGCCTGACACTGATTTCTGTAAGCAGATTGATATCTCAGATGGGCTGCACTGTTACCTTCGATGATAACAGTTGCTTTTTACAGACCCCTACTTGGACGAGTAAAAGGAAGATCGGCTACAGAGAAGATGGCCTCTATGTTTTGGACGTTAATCTTTTAAACAAAGACTTTGATGTTTGTAATAATGTGTCTGCTTTTTCTGGAAATTCTTCTAGATTGATGTTTTGGCACAAGAAAATGGGGCATCCCCCTGTTAACAAAATGCTTAGTATGGGCCTCATTAATAAACGTGATGTTCCTGCTAACTTCGTGTGCGATATCTGCTTTAGGGCTAAAGGACATCGCTTGTCCTTTCCTCATTCTAGTAATAGGTCTAAGCATTGTTTTCAACTTATCCACATTGACATTTTTGGTCCATGCTCCACCATCAACCATGATGGGTGTCGTTTCTTCCTTACCATAGTAGATGACGCTAGCAGAAGCACATGGGTCATTCTCATGAAGTCCAAATCCGAAGCACCACGACACATTCAAAATTTCATCCTCATGGCTGAACGTCAATTTGACAAGATTGTAAAAATCGTCCGATCCGACAATGCCTACGAGTTAGGATCACGTAAAACATTACGACAATTATTTCACGACAAAGGAATTTTACATCAGACCACGTGCGTCTACACACCGCAACAAAACGGCGTGGTAGAACGCAAGCACCGTTACCTCCTTGAAACAGCTCGTGCTCTTTTCTTTCAATCCGGCCTTGATTTAAGCTATTGGGGCGAAAGTGTTTTGATGGTCACGTTCCTCATAAACAGATTGCCATCTTCGACCTTAAATGGGATGTCTCCTCATGAATATCTATATGGGCTAACCCCTCAACTTGATAAAGTTAAAACCTTTGGTTCCTTAGTTTATCATACCGGTCCAACCATTTCCCGATCAAAATTCAACGATCGAGGACATCGCTGTGTTTACTTGGGCCCAGGTTTATGCCAAAAGGGCCATCGAGTCCTTCTTCTTAATGAAAAAAGGGTTATAACAAGCAGGGACTTAACATTCTACGAACATATCTTTCCCTTGCAAGCTCAACCCACCGAGAATATCCACGATCATTCTGCATCTTTCGGTTTTCCTGTTGTTGTCGATGAAGATCATGATATCATCCAAAATAACAATCAGCAAGGACAAAGCCCACTTGTCCAACAACCTTCTAATTCTATTAATGATGTAGATATGTGTGAGGACAACAGCCCGGTTCTTGGGCCAGACATAACTCACGAAGACAATTCTAACGGAGCCCAGCCCGTTCCCTATTCAACACAGGACAACCTTGCGGAAAATCTAATTCATGAGGATGAAGGTCCAACCGCTGATGATTCATCCACCACCGAGACTCCCAACGACATTATTATTGATGGGCCTAGACGATCGACTCGTGTTAGGCAACTTGTGTTAATACGAGTGCAATCACGCTCTATCTGATCCCTTTACTCATCTCTTATCTACGAGACTTGAAAGCTCTCATCCAAATCCTATGCCGGATATACACACTTTAACTGACATTGCTCCATCTCGCATTATCTGTTCTCAAGCCACACGTCACTGTCCATCTGAGCCCTCCTCCTATCGCATTGCTTCGCAATACTCTGAGTGGTGTGACGCAATGGCCACTGAACTCAAGGCTTTAGAGGCGAATCAGACTTGGAGCTTGGTTAGGCTTCCCAAGGGAAAGCGATGTATTACATGTAGATGGGTTTATCGAGTTAAATACAAAGCCAATGGAGACATTGAACGTTATAAGGCACGCTTGGTCGTTCGGGGCTTCACACAAAAAGAAGGCGAAGATTTTCACGAAACCTTTTCTCCCATGGTTAAAATGACCACTGTCCGTGCTTTGATTTCTGTAGCTACAAAACGACGTTGGAAAATTCACCAACTCGACGTGAATAACGCCTTCATCCACGGTGACCTACATGAGGAAATCTACATGAAAATTCCCGATGGCCTCACTACCAACACTAGTGGATTGGTTTGCAAACTTCAAAAATCTTTATATGGCCTCAAACAAGCTTCCCGTCAATGGTATGCCAAGTTATCCTCCTCTCTCACAAGTCTGGGCTTCATCATGTCCGATAATGATCACTCGCTTTTTAAATGGAGTCATGACAAATCCATCCTCTTTCTTGGAGTCTACGTGGATGACATTACCCTTTGTGGAAATGATGACAACAAGATCACTTGCGTCAAAGAAACCCTCCATCAGTTGTTCAAAATTAAGGATCTTGGCACTCTTAATTACTTACTCGGTATGGAATTTCATCATACTACTGATGGTATTGCGATCACTCAAACGAAGTTTGCCACGGATCTACTCACAGATTATCATGTCACCTCCAAACCTCCGATTGCTAGTCCCCTTGCTCCAGGCACCAAACTTCATCTTCATGATGGTCCTCTCTTGCCCGATGCCACCGAATATCGTCGTCTCATCGGGAAGCTCAACTACCTTATTAATACCCGTCCTGATCTCAACTTCAGCGTCCAACTCTTGAGCCAATTTAACCAGCAACCTTGTCAAAAGCATTGGCATGCCGCCATCCGCGTCCTTCAATACATAAAAGGGACTCTTGGCTATGGCATTTTCTTCAATAATTCTAACGACTATTCCCTCCTTGCTTACTGTGATTCCGATTGGGCCTCCTGTCCCATTTCTCGTAGGTCCGTCAGTGGGTATTACATTCTTTTTGAGGTGCTCCCATCTCTTAGAAATCCAAGAAGCAAACTTGTGTTTCCCTTTCTTCAGCCGAGGTAGAGTATCGCGCTCTTTGACGCGTCACCACGGAGTTGTCTTGGCTCTCTCGTCTTCTTCATGAGCTTGGGATACATCACATCACACCTATACCACTGAAGTGTGACAATCAGTGCACTGTTTTCATTGCCCACATCCCTATTCTTCACGAACGTACGAAACACATCGAAATTGACGTACATTATGTCCGTGACCAGATCAAAGCCAGTCTCATTGAGGTTTCTCATATATCCAATACTCATCAAAAAGCTGATATGCTCACCAAGGCTTTACCAGACAAAAACTATCAGAGACAACTTCAGTCTATGAGGATGCTTGACGTTTCTACAAACCATGGAAAAAAACATTTTTCCTAGGTTTCGGGGGGGGGGGGGGTTAGGATATGTTAATATACTTAGGATATATTATTTATTACTTTCCAGATTTAGGAGTTAGTATATATCCTCATACTTAGGATATAATATATTTCTAACATAATCTTCGCTAGTATAATCTTTCCTATCCTCTTTTGTATTATCCTCATTAATTTAGTCATAAAGGCTAAGTTTCTAATTAGAAAACTACTCCTGGTATTCATCCAAACATATAATACATACGAATTCTATTCTTTCTCAAATTCGTTTTCGCTCTCTCTCACGCTCCTCTTATGTCGTTCACTCGCCTTTCTCCCGTGCATACTCTAATCGCTTCCGCTTCTCCCATCTCTCTGCAATCGAACAGGACAAAACAAAATAATTGTTTTCAATTTGGCAAGCTGTCTTACAATTCATCTCAGCTTCCACAATAAGAATTTCTTGTTTTGTATGCACTGCCTACACAAAATTACATATAATACATGATGCAAAAAACATTTTTTCTAAAGCTACAAATAAACATTTACGTTTGTAAAAAAGTATGTATTTTTTTACTCTAGTTAGTATTACAAACAATTATGATGTTTGATAACCCGATAGTATATTTGTATCCATCATAGTAGATTTGATTACAAATCAGCTTAAATTCATAATATATTTGACACTCATTTCGTGGTCTGGAATAAAAAAAAAGACAACCATTTTCTGCTCTTCAATAAATCTTAAAGTAAATTCGATAGTCTTATGCTCTTTGATAACATTATTATAGGTTTGATAACATTGTCATCCTTCTTCAAACAGAACAAAATAATTGTTTTCAATTTGGTTGGCTGCCTTATGATTCATCTCAACTTCCATAATAGGACTATCTTGTTCTATATTCATTGCCTACATAAATAACATATAATATATGATGCAAAATTCATTTTTCCAAAGCTACAAATAAACATTTACGTTTGTAAAAAAGTATGTATTTTTTCTATATAGTTAGTATTATATACAATTAAGATATTTGATACCATGATAGTAGATTTGATATTCAGCACAGTATATTTGATCGAAAAACCAGCTTACATTCATAATATATTTGACAACCATTTTGCAATCTGAATTATAAACAAAAACAACCATTTTCTAGTCTTCAATAAAAAATTTAAGCAAATAGGTAGTCTGTGCACTTTGTTGAACATTATTATAGGTTTGATATTTAACATTATATGAACGCTAAGTCCAACAAATAAAAGATATACCAAAACATATTCTGATCTTTAGAAGAAGCTAATAAAAACTAGAAATCGCTCACTTTGGGGTTCGAACTCATGACCACATGGTTAAGAGCCTTGCGCTCTACCAACAAGAAGGGTTTTTTTTTTCTCAACTTTGTATTCTGTGTATATCAGACAGTGTTGTCATTCTTCTTCAAACGAAACAAAATAATTATTTTCAATTTGATTGTCTGTCTTACGATTCATCTCATCTTCCATAATAAGCCTTAATTGTTATGCATTCATTGCATACACAAAATTACATATAATAAATGATGCAAAACACATTATTGCAAAGCTACGGGTAAACATTTATGTTTGTTAATAGGTATGTATTTGTTCACTCTAGTTAGTATGATAGCCATCACGGTGGATTTGATTAAAAAATCTGCTTAAATTCATAGTATACTTGACTATCATTTCATGGTCTGAACAAAAAAAAAGACAACAATATCTGCACTTCAATAAGTATTAAAACAAACCGATAGTCTTATACTCTTTGATAACATTATTATAGGTTATATTTTACATTACATGACCCCTAAAATCATTCTCATCTTTGGAAGAAGCTAAAAAATTAAAAATCACCCATCGTGGGGCTCAAACCCACAACAACAAGGTTAAGAGCCTTACACTCCACCAACTGAACTAGACGGGCATTTATTACTAGTGTTTATTGTTTCTCATCTTTGTATATTAGACAATATTGTTATTCTTCTTCGGACAGAACAAAATAATGGTTTTTAATTTGGCTGGTTGTGGTACGATTCATCTCCACTTCCACAATAAGACTTTCTTGTTCTGTATTGAGTGCCTACACAAAATAACATATAATATATGATGCGAAACACATTTTTTCCAAAGCTGGAGATAAAAATTTACGTTTGTAAAAAAAGTATGTATTTTTTCACTTTGTTAGTATTATAAACAATTATGATGTTTGATAACCACGATAGTATATTTGTATTCATAATAGTAGATTTGATTACAAAATCAACTTAAAATCATAATATATTTGACAATCATTTTCTGGTGTGAACTAAAAAAAAGACAACCATTTTATGCTCTTCAATAAATCTTAAAGCAAATTCGATAGTCATAATATTATAGGTTTGATATTTAACATTATATGACCCCTAAGTCAAATAAATAAAAGACATCTAAACATATTATGATCTTTGGAAGAAGCTAACACAAAATTAAAAATCGCCCACGGTGGGGCTCAAACTCATGACCACAAGGTTAAGTGTATTACACTCTACTTACTGAGCTAGACAAACATTTATTACTAATGTTGGTTGTTTCTCAACTTTTTATTTTGTCATATCAGACAGTGTTGTCATCGTTCTTCAAACAAAACAAAATAATTGTGTTTTCAATATGACTGGGTGCCTTACAATTCATCACCGTTTCCACAATAAGTCTTTCTTGTTCTACATTCATTGCCAACAAATACATTTGTTTTTGTACCATTTTGTGGTCTGAATTAAAAAAAGTTTATGCTTAAAATAAAAGATCAAACATTGAACACTTACCTCAACTTCTTTTAATATCATCTTTTGGTTGTTGAAATTGTTGGCTTTCTTTAAAACATCCCATCGAGTATAGCCAAGGGAGCAAAGCCCTTCATTTCTTGCAATTGTTTCACAAAAATTGCCTAATGCCCTTGTTTCATCTCCAATATGTTGATTAAGTGCATTCAGCTCAACAATGATTGGATGTCCCACCAGTAGATTCCATACACGGGCCATTACAGTTTTACCACGATATCTCTTTCCATTGGAATCTACATTAAAAATTAAAATAATCACATGCATTAGCATGAGTTATGTCTTTCTTAATATATAAATGACTTGTATCAAAATGGATAAACTAGAGTTAGATTCTAATATGGAAGGTGAAACATGGGCCATATAACAAGGTTAAAACAGAATTGCTATTTTACCTTCAACATTACAATCAAACGATTGTATTTCGTCTTGCCTTTCCTCGTTTCTACCACCATCCACATTTTGCCCAGCAGAATGCGCTGCCTGCCTTTCTATTCCATTGTTAAAGCTACTTTCTCCTTCACGCAGAAGATCTTCCGTAGAAATGTTTGTTCTTGGCTGAACCACGTGTGGAGAGAATCTTGATTTGCTTGCGAAATCATAGACATATGCATAAGGTTCTCTTATATATTAGCATAGAATAATTAACTAAACTTTTGTCATTGAATAAAGAACAAATAAAGACTAAAAAATAGAACATAAAAAGTTCATTCAAACTACCTTGACTTTCATTAACAATCTGATGTCTTGTACTCGCATTTGCATTAAGATTCATGTCAGATTGTTCTCGTTCTTGCCTTTGAATTCTAATGTGAGAACTACTTTCTCCCTCACGCTGAAGATCTTCTATAGAAATGTTTGTTCTTGGCTTGAACTATGTGTGAAGGAGAACCTTGATTTGCTTGTGAAATCATAGACATAGGCATAAAGTTCTCTTATATATTAGCATAGAATAGTTTATTAAACTTTTGTCATTGAATAAAAAACAGATAAAGACAAAAAAAATAGAATATAAAAAGTTCATCCGAACTACCTGGACTTTCATTATCAATGTGATCTCTTGTACTCGCATTTGCATTAAGATTCATGTCAGATTGTTATTGTTCTTGCCTTCGAAATCTAGGAGAAGTTCTAATTGATCTGTTCTTTTGCTTTTTTTTAACTTGTATATACAGATTAAACATATAAAGTTAAATATTAGAGTAAATTACTCAGAACCCCCTTGGGGATTTGGGATATTACAGTTCACCACCTTGTGTTTATCATAATTATTGGTAACCACCTCAAGGTTAATGTAACTTTGACTACGAGCCCCCGAAATATAACTCTGTGGTCAGAAAGTTAACTATGTATTGACCTATCAATTTAATCACATTAATAATGTCAGGATGGACAACAAAACTGCTTAATCAACATCGTCTAACTCTCTCTCATCCCACTTTAGATGCATTTTCAAGGAAGTGTTGACATTTTTAGGAAAATAACAATGTAGATTAAGTAGTGTTTTTTGTCTAGCATGACATTATTAATATGATTAAGCTGATAAGTCAACACGTAGTTAACTTCCTGATAACAGATTTATAGTTTGGGGACTCGTAGTCAAAGATACCTTAACCTCGAGGTGGTTACCAGTCATTATGATAAACACAAGGGGGTTAACTGTAATATCCTAATTCTTCAAGGGGGTTATGAGTAATTTACTCAAAATATTATAATCAATTATGTAAATAATAATAAGAACTCAAAAGAACAACATTATTTCAAGTACCATATTTTCTTCAACTCTATCACCTCCCACATGTGTTTGGGCCTCAGATTGTTTTTGTTTTTTCCTCTTGCTTCCACCCTTTGATCTGCTATCTTCTTGGTGCAGCTGTAGATCTCCTGAATTATGAGAGTCTTTCTGTCCTTTAACTAGACTCGCAATTCCGTTGTTTGAATTGTTTTCTTCTTGTTGTTACATGTTCTTCAAGGGCGGCTTGAAAGAAACTTTTAGCTTCTTTTTTCGGCGTTCTTACTTCATATCTGAAAAATGGTGATTACAGATATCAAAAACACATGATTTCATAAGGCTGTCAAGATTTGAGAAAATATGTACCAAAAGAAGCATTTGGTGCTTTCACAAGGTTGTCCTTTAAGAAATCATAAAGCAAAACAAAATATAAATGAATATAACAACAAAATACTAGACAGTACATGTAATCAGCATAAAACACTAGCAGAGTTTGTGGCCACAAGGTCAACAACATCACATTATTACATTTCAGTAAGTTAGCTAACATATCAAGTTATTATGTACTAGTAAGAAATAGGGAGACTAGGCAACAATTGTTCCACTTGAAGCTTCAATCGTAGTTCCTTCAACACCTGCCCTGACCCAAGAATGATTACCCTCCTCATTGACAAGCAAGTCATTAAGAAAAGAGACATGGTATGGCTCATCCTCTTGATCCCTCATATAACCTTCTTCTAAATTTGAGCTCCATGTTGGTTGCATCTTCATCACAACAAACCAATCCTCGTTTAGTTGGTCTTGAGCATAAAACACTTGTTGAGCTTGTGATGCAAATATATACGGCTCATCAGCCAACCTTTCTCCTGTGTGTATTAAACGAGACAAGTTGACAAGTGTATAGCTGAAATCATCTTTCTTTAGCCCTCTTCCAGGAGTGGTATCAACCCATTCACATTTAACATATCGACAGAGTATCCTCCCAAGTACTTCAACGTAACAATCTTTACTATTTGTCCATAGTAAGCAACATCACCTGAGATAGGATTGTTGTCATTAGCACTTGCATAACTAGATGTTTTAGCAACAACAACACACCACTGTTATGAGTGCACTTATCATAGCACTTGGCCCTGAACCTAAACCCATTAACAGTATGCTTGATATTTTGTGCCCACATCCAATGGACCACGTGCTAGTATCCGTAGTTCAACAGACAAACATTATGACCCCCGTATTGACTTCAATTTCAAAACCTAGATCAATTATCATTATTTGTTACTAAATCTTTGCATATTAAACTATAAGCTTAGGGATAATATAAATCAAAGTGCTAACATGCTCTCTAAACCAATCAGGAACGTTTCATGTTGTATTCGCTCAATCTCATTATATGACAAACGTGAAAAGTGATGGGAAAAGTTTAAGTGTTAGTGATTTTATTTTAACAAAAAGTGTTAATATGTATATGTGTTGTCATTAAAGTGTTGCTACAGACCATATCTCTAGTAGTGCACTATTCTTTGCTCTTCAATAAACATTAAAGCAAATCAATACTCTTATGCTCTTTGATGAACATTATGTCGAAGAAATAAAAGATACCTAAACATATCCTGATCTTTAGAAGAAGCTAATAAAAATTAAACCACCCACCATGAGGCTCAAACCCATAACCACAAGGTTAAGAGCCTTGCGCTCTATCAACTAAGCTAGACAGACATTTATTACTAATTTTGGTTGTTTCTCAATCTTGTCTTCTGTGTATGTCAGATAGTGTTGTCACCCTTCCTCAAACAGAACAAAATAATTGTTTTCAATTTGGTTGGCTGCCTTACAATTCATCTAAGCTTTCACAATAGCACTTTCTTATGCTATATTTATTGCCTACATACATAATGTATAATACATGATGAAAAAGACATTTTCTAAAGCTAGTAATTGTTTATAATACTAACTATATTGAAAAAATAATACTGTGAGCTAGACGAACATTTATTACTAATTTTGTTGTTTCTCAACCTTGTATTCTGTGTATATCAGAAAGTGTTGTCACCCTTCCTCAAACGGAACAACATAATTGTTTTCAATTTGGCTGTCTGCCTTACAATTCATCTCAGGTTCCACAATAGCACTTTCTTCTGTATTTATTGCCTACATAAATAACATATAATACATGATGCAAAACACATTTTCTAAAGCTACAGATAAACATTTATGTTTGTCAAAAAGTATGTATTTTTTCAATATAGTTAGTATTATAAACAATTATGATACTTGATACCATGATAGTATATTTGATATCCATCACAGTATATTGATTAAAAAATCAGCTTCATTCATAATATATTTGACAACCATCTTGTAATCTGAATTATAAAAAAAAACCATTTTATGGTCTTCAATAAAATTTAAGCAAATCGATAATTTGTGCACTTTGTTAAACATTATTATAGTTTGATATTTAACATTATATGAACTCTAATCCAAACAAATAAAAGATATACCTAAACATATTCTGATCTTTAGAAGAAGCTAATCAAAATTAGCGCCCATCGTGGGGATCGAACACATGACCACTTGGTTAAGAGCCTTGCGCTCTACCAACAATAAGGGTTTTTTTTCTCAACTTTGTATTATATGTATATCAGATAGTGTTGTCATCCTTTTTCAAATAGAACAAAATAATTGTTTTCAATACTTGCACACTATCAACTGAGCAAGACGGATATTTATTACTAATTTTGGTTGTTTTCCAACCTTGTATTCTATGTATACCAGATAGTGTTGTCACCCTTACTCAAACGAAACAAAATAATTGTTTTCAATTTAGTTGACTGCCTTACAATTCATCTAAGCTTCCACAACAGCACTTTCTTCTTCTTTATTTATTGCCTACATAAATAACGTATAATACATGATGCAAAATACATTTTCTAAAGCTACAAATAAACATTTATGTTTGTCAAAAAGTATGTATTTTTTCAATATAGTTAGTACTATAAACAATTATGATATTTGATACCATGCCAGTAGATTTGATATCCATCACACTATATTTGATTAAAAAATCAGCTTACATTCATAATATATTGACAATCATTTTTGTAATCTGAATTATAAAAAAAAGCAACCATTTTCTGGTCTTCAATAAATATTAAAGCGAATCGATAGTCTTATGCTTTTTGATAACATTATTATAGGTTTGATATTTAACATTATATGAACCTTAAATCAAACAAATAAAAGATATACCACAACATATTCTGATCTTTAGAAGAAGCTAATCAAAATTAGCGCCCATTGTGGGATCGAACCACATGACCACTTGGTTAAGAGCCTTGCGCTCTACCAACAATAAGGGGTTTTTTTCTCAACTTTGTATTAATGTATATCACACTGTTGTCATCCTTCTTCAAATAGAGCAAAATAATTGTTTTAAATCCTTACGCTCTATCAACTGAGCTAGACGGACATTTATTACTATTTTGGTTGTTTTTCCAACCTTGTATTCTATGTATACTAGATAGTGTTGTCACCCTTTGTCAAACAGAACAAAATAATGTTTTCAATTTGGCTGGCTGCCTTACAATTCATCTAAGCTTCCACAATAGCACTTTCTTCTTCTTTATTATTGCCTACATAAATAACGTATAATACATGATGCAAAATACATTTTCTAAAGCTACAGATAAACATTTACGTTTGTCAAAAGTATGTACTTTTTCAATATAGTTAGTACTATAAAACAATTATGATATTTGATACCATGATAGTAGATTTGATATCCATCACAGTATATTGATTAAAAAATCAGCTTACATTCATAATATATTTGACAACCATTTTTGTAATCTGAATTATAAAAAAACAACCATTTTCTGGTCTTCAATAAAAATTTAAGCAAATTGATAGTTTGTGCACTTTGTTGAACATTATTATAGGTTTGATATTTAACATATATGAACCCTAAGTCAAACAAATAAAAGGTATACCTAAAGATATTATGTTTTTTAGAAGAAGCAAATCAAAATTAGCGCCCATCGTGGGGACCGAACACATGACCACTTGGTTAAGAGCCTTGCGCTCTACCAACAATAAGGTTTTGTTCTCAACTTTGTATTATGTGTATATCAGACGTGTTGTCATCCTTCTTCAAACAGAACAAATAATTATTTTCAATCCTTACGCTCTATCAACTGAGCTAGAAGAACATTTATTACTAATTTTGGTTTGTTTCTCAACCTTGTATTTTGTGTATATTAGATGGTGTGTCACCCTTTCTCAAACGGAACAAAATAATTATTTTCAATTTGGCTAGTGTCTTACAATTCATCTAAGCTTCCACAATAACACTTTCTTCTTTTGTAATTATTGATTACATAAATAACGTATAATGCATGATGCAAAACACATTTTCTAAAGCTACGGATAAACGTTTATATTTGTTAAAAAGTATGTATTTTTTCACTCTAGTTAGTATTATAAATAATTATGGTGTTTGATAATCATGATAGTAGATTTGATATCCATCACAGTGGATTTGATTAAAAATAAGCTTAAATTCATAATATATTTGACAATCATTTCGTGGTGGCCTGAACTAAAATAGAAAAGGACAACCATTTTCTGCTCTTCAATTAATATTAAAGCAAATCGATAGTCTAATGTTGTTTGATAACATTATTATAGGTTTGATATTTAACATTACATGACCCTTAAACATATTCTCATCTTCGGAAGAAGCTAACACAAAATAGTTAGTATTATAAATAATTATGGTGTTTGGTAACCATGATAGTAGATTCGATATCCATCACAGTGGATTTGATTAAAAATAAGCTTAAATTCATAATATATTTGACAATCATTTCGTGGGGCCTAACTAAAATAGAAAAGGACAACCATTTTCTGCTCTTCAATTAATATTAAAGCAAATCGATAGTCTAATGCTGTTGATAACATTATTATAGGTTTGATATTTAACATTAATGACCCTTAAACATATTCTCATTTCGGAAGAAGCTAACACAAAATAGTTAGTATTATAAATAATTATGGTGTTTGATAACCATGATAGTAGATTTGATATCCATCACAGTGGATTTGATTAAAAATAAGCTTAAATTCATAATATATTTGACAATCATTTCGTGGTGGCCTGAACTAAAATAGAAAAGCAAATCGATAGTCTAATACTGTTTGATAACATTATTATAGGTTGATATTTAACATTAAAGTGACCTTAAACATATTCTCATCTTCGAAGAAGCTAACACAAATTAAACATTGCCCACCGTGGGGCTCGAACCCACGACCACAGGTTAAGAGCCTTGCGCACTACCAACTGAGCTAGACAGGCATTTTTACTAGTATTTTTGTTCTCATCTTTGAAATCTTTGTATATCACAGTTGTGATACTTCTTTGGATGGAACAAAATAATTATTTTCATTTGGCTAGTTGTCTTACGATTCATCTCAGCTTCCACAAAAAAACATTCTTGTTTGTATTCATGCCTACACAAATATCATATAATATTGATGCAAACACATTTTTACAAAGCTACAAATAACATTATGTTTGTAAAAAAAAAAAGTATGTATTTTTTCACTCTGGTTAGTATTATAAACAATTATGATGTTTGATAACCACGTTAGTATATTTGTATCCATTATAGTAGTTTTGATTACAAAATCAGGTTAAATTCATAATATTTTATACAACCATTTTGTGGTCTAAATTTTTAAAAAAGACAGCCATTGTATGGTCTCCAATAAACATTAAAGCAAATCAATAGTCATAATATTATAGGTTTGATATTTAACATTATATGACCCCTAAGTCAATTAAATAAACAGTCTGTTTTACCTACAACTAACTGTAGCTAGAGTTAGCTACATCCTGCAGGGAGCAACAGTAGGCGTCGTTAGTTTTTTTTTTGTTTTTTTATCACAAAAACTTTAAATTTTTATAACTTTTAATATATAAGTCAAAATTTAAAAAAAATTATATTATTGTTTACCTAAATTCAAGTTTTTCAAAACAAGACCAGTCATGAATATATTTAGAAAACTTTTTTAAAAAATATTTTTTAGATGTATAGTGTACAAAAACGTAAAAAAAAAACTTGTACAGATGGTTATACAAACCGTGTACAAATGTTCATTAAAACATGTACATCCACACGTAAAACATGTACATCATCGTAGTAAAAACATACAGATTGTCACATAAACTGGTACGGATTTATAAATATGTACATCCTTAGATTAAAACCTGTACATATAAGGGAAGAAAACTTGTACGATGGTCATACAAACATGTACACATGTTCATTAAAGAACAGTACATTCTCACATTCGAACATGTACATCGTCACATTAAAACATGTACATTCTTACATTAAAATATGTACATACATCCTCACATTAAAATATCCTTGTATACATCTAAAAATAATTTTTTTAAAGTTGTCAAAACATATTCATGTCTGGTCTGTTTTGTAGAGCTTGAATTTAGATGAACAATGATATAATTTTTTTCATTTTGGACTTATATATTAAAAGTTCAACCATTTAAAAATTTTATAATAAAGAAATAATAAGAATAAACTTGCAAATTGCTAATAACCTGCTAAACCTGGCTTTTTTGTAATTTAGTCCCGCTTGTTATAGACTTTTTGATAGTATTAGTAGTATTTTGGGTAGATTCTGTATAGTACCTTTTTATTTGTCTTTCGTGGCTTTTATATGCAAGACATGTGTGTAATCTATATTACTCCTATATTTATTCATTAACATATACACTAAATAGTCCTACAATAAAAGACCTACAAAGCTGACATGAACAAATCCGCAGGGTACTACATCAATGGTGAGGTTTTAACAGGGAAATGTAAGCACAAGGAGCGTTTCTACTGAATATCTTGGTTTGCTGGGAGTTAGATTGACAATTAGGAAGTGGTGGTTAGTGTGATTAGATTCGGTTGATTATCTATAGCTAAATACATTTTTGGCGGATTGCGTGGGTGTTATGCAATCAGGAACTGTTGTACACCTGGATTCTCAAGGTAAAATTAAGCTACCGGAAAATTCTAAAACACTGGTTGTAGCAACATTTTGGATATTCTAATGATTTGATTTTATATAATCTAAACAGATGAGGCATGTAATAGAAAAATAATCTTTATCTAGCTTATTAATCTATTTCAATAACACTATTTACTTTGTCATATACATTTTTCTCGACGGAATAGGATGTAAAACACACTTCTCTTCATCCTCACTGGTGGAGCCAGTCATAAGCCTTTCCCATCATTTGCTTATGCCCAATTACCGTTGTCCGCCTCCCCCCTCACACCACCACCACCACCACCGCTTCGTCTTCCACCCGCCCGTCCTAATCCCGTATTCCCTTCTTCAAGGTAATCATGGCTGTCTCAAGCTCCACCGCCACTCTCTATAGCTGATATTTTGCATGACCCTCCTCTCCCAAATCTTTTGCCTGCCTGCTCACGACTCTCTTTTGGTATCTCTTCATAATACAGTTTTTGCACCCCCAATCTTTCTTGCTACACCAACAACACACCCGAACTCCTAGCAATGCATTGTGCAACCATCACCAACTCACAAATCACATGCGATTCCGGACCTTAATGCTACGATCCTTCTTGTGGATAGATGCCTCATTAGGAAGCTATTTCATCGGTTTGATATGGCTCCCTCAACCTTAATAATAACCTTGGCAAGCAGTTGGGCCCCGTATGGTAATTTTAAGTTATGCAAGGTGGCCTCATTTACCTTCATCATCGATTTTGATGAGCTGCAAGCGCTACTTGCAGTTCTCTTCCGCGGTCCATGACTGGTGGGTAGAGCCCATTTGCACTTCAGTGGGGCTCCAGCCAGGTGTGTCGGTGAATGATCATTGCTTTGATTGGATCCCTTGTTGGGTTCGGATCTACGTGGTGCCACGCATGCACTGCAACACCCTATTTGCTTCAAAGGCGGGCGATATCTTAGGGTGCTACACGGAGTTTATGGAAGATCCAGAAGTGACAAATTTTGTTCATATGCGTATCCAGATTCTTCTAAGTCTTCATCGACCAATTATGCGCTATCTGCCAATGATGATCAATAATAGGTACATTGCCTTCTCTATCTCATATGATAGTATGGCAATGCTATGTAAGCATTGTGGTGTATTTCACACACTTACTCTGTCCAAACAAAAACATGGGCAATGACCACACCACGGACACCTATAGCATGCCTCTGTCATTTTGACTAGACTGGCCTATTTCTGGTTGAGGCTATCGCGAAACACCAGAGGCATGGATCATCCCCGAGCTCTTCGAGCAGGTGGACTCGTCAATCTCCAACTTTCTACCCAAGGTTCCGGCACCAACAGAAATCAAATGCAAAGTCGGGTCCTTAAGTCAAAACCAACTTCTAATAAGGACCCCTTCTTGGCCCTCTCCCGGGTGCCTCCTGACAGAGCCTCGACTAATGTTCTGCAATCGGACAACCAGGCTACCGATCGTGCTGCAGTGGAGATGTCAAGGCACCCGTATGATCCCAAAGGAAGCGGCTTCTTTCAACATCCTCCGATTTGCTGGTCTACCAACCTTCCACCGACAGACCCACTGGGTGGTGTTCGATCAAGTGGGTGGGAGGCGATGCAGCGTTGAGGAAATACCCGACCCGATTAGGAATATGATTCACCCACTCTCCTGTTCTTGTTGTCCTTTTGAACATATGATGTTTATCTTTTGCTTTGGATATTCTGTGCCTGATCTTAGTTGATCTTGTATTTTTGTGTGTCGTTTCATCCTGGACTAGTTACTTATGCTTGGTCCGATCTAGCTGCTACTTTTGACTCCTTCAAGGCGATTGTTTCTTTGGTTTACTCCTTCGCATTAGCCCAATACATAAACAATGTTACCGTATGTCTTGTCTCTGTATGTATTGCCTTGATGGCCTAATCTAATGCGATGCCTAGTGTGCTGCTTCAAAAATTCACAATATACCCCTAAAATCTTTCGTAATTCACAATATACCCCTTTTTTGAAACCTAGTCACAAGATATCCCCTAAAATCTTTCAAAATTCACTAAGTGTCCCTTTCCGTAATGTCCGTCAACTTCGCCGTTAACCCCACCTGGAAATGACATTTTTGCCCTTGGCTTTTCTTTTAAAATTCATGATATCCCCCTAAAAACTTTCACAGTGCACAATATACCCTTTTTTAAAAGTACATTCACGAGATGTCTCTTTTTTATTTAGGTTATTTTATGGAAGTTTACAAAAAAATATTTAAAATACTATAAAATATAAACACATAAGTATTTTTTAAAATTAATAATTCTTAAATATTAAACATACACAAAACTTAAATAAATTAATTTTTCTTCTTTTTTTACCTTCCTTGACTACTTATACATCTTATTTTGTATTAAAATATTATAGTTACCTTCCTTGATTTATATTCAATATAAGATGAGGTAACTAAAACTATATACAATTATCTCATATTATATTGGATTTAATTTGTTTATAAGTTGACATATATATGCATAATAAGATATTTAATCATTATCTAACCATAACTTCAATATTTTAATGAAAAAGAAAGACTGATAAAATAGTCAAGAAAGGTTAAAAACAATGAGAAGAAAAATAATAATTTGTTAGACGTTTTGTGTATGTTTAATGTTTAAGAATTATTAATCTTACTTCACTTTTTTATATTTTTTATGATCTTATAATTTCTTAAAATAATTTTTTGTAATTATTTATATTTTGTAGTATTTTAAATATTTTTTAAAATTTAACCCTAAATAAAAAGGGCATGTTTTGAACTTGAACATGACGTGTAATGTAAAGGGTACAATAGTCATTATTCACAGACATTTCATGGATTAGGGGTATTTTGTGAATTTTAAAAATTTTTAGGGGTATCTTGTGAATGTAGTTTTAAAAAGGACTATATTGTGAATTGTGAAAGATTTTAGGGGTATATTATGAATTTTAACAGAAAAGGCAGGGGCAAAAAAGACATTTTTGATATGGGATTAACGATGGTGTCGATGGATGTTACGGAAAAGGGGCATTTTGTGAATTTTGAAAAAATTTAGGGGTATCTTGTGACAAAGCTTCAAAAAGGGGTATATTGTGAATTACGAAAGATTTAAGGGTATATTGTGAATTTTCCCTTTTATTTAAGTTATTTTATGAAATTTTACAAAAAGTATTTAAAGTACTACAAAATATAAATAATGATGAAAAAATATTTTAAAAATTAATAATTCTTAAATATTAAACATGCATACACAAAGCTTAAATAAGTTAATTTTGTCTTCTCATTTTTTTACTTTTTTTACTACTTATCCATCTTCTTTTGCATTAAAATATTATAAATACAGTTAAAGAAACAAAACTAATCCAATATAAGATGAGGTAACTAAAAAAATACAGTTATCTCATATTAGATTGGATTTAATTTGTTTATAAGTTGACATATATATGCTTAATATGATATTTAATCTTAATCTAACCATTACTTCAATATTTTAATGAAGAAGAAAGAGTGATAAATAATCAAGAAAGGTTGAAAAACAATTTCAAGAAAAATAATAATTTGTTTGAATTTTTGTGTATGTTTAATGTTTAAGAATTACTTTTTTATATTTTTTATGATTTTATAATTTTTTAAATATTTTTTGTAATTATTTATATTTTGTAGTATTTTAAATATTTTTTTTGTAAAATTTCATAAAATGCCCTAAATAAAAAAAGGGCATGTTGTGAACTTGAAACATGACGTGTGGGTATAATAGTCATTAATCAAGATCATTTCACGGAGGGGTATTTTGTAAATTTTAAAATTTTTTAGGAGTGTCTTGTGAATGTATTTTTTAAAAAAGCGGTATATTGTGAACTGTGAAAGTTTTTAAAGGGATTTCATGAATTTTAAAAGAAAAGGGAGTGACAAAAATGTCATTTTCCAGGTGGGGTAATGGTGAATTTGACGGACATTACAAAAAATGGGTATTTTGTAAATTTTGAAAGATTTTAGGAGTATCTGAGCAATTAACAAAGTAAATTATTAGGTGCCGCTAAGGTTCCGATGAGAGTCCCAATGGCGAGATTCCGATGAAATTTTCGCTTCTAGTTTTTTCTCAATTTTCCTTAGGCTTCCGGTAGGTAGGTTACTTGTTTGAATCTGGGGAAGACACTTCTCGTGTCTACCTTTCGGCTCTCGAGGATTGAAAGGAGTAACCCTAATTTCGTTTTTTCTAAGTCGCGTATCATTCAATCGAAAGGAGATATGGAGTCAGAGGAAGGATCTATCTTGGCGTCAAAAAAGCGGCGTAATTCCGGTAGCTTCAACGGTGAAATGCTATGTCATTCTCAAGATCCCAATGAAAGAGAGGACTTGACCTTCAAGGACGCAATGCTGGGCGGTTCGATGGGTAAAGATCTGGATAAACAAGATGATTCATTTGACGATGCTTCTGACGAAGAAGAAGATGCGATGGAGGATGAGGATCCCAGATGTCCTGCGATTTGTTTGACGAAAGAGCAAAAACTGAAGTTCCGGCTCCCCTGGCGCAATGCGCTTATTGTAAAGCTCCTTGGGAAGACTCTCCCGATGCACATACTGAATGACAGGCTCAAGAACAGGTGGAGATTACAGGGTGAGTTCCGAATGGAAGATCTCACTAATGGATTTTTCACAGTCACTTTTAGCAACCAGCAGGATCTACAGTATGTTCTTTCGGAAGGACCATGGCCTGTGATGGATCATTATCTGTCAATCCGGAGGTGGAGACCGAATTTCAATCCCAACACAGAGGCGCTATCATCTCTTGAGGTTTTGGTTAGATTCCCAGATCTCCCCAATGAATACTATAATGAAGAATTTCTTTCGTTAGTGGGTTCCAGAGTGGGCAGAGTTAAAAGAGTAGATCTGTCGCCCTCGATATTTGGCAAATCTCGCCTAGCCAGGTGGCTATTGAGGTTGATCTTACAAAACCGCTTCTCGCTAAGTATAAGTTTCGGCGCCGGGTGATGAAGATAGAGTATGAAGGTCTTCATTTGGTTTGCTTTAAATGTGGTTGTTACGGGCATAGGGATGGATCTTGCCCGTTTGGGGATCAAGAAGGAGACGTTCAGCAAGAAAACGGGGTCAGATTAGTCACGGAAAGCCCTAAGGATAATCTGACTCATGTTACGGATGATTACGGTCAGTGGATGGTTCCGAAACGTAAAAACACAGTGAGGAAGGCTCCGAAACCTAAAGTTGAGGTGAATAAGGGGAAACAGCTTCAGGCCGGAGTTAAACCTAGCTTCACGGTTCTAGAGGATGAAGTCCCAACATCTCCTGAGTTCCAGCAGAATCAGAAGATTACTGATCAAATGGTAGAGATGGACCTGAGTACCAGGATCAACCAGTCGCACCGGCGGAGCAAGAGTTCAGTTCGATGCCCTGATCCAGGTTACTCCGATGGTGTTAATCAGAACCAACCGGTAGTACATACTGGAATGCAGGCCCAGAACTCGGAAGTCCGGTTCCCCCCGGAAGGTGAGGCAATTCGTCCTTTACCCTCAAAGGGTTATGGTACGTAACTAGACCCCCTTACTAATTTTAATCAGTTTAATTATGTTAAGAAACATTTTATTGTGGAATGTGAGGGGGGCGTTGAAGCCCAATTTCCATAGGGCAATGAAGGATCTGATCCGTACCCATAACCCTGATATCATTGTGATTATGGAACCACGTATAAGTGGGCATTTAGCTGATAATGTTTGTGTCAAGCTTGGTTTTAGTGGTATTTTCCGTGTGGATGCTATAGGTTTTAGGGGTGGGATTTGGCTGTTATGGAAAGATTCGGTCCATATTAAAGTTATAGATAGTAGGGATCAGTTTATTCACTGCGAGGTTAAGGACAATAACAGAGTTTTCTTCTTCACTGCTGTTTATGCTAGCCCGGTTGTTAGTTTGCGGAATTTGTTATGGAATGAAATTAATCAGATTCAGCCCTTAGATGTACCTTGGATAATTGGGGGGGATTTTAATGCCACCTTATTCCCTACTGATAGATTTCGTTCTTCCAGCCATACTTCTGGTGTAGATAGGAATTTTCTGTCCTGGTTTCATGATAGGAAACTTATTGAGATAAACTCATTTGGTAATCAGTTCACGTGGTCAAATGGGAGGACTTGTGTCCGATTGGATAGGGTTGTTGGGTCTGTTGAGTGGAGTAATTTATTCCCAGAAGCATCTGTCCATATTTTACCTAGATTCGCGTCTGATCATAGCCCTCTTTGTTTGAGCTTGCATCCGTTTCGTAGAATTTGTTCCACCCCTAAGCCTTTTAAATATCTTAATGCATGGTCCACACATCCTGAGTTTTCTCAAACTGTTGTTAATCATTGGTGTAAAGAGGGTACTTTGAGTAAGTCTATTGAGAGGCTCGGTGAGCATTTAACTACCTGGAACAGGGAAGTTTTTGGTCATGTAATCATGAACAAAAAGCGTTTAGTGGCTAGGTTAAAAGGGATCCAAAAGGCCATAGACTTAGGGAAAGGGTCTCACCTTCTTGGACTAGAGAAAAAATTAATATGCGAGCTTGATACGTGGTTACTTCGAGAGGAGATTATGTGGAAGCAAAAATCTAGAGACCTTTGGATCACGTTGGGGGATAGGAATACTTCTTATTTCCACATGAAGACTAGAATTAGGAGACAAAAATCTCGTATCCTAAAGCTTTTGGACGCCAATGGGGAATGGGTTACTGATGTGGATAAGCTAAAATTAATTCTGATTAACCATTTTAAGTCCCTGTTCAGGGCTGGTAATGAGAATCATTCTAATAGACTTGAGAACCTCTTTGATTCTTTGGATCCACATATTTTTGATGATTTGTCTAGGCCAGTAGATCTCGAGGAAATTCAAAGGGCTGTCAAGAGCATGGGTGCCTTTAAGGCGCCTGGCAAGGATGGGTTCCCAGCCGGGTTTTATCAGAAATTTTGGAATCTTGTTTCTTCGAATGTGCTATCTTTTATTCAAGATTGTTTTACATCTCAGAAAATAGATGCCAATCTTAATCAGACAATCCTAACCCTTATTCCAAAGGTGGATCAACCTATAGAGGTTTCTCAGTTCCGACCTATTTCCCTTTGTAAGGTACAGTATAAAATTCTTGCAAAGACAATAACTAATAGACTCAAGCCATACATGTCTCTCTGGATTTCAGATTGCCAAAGTAGTTTTGTCCCGGGTAGAAACATTGCTGAAAACATCATTTTAGTACAAGAAGTAGTACATTTTATGCAAAAAACCAAAAACAAGGAGGGTTGTTTGGCCATGAAGTTAGATCTCGCTAAAGCTTATGATAGATTATCCTGGAAGTTTATAAACAAAACTTTATCTTTTCTAGGAATTCCAGATAGTCTTAGAAATTTAATTATGAGCTGCCTAACTACAGTCTCGTTTCAGATCTCCTGGGATGGTACTCTTACTGATTCCTTTGATGCTGAGAGAGGTATTAGGCAAGGAGACCCTCTCTCCCCATTTGTTTTCATTTTATGTTTGGAGCGGTTGTCTCAGCAGATTAATAATAGGGTAAGTAGAAAGGAATGGAAACCTATATCGTTAGGTAGAAGAGGTATTTCCATTTCTCACTGTTTTTTCGCTGACGACATAGTTCTTTTTGGGACTGCTACCCCTAACCAGATTAGGATTATGTGTGAGTGTGTTTCTGAATTTTGTGAGATTTCTGGGCAGGCAGTTAGTCTGGAAAAATCATCCATTTTGCTTTCTAAGAACACAAGTCCGGAAAAGGCTAGGATAATTGAGCTGGAATCTGGTATTCCTATTTCTACCAATTTCGGGAAATATTTAGGGGTTTATTTAAAACAAGGCAAGTCAGGCAGTCTTAATCATGAGCTAATTATAGCGAAAATCAGAAATAAATTGGCGGGTTGGAAATGCAAAACGCTGTCTATGGCTGGGCGAGTCACTTTAGTTAAAAGTTGTATTTCGTCGATCCCTATTTATACTATGCAATCTCAAATGCTTTCAGTCAAATCATGTGATAAGATAGATAAGCTTTGTAGAGAATTTGTATGGGGTCATGATTCGAGCAATAGGAAAAGACATGACATTGGTTGGGATGTTTTGTGCAAGCCTAAGGCCGAGGGGGGTCTAGGAATCATGAAGTCAAGGAATATGAACATAGCCTGTTTCGGTAAGATTGTTTGGAATTTAATGAGTAACTATAGCAGCTTTTGTAAGGATGTTTTATTGCGTAAATACCCCAACCCTACAATTGATAGAGGTTCCATTAATTGGAAAAATGTTCAGAAATGTGCTAAGCATGTGCAGGAGGGTTACGGATGGACACTTAGTAATGGTAAGAAAATTAATTTCTGGAATGATTGCTGGGCTGTTAATCAACCTCTGATTTCTTGTGATGTGAAGGAAGTTCCACCAGAACTCCTGGATTTATGTGTGGCTGAGTATTGGTCCAGTGAGTCAGGTTGGTTGTGGGATAAGTTTGAGGAATTTTTACCTACTAATGTCCTTAGTTTGATTAGTGGCTTTACAGTTTTCCCGGATGCAGAGGATGATTTCATACATTGGAAGTTCGAACCCAGTGGAAATTACAGTGTAAGATCTGCTTATAAATTCTTGTTGGGACCCTCTGCAGCTTATGAACATTCTGTAACAATGATGGTCCATCCTGGTAAGACTATTTTCAGTTTTATTTGGAGTATGCCAATTCTGGAACGTATCAGAATATTCTTGTGGAAAGTAAGTCACAATAAGCTCATGACTAATTCGAGGCGTGCCCGTATGGGTTTTACTATGGATAATACTTGTCATTTTTGCGGTAATATTGAGACTACTTTACATATTCTGCGTGATTGTTTGGTTGCAAGAAGAATTTGGAATAGAATTCTGCCCTCCAATATGAGTAATAAGTTCTATACCATTGATGTTAAGGAGTGGCTTTTTGATAATATATCAAGTTCTGGGAAATTTCTCATGCGTGGGAGAAGAAATGTTGTCTTTTCAATAGTATGTTTTCATTTATGGTGTTGGAGAAACTAGAAAGTGTTTGCTAACGAACATCGTATGTTTCTTCCATTTAAACAGATTATTTCAGCATGTTCTGAACACCATAAGGCTTGGAAGTTTAATAAGATTGCGTGTCCAACCGCTCAGTCTATCAAAGAGGCTCATAGGGATACCGGGCAGTCTGGGTGGAGTCCTCCACCAGAAGGTCATATTAAGATGAATATTGACGGTGCTTTTAATTTATCTGCAGGGAATGCCGCGGCTGGAGGTTTATGCAGAGATGTGAAGGGTAATTGGATCACCGGATTTATTGCAACCTTTGGGAAGCGGAGTGTTTTACATGCAGAGGCAATGGCACTATTATTCGCTATAAGGTTGATCATTGAGATTGGGTTGAATAATGTTATTATATGCTCAGATTCGTCCCTGCTGGTGGACTTCTTCCATAGCTGCCCAGAACACTGCTCTATTCGGCCTATTATCAGAGAATGCAAAAATCTTATTCAACCTGAGTGGGGTATTCAGCTAGTTTTTACTCCTAGAACTTGTAATGTAGCTGCAGACTCATTAGCAAAGTTAGGATTGTGTAAGGAGGCTGGTATGTATCGTCTAGACCATCCTCCGCCATGTATTAATCCTCTCCTACTGGAGGATTGCAAACAGTTCTGATTATATACAAGTGAGGTCATCCCTCCGTCTTTCCGACCAAAAAAAAAAGAAAGATTTTAGGAGTATCTTGTGACATTCAAAAAAGGGATATATTGTCAATTTTCAAAAAAAAAAAAACACAAAACAGATTTGAAATAAAACATTACCATTGCCACCGGCCCATCCCTATGAAGTATTAACAGAACTGGATCAACGCCAGCAGATCAAACACGAGATCCATTATTCCAAGCCCAACATCAGAAGTTGTTATTAACAGGCCCGACCCCAACTCAATAACGATCATGACCATTAGTAATCGTCTTCATCCATCACCCCTTTTTTTTATCCCATAATTTTGATCAGAAAAATGGTAATACATCTCGAAGCAGCAAATCAGACCTGCATGATTATGATATGATTAATACGGGAACTAACTCGTCTTCTGCGTAGAACACAAGAATATGCAATCTGAAAAAAAAGTGTAACTTTTATATATACGTACTAATCCAATATGAGAACCAAGGGGTGAGCAACATAGTGGAACACAAAAATGAATGACGGTAATTTTTTTTAAAAAAAGAGTACTTTATATAGTATGCATATATGAGCATTTTAGATAAGAAAGTAAAAAGGGTTAGTAGTGTTGATCAGATATCCCTATTCCAACTGACTAAAAGTCTTGTATTTGAAAACACGTTACGTGCTTGTTGGATGCGTATGGCTACTTGCAGTCAGCAAGGAATATCATTAGTGACATGAAACTGTACAAAAATGACTGCCTATTAAATAATTAACATTGTTTTTAAAAATATTTAAACTTTTATTATTTGATTAGTATAGAGACTAAATTGAATGGATTATTTTATTAGCGCTACATTTTAGCGGCCCCTGCCTGCAGAGCGGATCCAAAAGGGGTGGGGGCACCGCCCCCGAGACTTTTTAAAATTTGTCAAATGTTTTTATAAATTTTTGAAAAAGTACAAAATGACATAATATTTTAAAGAGTGACAGTGTCAAAAAAAAATTTGCCCCCCGAGACAAAGCTTCTGGATCCGCCACTGTCTGCTGCCTTTATATATATTAGTTCATGTTCGTTGCAATAAAGGAAAAAAGAATTGGTTCTTCTTGTGATATCAACTACTCGACTAAAAACTACTACAAGAGAATGAATGGGGCTACTACGCACTGTGTACCTCATAATTTTGTTTTGGATTTCAGGGGGAAGTGAAATGACAGTTGGTGGGCTAAAAAGGAGAAGAGAATTATTGGGCCTAAAGATTTGTCCCTTGTTCAAAAGTTTCTGGGCTTGTTGATGGAAGGGGAAAGGAGAAAAAAAAGCTGGCGGTTCAGTCAAACGAGTAAAGAACGATGTGAGAACCCACCGACGGTAATAAGTAGAAGTCATTACGTACTAGTATAAAGTAGTAAAGCCCAATTAGTAGTTTCAGGCTTTCAGCAAGTGAGTAGTAATAAGAGTGTACTGTAGGGAGAGACTGCAGTCACGTCACGTGAAGTGGAGGTGAGAGAATACGTGATCTTTCCGAAACACGTGCCACCACGTTCGGGTTGGACAAGGGAACCCCGATGCACGTGCGCAAGCAAGGGGGAAGAAGTCGGTCATTTTTTGTTTTTCTTTCTTTCGAATAGGTATATTATATACTAATAATTCCTCAAATATATATATAGACTGATACTACTATGGTAGTATAAGATAGGGTAAGTGGGAATTAAAAAAATGCCACTACAACATGAACGGGGGAGGTGAGGTGTGTGATCACTAATTATTTGTTATTGACCACCGCTTGGGTTGGTGCTGGGTTTGAACTTTGAAAGAAGAAGCTCCTCCTCTCTATGTTTCGGTTGGCTTTGGCTTGTTTGACAAAACTTAACATGTACCGCATAAAAAAAAAAAAACACTAGCAGGAAGCAAAGGCTACTGTCTCACTCTAAAGGGAAGTCACATGATAGCTGACACACTCACCTCTTCCTTTATCACGTGCTTGGTCCCACCAATTGTAAGTGTGTCTTTGTTTTTGGTCATGAAATTAAAATGAAAATCCTAATAAAAAAGAACTCCGAATAAGGAATCCTTTACCTTAAGAAACAGTGAGTCCCGAAGAAAGAATACAATTATTTAATTGATTGTTTTTATGAATGGAGAAATGAGAGAGAGAGAGAGAGAGAGAGGAGCACTCTTTGGTTTGGTTAGGGGATTTTAATGACGGAGGTGAGGTGTGTCTGTGTGGTGTGGGTGACCGAGTGAGAGGCTCCCCACTTACTACTACTACCGTCTACCGTGTTACTAACGTGCATGCCTTCTTGTTATTAGTATTCATGTGTAGGTAAGAAAAAGAAGAACAAAATATCAGAGGAAGTTTTGCGAATAGATAAGGTTATCCCTTCTCTCTTGTTTTTATATCTTGTTATCATCAATTGGACGGTGGACTAATGTAATTTTACCGCAACCGCAAAGATAAGTGAATTAATCATCTCGCATCATATGAACCTCCCGTATCCCAATTATTAACATTGGCACCCCCAGTAGCAAAGCAGCCACAAAAGTTTATAATCTACCAGTTCAGGTTTTTTGAAACCAGTTATCGGGTTTTAACTAACGGTTTATATATGTATTTTTAAAAGGTAGTTTCTTTGTGAAAAAAATACGGCTAGTTTCAGAACACAATTCTAGAATTAAATGTTAAGAGTTCGGACCTTAAAAGGAAACGTAAAAATATAACGGTTGTTACTGCATCTGTTGATGAAATTTTTGGGGGTCAAAGTCATATGCCACTTATATATGCAGAGAAGAAAATAACGATGCAAATTAAACCGACCTGCTTCTGGTACATACATTAGTCAATTTTTGAAACAGTTGCTTTCATACGCCCGCTGGAGACCTGATTCAGAGTGGAAATTGGACTCTGATTAGTTTTAACTAGTACAGTATGATACTAGTATGCATGAGCATGAGCCGCAGCCCGCAGGCCAAGCGTCAATTCATAGTATGATACTAGTACATAGAAGGTCATTGACATTTGACCTGAAATTACTCCCTCCGTCCTGAATTGACCGTTGTTTACTATTTGGACATGTCGTTTGACTTCAATTTTTAACATATAAGATAAATTAATTTTGAAAATTTAAGTTTTGCATATGATTCCTTACATGATAAACTATGTTACAAATTTAGTTTTATAAAATTATTTTATCTTATATGTTTAATATTGAAGTGGAAAAGCGTGTCATAAAGCAAACAGGACGGTCAATTCAGGACGGAGGGAGTAATACCGGACAATCACTTTTTCCCCAATTGTGTGAAACTAAAACTGTTTGATTGAAATATTCAAAACATCACTTCAAATCCTTGTACGACTTTTTATTTTAAAATTGTTAATGCCGTTGCCCAAAAAAACCCAAATCAAAAGAATTCTTCACTCCCCGTAAAAAAGGAAATAAAAGTACAGCGAGCGAGCCATGAAAAGAGTTAAAAAATCGTCGAATGAAGAGAGAGCTCTGATCCCTATAACATTTATCTGCTTGCTGGCTAGCCGGCTGGAATTAACACCAATGGGTCACGCACACAGTAAACGGATAAAAAGGGACGAGGGCGGGTAGGAATCCGACATGGCAGAAAAAGTTAAAGAGTGGTAAAGAAGGTTAAGTAAGACACGTGTCAAGATTAATACAACCGGGTCAGTATAGCTGAGCTGTGAGTATCGTGCAGTAACATGGGGAGCAAGCAACCAAGTGCAAAGTTCTTCACAAAAATAATTACGATTAATAAACATAAAACTAAGTGTTAGAGATTAAATAATAATTAAAAAAACAGTAGTACAAGATATTAATACCTAAACTAAACAACTCCTGCAATGTCAGTCAATTGTTTAATTATCGGGGGTGATAAATTAAAGTAATATACTACGTTTTTAATAAATGACATTTAAAATAATATAGAGGAATCACAAGAACCGAGGTCATAATATGATATTTACGATCGATAACAAAACACTGCTAATGACATTAAAAAGAGAAAAAAATAAAAAAAGCCATTACAAAAGAGAAAAGGGGCCGGGGTCAGAGGAATCCGGCTGTGAAACTTGGACACTAATGAAAGCAACAGCAAATTAAATTAAAAAAAGGAAACCCGAAAGATAGTTCCCTTCTCCTCCATCACAAAACACAAAGGGACGAGTCGAGCCAACATAAACCTGCTGCAAAGAGATCGATTCTCTTCAAACATAAGCAGCAGGAGGAGGAGGTGCATGATACTGGTCTGTTAAATTTATGTATTTCAAACAAATAGTACTTGCAAAGTACTACAGTAATGTGTGGTGGTCAGCTCTTAATCATCTACATTCATTATCTCCCCTAATCCCAATGAATATAATAGTACTTACTTCTACTCCTGCCAGTGCCACAAATAGTGTTACGTTTTTACCCTCACAAATCAACTAGTTTGATTGACATTGAGATAGTAGTACAGTTACTCGTTTTGTTTTACTACTGTTTTTTTCACTCGCTTTTTTCTTCTCACAGTGTCTGGATGTGCGTGGGTGGGGGGGGGGCGGCTGGCTGGCTGACTGGAGTGATGAATGAAGATAGGAGACATAAGTTTCAGAAAATTATGAATATGCAGTGGGCCGACCCCGCGGCCATCGCCCGCTGCGCTGCTGTAGTGTAACATAAATATCGGCCATGCCATACCATACCATACCCAAAAATACTATGTAATATACATATATGGTTCATAGTTTTACATTATTGACCATGCCATGAAGAAATACAATTTGTTGTCGGCGGTCAGACACCGTGACAAATATAGAAGTAAGGGATGTGGTGTACTCTTGCTCTATCATTTCCGATAACATTTGTTTCCTTCTTGTTCTCATCATAAGCTTAATGCTCGTACGAAGAAGATAGTCAGTGGTCCTTTATACTAATTTGTACTCCCTCCTGAATTGATCGTCTTGTTTATTATTTGGACATGTCGTTTGACTTTAATTTTTAACATAAAATAAATTAATTTTGAAAATTTAAGTTTTGCATATGAATTTACATGATAAACTATATGTTATAAAATTTAGTTTTATAAAATTATTTTATCTTATATGCTTAATATTGAAATAGACAAACGTGCCATAAAACAAACAAGATGGTCAATAATTTAGAACGGAGGAAGTAAATGCCAGGGAAATTAACATACCGTGAGAATTCACATCAACTGCCACTCGCGGTTCATTATTCACAAAAAGAGATAGGTTTCGGTTCAGGGGATGCAATCATTTCCTGTTTTGGCATTCTTGTTTCAAAGCAAGATTGATTTGACAGAATCAAAGTTAGATACTCCTTCATCCTGATACGTTTTCTATTTCAATATTAAGCATATAAGATAAAATAATTTTATAAAACAAAATTTTATAACATATAATTTATCATATAAGGATTCATATGCAAAACTTAAATGTTCAAAATTAATTTATCTTATATGTTAAAAATTGAAATCAAACGACATATCCAAATAGTAAACAAGACGGTGATGAAGTATATGATCCGATAATATAGGAACTTTGTAGGATAATTGACTTATACTTATATACCGAAGAAATGGTGATGCAATCTCTCCTTTATTGGTATATAGACACCTACTTCTACGACAATTAATAGACCATTTTACTGAGACATAGAAAAAAAATCAAAAAACATGTTAGTACTTATTTTTTCCCTCAAAAATTGAAAAGACATCCCACAGAATTTTTACCATGCCATCTTATAAATAGACAAAATTAAGATTAAAGTGGTTGAATTAGTTACGAGCTTGAATAGTCGACTGCTGCAGTAAAAAGGCATCACGTTGTAAGTAACCCAGGAATTTCTCACTTTGATGCTTTTTCTTTCCTATATTCCCGCATCTTTCGAAAGCGGGGGAGAGAAGGGAATATTCATTCATGGTTAAGCGTTAGTTTTGCAAAAGGCAGTCATGGTGTTGGTGATGGTGGTGTGGTGTTACACCCGTTGGCAATACTATCCCACCACACCACATGATAACATCATATTTATAAAAGAAACATAACCATACCAAACCAAACTCAACCCAACCCTATTCATATGTATGTATATATTTTTACCAACACATGGAAAAAAAGAAATTAGAAGTAAGGGTAGGAGTGTCATTTGACGGCAGCTAGACGAAACGAGTGAAGTAGAGAGAGAAGAATATTACCTGCAAAATGCAAGCTGTGAGTGTGAGGAAGAGAAGAACCCTCCTAAATTAGAACTTGATTATGTTTAATCCTCTGCAGCCAGGTAAAGATGCTCTGATCATATTCATTAGATTACTACTATTATAAACAACATATACATATACAGTAGTAGTATTATTCGGTTTTTGAAATTTCCTTTCATAGTTATCATATATATATATATTTCCCTTATTCTTCTTTTTCACATTTTTATATTTTCCCCAACCCACAGCTCACCCCTTTTTAACCCCCCGTACTCTCCCCCTCATTATGCTCCTCCTCTCTATCATCCTCTACCTTCTTCCTACTCACACACCCCAAACTCAAACTCGATCGACTTCTTCCTCTCTCAACTACTTCTACACTCTCTTGTCTCATTTTCCCTTACTCTCTATCCATTCTCACTCATTATCCAATCCTAATCACAAATACCAGAACTACGTACGTACAACTCTTAAATGGAAGTGACAGACTTCATCGTCGAAGACCTACTAGACCTTCCCAATGGTGATGACATAATGAATGATACCTTCTTAGATAACTCCTGTGGTCTTGCCGGAAACTCTACCGATTCCTCCACTGTTACCGCTGTTGACAGCTGCAACTCCTCTGTCTCTGGTGCTGACCACAATTTATCCCCAACTGACTTCCTATGCCGCAGCTTCGCCGACGCTAAATTCTCCAACGAGCTTTGCTTTCCGGTAATCTTCACGACTTTTATTTTTTTTAATTAATCCCCTTCTCATCTCTCGTATTCGAATGGCAGTTCTAACAAACAGATTACAATCAGTTGTTTCTAAAATTGGCAAGTATGTACCAGAACAAGTCTTATGCATCTTCTCTCTCTCTCCACTCTATGATATGTTCAAACAGTACTTATTCTTCTCTTAATTTTATGCCAGTCTTTGCCTATACTATCTCAAGTGGCCTCTCAAATTAATTCACCGCCGTGATATTAAATGTCATTCTGTTTTTTCTTTTTTCTTTTAGTAGTACTATACCTAATTTTACATTGGAATTTGAATGCGCATTATTACATTGCACGTTCTACAATCTAAAAACAGTTAAAAAAAATAAAATCAGAAAAAATATATTGCAAAAAAGGAATGGAATTTACTATTTTTACAGCAATCACAATACTAGTACTGTTTATTTATTTATTTCAGTTTAAAGAATTTAGTTTTCTTCAGTTAAGAACGTTTAATCAATTCAATTATTTACTGATCATCGCGCGGCTTCCTCTTTTCAATCTTCAACAGTATGATGACACGGCAGAGCTAGAATGGTTATCAAAATTCGTGGAGGAATCCTTCTCAAATGAAGACCTCAACCACACCCACCACAACAACAGGGCACCAGCATTCCACCTCACAACAACCACCGCCTCAAACCCACAACCCGGTCTATCCGCCCCACCACAATTCCGTCCCAACAACACCCACCACCACTACCCACCACCACCACACCTCCTCCATCCTGACGTCACTTCAGTCCCAGGAAAAGCCCGTAGTAAAATCTCACGAGTCGCACCATCCGACTGGTCAACCCGTCTCCTCATGGTTTCATCTCCACCCCTAACCACCGCAACTTCCAATTCATCTTCCGAAACCACCACCACAACCAACGATGGCGGCGATACTCCCAACCCTATACCACACCACAAACGACACGGGAAAAAACGTGAGACTGGCCAAGGTGTGTCCGCCACCAACTGTAACGGGAATGGCGCCAATGGTGTTGAACCACTTAGACGATGCCTACACTGTGCGGCTGAGAAGACACCACAATGGAGGACTGGACCCATGGGACCAAAGACACTGTGTAATGCTTGTGGAGTGAGGTACAAGTCTGGGAGGTTGGTACCGGAGTATAGACCGGCAGCGAGTCCAACGTTTGTGCCGACAAAACACTCGAACTCACACCGTAAGGTATTGGAGCTAAGGAGACAGAGGGATCATCATGTGCAGAGATCGTATGCGGGGCACCAGCATATGGTGCAAACGGCGCAGCAGCAATTCATGGGGCAGAATGGTGGGGTTTATGGATTGACTGGGAGTGTTGCGGGTGGAGGTGGGATGGTGGCGAGTGATCAGTATCTGATTCATCACCATATGGGACCGGGGGCTGATCATTATAGGCAGATGATTTAGACCAGACATGTCGATTGGTTAATTACTTCTTACGCCGGTCAATTCGCTACAGTACAAGGAGCCAGCCATAGGTAGTACTTATGAGGAGATGATCAGAGTCCGGTGGTGGGAAATTTTTTCAAATTAATAAAAAAAAAAGCAAAAGAGAAGAAAGATTGCACAATTTGTTAAGAAGGATGAAACAGCCTGACACGTGAGAGTTTTATAGTGGTAAAACTTGAGGAGGAGGATAGTGAATTAGAAGATGAGAAGGAAATCTGCAGAGAAGGATGATGATTGAAGTGGGGAGTGATGAATATGATCAGGTTAATTAATTAACGGGTAGAGCTGAGTCTAGCTTATCGTTACACCCATGAGATGACAAGACAACCCCCCATCCATAGTTGATCAATTGTGCTATATCTTTGTTCCCTGTTTTGTTTTTGTTTCTTTCCATTATTTGATGGCCCGCCGCGCGTTTATGTTTGATCTTGCTCTTCCTCTTCTTTCTTCTGTTTAGTTGATCAGTACTGGCCTAATTTGGCCGACCAAACAATTTTTAGTTTTGTTGTTGTAATTGAACTATTCTAATCCAAAGATTTTATCATATCATTAATTATCTCATCTTCGATATGCATCTTTTAAATTATGATGCTTTATCTTTTCTTTTTATTTTTCGTCAGGTCAGTCATTACTTTTCTCTTAACTAGCTTCTTTTTCCTTTGTTCCCGGTGGTTTGCTGAAAACGGAAGCTAAGTTAGCTAGGTTTATATATATATATATATATTGAAAAGAATATCGCGAGTATGATAGGATGATGGATTGGAAGCAACCATAAGGGCTAAAGAAAAGAAGTGCAAGGAGACCGAGGTTAATGTAAAACAAGAGCAATAGAAGTGCAACAATGCCTGTCGGCTTAATGTAAATAAAAAGACGAATATGTAATAATTAGAGTCAGTGAAGAAACACATGAAGTGAAGTGAAGTGAAGTGAAGTGGTGGGGAAGATGATGATGATGCGGAGTTGGAGGTGGAGAATGCTGCATATACTATGGAACCACTCAAAAGTGAAGTATCGGGATGATCAATCGTCATCATGGTTTTCAGCATTCTCAATGACAAGAATAATAATATAATAATATTACCCGCCGTGAAAGTAACGCTAGACATTTGTAAAATCAGATGCTTCCATTCACCAATGGATGGAATTACTACTACCACTATTGTATTGAATGAATGCTGTAATGTAATGTATTGACAGCTGAGCTCGGTGGTCACATTAAATTGTAGACGCTAGCTAGCTAGCCAAGCTGCATATTAATTGCGGTTGTCGGTGAAGGGGTTGGTCTGTGTTCAAACATTAAACGTCCGACGGGAATCATGGTGTAGCAGCAGCAGCAGTATTCATTCAGTAGTAGTGTACGTACGTAGTGTAGTAGTTCCTAAAGGTCAACAGTTGACCGTATGATACGATTTTATTTTATACTAATAGATTAAATTAGAAGCTCTTAATTAATTAAGTAATGAGTAATAATTAATTCAACTGGGATGGGAGCTGTGCTCGACTCACTTCTGACTCATAATAATTAATGAAGAGGAGCTAGCTTCCTAGTAAGTATGAACTGCTCGTATTTATCAAACTATGCGTTTTGTCACGTTGACCTTTTTATTTTGATTTTCTCTCAATATTAGCCTCGATCTGTTCAAAACACACACGCACCCACTTTCTCCGGGATCGTCATGTGTAATGGCAACTACCAAGTAGTAGTATATATTATGCACGATATATTATATACAATAATATAGACTGTAATATAGTTTAAGGTTCCTACGCGTATTTGCATAGTTATAGATAGTATAACACATTTGGGGGTTTCCATTTCACTATGCATACTGACCGGTTCTGCTCCGCTCAATGTAATCTTATTCTCATTAGAAATTAAATCTAAACTTGAGCTACCATCATCCTTCATTTTTTGAATAAGTAAGGTTGCACTACAAAGCCTTTATTTGACCAATTACAGACGAAAATGTTTAATTAAGAGCTTACCTATAATCTTAAGCAGGGGCGAACCTATTCACGTGCGTAGTGTGTCTACTGACACACTATAAAAAAAAAATCCTAAAGTTTTATTTTGTTTTGATACATATGTTATGAGACTTAACCTTTTTTAGATACATGATCTTATATTTTGACACATATGTTATGAGACTTAAGCTTTTTAGATACATGATCTTATATTTTGACACATATGTTATGAGACTTAAATTTTTAGATACATGATCTTATATTTTGACACATATGTATAAATTCCTGGGTCCGCCATTGATCTTAAGGATGATAAACAAGTATCCAGTTAAAAATCTATCAGACAAAAACATGGTGAAAATTTTATCTTGCCAAATTGACTGTGAAATAACCATGATTAAAGAGGACATGGGTTTTACTACATTATAAAAATTTCAACAATAAAGACAAGACAAGAACCACCATCTCTCCCATGAAGAATGCGTGATAGGCATTATTATTAATAAACTCTAACTGAAGAAAAGAATGAACAAAACCCGGCAATTTGCTTTTGCTCTTTGCGGTGTAGAATTAATTATAATTAACCAAAGATCAATACACGAATATCTCAACGGAGGAGGAAATGCGAGAGATTTTCCACTCATCGGTTTTGGCAAATACTGCTTCTATTTTTATAACGAAAAAAACTAGAGTATAAAACTGACCAAGGAGGAGGATAAGGATTAGTAATAGTTTTGTAAAGTCTTTGGGATTATCAAGGAGCTCCCATAGAATTTGCAACGCAGTAGCCAATAGAAGCGAGTCGTACATTTCTTTGGAGTTTGGGTTTTTGATAATATTAATACGTAAAATTACTACTAGTAATCACATGTGGGTGGGTGTGTGGTGGGGGCTGAAAGATATTCTGATTCCCATGGATTTCAGTGTCGACAACTGCAGAGATACTAATAATTTAAATTTTATAACTCCGTAAACACAAAATTATTAAACAATGTACACTCTCTAGCTTTAATTGTCCGGGCGGGAGGGAGGGAAATTCCCAATCCAATTCATCGTGATATGTACGTATACGTTTGGGAGATTTAACAATGTGGACCGCCAATGACAGTAGATTAAGTTTTTAAAATAAATAAATGTAAGTATTAACCAGCAAGCTTTAAAGTTGACCAGATATTTTGTCCTTATCCCCACACCAGTTTAGCGTAGTCATGTGAGTTAAACTGAAGAACCATAGTGTAAAAGTTAATCAAATTATATAACTGAGAGTAACTTTAGCGATGCCTACACGATTTACCTCACCCCACCAACTCAAAACACTACTAAAACAAATGGTTAGATAACTCTTAATAACGTCATAAACAACTGTTAATAGTTATCTAATCGAGTCAAATAACAATTGGTAAATGATCTGTTACACCTGTTATAAACGGTTATGATAGATATACATAAAAGAACTGTTAATAACAGTTGTGACAAGTTATATTCATTTCCCATTATTGAGTCTAAAAACAAATTTGAATTTTGAAACACTTTACAATAATTTTTACTACATTTGACAGCTGTTTTTACCACTTGACTTTGGTCCCTTTTTAATATTTTTTTTACCATGTATAACTGTTAAATTAACAATTGTCTTAAACAACTGATATGACTTTTTATCTATTTGTCATCTATTAATAGAAACATTCATAAGTGCAACATAATATTCACAAACCCACATAACACTTAAAGATCCAAATCAACATTCATTATTGGTCGACCTAAAATCATAAAATTAAATTAGAACTAGAGGAGGAAACTTAGTTGAGCATGACGACAGTTGTTCATGAAGATGATGACATCAATAATGAGTACTACATAAAGGAGAAGGATAACTTGTAGGACACTCTCAAGAAAGAAGAGATGTTTACTAAGTTAACCTCTACACTCTCTCAGATAAAGTGTTGAAGCATCAATATAACACTGAGATCGATCAAAGAACTCAAGACTAAAGTGGAAGATTTGAATAAGTCTGCAACTAAAAACTATGCCATCAAAAGTCTGGAAAAGCCAAAGATTGACTTTGTTAGTTCTTTGGAAACTCGAATTCTTACACTTCCATGTTGGGCACAAGAAGAGGCGAATTCCCTTTTAAATTGCTAAATCACCGAAAAGGGAATGTGAAACGCTCTCGGGCATGTAAGCTAGGGCAAATTAAAAGTTGGAACTTCAGACTTTGATAATACAACTTGGTATACGGGGAAGACGAATTTGAAGCAAATGATGCGGAATAATAACCCTCAGACAAATGCGACTTGGGATATAAGTCCGAGACATTCTCTCAGTTTAGACGGAGAAGTGAGAGACTGGAACTGCGAGACATCAGCCAATGTTACACTCATGTCGATAATACTATCAGCTAGGACACAAGATTAGATGGTGTCCCAAATTGTTGAGAAAATAGTTGCGTGATAATCATCAAAGCGAACTCATTCAAATTCAATAGATTGCACACTAAAAGGTGAGTTCCTATCAACCATTATAAATGTGTGTCTACAACTAAGCCCAAACAAGTCTGGGTATCAAAGCCTACTCCGTTATCTTAGACCCGCCAATAAGGCAGTTCACCTCTTATAGAAATGTCATCTACTTCACAGTGATTAGACCATGAAGCTCTTCCATAAGCACTCTCAGTAGATGCCTCACTATTTATTTGCCTTGGAGAGTGACTTATTTTTGATTTGGAAAAAGGGGGAAATTGGTCTTGAACGTATACAACGATTCTAGGGGAATCATCATCTCATGGGGAATCTCTTTAAGTTCTTGGCAAAAAACAATTCAGTAAAGAAAAGAAGCTATCAAGCAAAAATTCAAGGGGAACATTCCTCAATTCAAGACTTATAAAGTTTGCCAAATCAAAAAGGGGGAAACTGTTGATACAATGTTTTAATCAACAAACTCAGTCTTATACTGAGCACTGTCGAGAGATCAGTCTTGAACTGACTACTAGCTTTTTATCTTTCTGAAATATGTGGCAAAGAGAAATCAAGCAAATAATTTCATATATTCCTAAGTCGGTCATATCTCCGTAAAGATTTATATTTTACAGTCAAAGATATATTTTCTAGTTTGATAATTAAATACTTTGTAAACGGAGAGAAAATCTAAGAGACATTCTAGTATTTACCTTTTATAGATAAACTGCCTAGAGACTAGACTATTTGACGAGGTTTGGGATTTGTAGGGTTTGCTACATGTACTATGTATTGTTTTATATATAAGTAAGGGTTGGTTTTATTTATAGAATCATCAAATATATTACAAATATATAAACACGAACCAAAATAAACACTACAAAAAAATGTCATTTACAGACACATTTTTTGTGTCAGTATAGCCACAAAAAGTGTCAGTATAGACTCAGTAGACCTTTACCGACACATAAAAAAAGTGTCGGTATAACCTCAGATACTATAGGTCTATACAGACACATATAGTGTGTGTCGGTAAAGGGTTATAAGCTTTTACTGACACTTAATTTCTTAGTCAATAAAGACAGAAGATCTATACTAACACTTAACTTAACCGACAGGATAGCCTACGCATTACTAACACAAAACTAAGTGTTGGTATACCAGTATACTAACACATAATTTGTGTTGTAAAAGCTATTTATACAAATAGATCAAACCATTATGTAACGGCTATACTAACTCATAATCATATGTTAGTAAAACTTTTACCAACACAAAATATAATTCAATTCAGTTATTTCTACAATGACGCACATCTATTTGTTGATATATACAATATTATTCGTAAATGACTTGTAAATTCTCAAACAATAAATGTAGTAACTTATAAGCTCCAATGACATTAAAAATGTTAAGCGTTTACAATAGCACTAGTTAAATACTAATATTCATCATTATCCACAAAAAGTATCGTAGTCAACATCAAGATAAGTTACATTTAAGCTAGAAAAACAATATTATTCTTGAATGAGTTTAGGGGTGAAACATAGCACTTTCTCTCCTCCTTCGTACTTCTCCTACATCTAAAATAAAATCATGACTTCATCTGCTTTGTTTTACTCAGTACCTGCACCCAAAAAAATTATATCATCACAGAGATAGAAGATAAATAAGTAAATGGTCATCAAAGATAAACAAAAAATGTTCATTAGCAAGAAGGAATACCATTAGTATTTCTTTCACCAATGAAAGTTGATTTTCACTAACTGAGTGATTCGTACCACTACAAATATCACTGGAATCTGAAACACATAAATAAACCGCTATCATCTGATCGAATACTGCATTGAAAGCTTATAAATGACATGATTCAACTGTACAAAAATCTATACAAACTGATCAATGATTATTAATCAAGAAACAAACCAACTATAACTAGTGAATAGTGATATACTAAATATAACACTATTGTCTAACTAATCATTATTATTTGGATTCACCTGATAAAGAATACAAATAATCAAAATAAAGTAAACGTTTATTACCTCAAAGTTGACTAATCCTTTTTTAAGTTTTTGCTCTTTTAGATTTCCTCAGTCTGAAACTAACATGAGTGGGTTTACTATGAATCCTTGATGCAAGAATAACCAATAAGCAAAATTAATAATAACGGTTTTAAAATGCAAACATTCACTTATATTCTAGACTAAAAATGAATCATGATCTATACTATTGAATCTTTATTCCTGTTTACAAATGCAACAAAATAGTTTCAGAAGAAGCTATAGCATTACTTAAGCATTTTAATATATTCAAACCTATTGTTATATATCCTTAACAAAGGCAACTAAGAGCATAAGACTACATTTTCAATCATAAGGATTAAATGATGATGATGATTAGTACAGCTTATTTGGATAAACTAACGAGTTCATTTAAGTTCAGATTTTATATTATACATATTCAAAAACTTGTTACAAGGCATGAGCGTTTTTTTAGCTAATGAGAGCACTGGAACAGCTTGATGATGTTAAACAATCACAACGTGTTTCCACTAGTATAAGACTCTTTAACTAATATTAAAAAAATCACAAATTATTTCCAACCGCAACACAACAAACAATTGCTAAAAAATCCGAGAGCATAGCAACAACATATAGAAGCACACACTGCACGCGGCATTCATCGTCAACATATAAGGAAGATCAATTCAGTAGAAATATACAAATCCACCTCAAATGCAAAAAATTGATATTTCTAATCGTTTTGCAAATCCACCCCCCTCAACGAATGGCTTTACCATGTGAGATTGTTGATTTGGCAATGATTTATCTTCAATCTTACCACCAGGTTAACATGGAAGAAATTCCTAAGACTGGGAAAAACTATGACAGTAGTACCTACGAAGGCTGAAAAAACTACCAGAATCTTTAATTTTTTTCCTTATCTAGTTCATCTATCCAACAATATGTACAATATCACTTGGCCATTTTAACGAACACCTAGAGTGCGCTAAACAAAGACTGGTCATTAGAGACCACTGCAATAAATACTATGCTAGTTGCTGATTAAGTAAACACTTGATTCTTAACAAACATACTGCCAAGAGATCTAGATAAATACGTGAACAACTTTCCGGTGAAAATGCTTAAAAAAACATGCTGCAATAAACACTATCCGCTTGTGTAATTTAGGATACATGAAGAGTAAATAAACCTGGCCTTATTTGTTGTGATATTGCATTCGCTGAAGAGCTAAGCAAGCAATACAGAGAGCAAACTCGCAGCCGTAAGGAAAGGAAAATCCTGAAAACAGAGAAGAAGATAATATTTGAGTTTGGTTATTTATGAGTCAGATGAGGAGGTTGGCTGCGACGAGAGAACAAATGGTCAGGTTCAACAACTCGACTTACAGCAGCGGCGAAAAGGAATGCTGACTGTAGAGAGAACAAATGACCAGAAAGAACGGAAGCGGCCGCGAAGAGAATAAGCGTGGCGGTTGAATGTCGAAGAGGATGCCAAATGTTGAAGATGAATTTGAATTTGTGCGGTAATCTGAGGCGCAAAAAGGAAATTTAACGCGGCATGGGTTAATCGAAAGGGAAATAATACTGAACCGCTCAATCAAAAAGGCTTTTTTTTTCCAGTGACGTGTTAGTATAGATAATGAGTAGTATATACACCGACACATTTGTTTTTTGTGTTTATATATGGTGACTTAATTAATTATATGTTACTAAAAGTTATTTGACTTTTACTAACATTTATTACGTGTTACTAAAAATCGATTATACTAACTCTATTTTGTCTGTCAGTAAAAACGTGTGTTAGTAAATGGCTATCTTTTTGTAGTGAAAAAACCCTACCTTTTTTATCATCTTCTTCTGGTTCTACCCCTCAACTTTTATCTCACAACTCTACTTTTCAAATTACTTCAATTCCCAATACAAAAAGTGAGGGCAAAATGGTCTACATTTTTTCTCCTTAATTCTTGTGCCCATACGTAGGAAATTTTCTATTTAGAAGAGAAGGGAGTATTTTTTTATAAAAAAATAAGACATTATATTAAAGATAAGAGGTTACAAGCCTACAAGACCATAATATAGTAGCCAAGACGAAAACAAAGAATACCTAAGGCGACATTAGGTAAAGACAATATTGAGGACATTATATATTGACCATCCTACAAAAGTGCAACGGTGTGGAAGGAATCCATAATAGATCTCCTGGCCCATAGCCGAGACATGAAGCACTACTGCTAATCTAGGGGGGGAGACAACTGAGGTTAGCCCTATCCAACAGGATGACTGCTGTCAATTAAACCATCCTTTTAAAAGGAGTGCAAATAGAGCCAGGAAAGCCACCACTAGGAACACCGGGAGATCTCACTACCGGTTCCATCCACTTTGTTCAGTAGATTGGTCAACAAAGACTTCTAACAGACAAGAGGATTACCAAATATCCACAAAAACACAACAAGAAACCGACTATAACAGAAAAGACTTAATAACATAAAGTTCCAAAGTTGGATGAGATTTTTCTCTTATTGTAAGATATGTAGACATGTGATTCCCTTCTACCCATGTATCCATCAGGACTCCCTACTGATAAGCGGTGAAATAGTGCTCTCTTAAGGTCTTTATTCACCGTCATTTTATTTGGCGCATGACTTATTTCACCACTTTATGGAGCATTTTTGTGTTTATTAGTGATCTTATACCTTTGGAATATTCAAATAGGTAAATACTCATTTGAGTACATTTTGAGAGCTTAATCTGAGAATGCATCAATGTTCGAGCACCTCGGGAAGGATGCCAAGCCAACGGGAAGCATCGGGAGAATTCCGGCACAGAAGAAGGACATTCTGGGACCGACCGACCTTGGGACCGACCTTGCCAAGGTCGGTCCGACTCTGCCCAAGCCGTCCCAAACACACTGGAATCGACCAACCTTGCGACCGGACTTGCAAGGTCGGTCAAGATTTAAAACCTGTCACGTGCTTCCGTCTAAGAGAGTCTGACCGAGCTTGGGACAGACCTTGCAAGGTCGGTCGGATGGAATTTTTGACCAGAATCTTCTGTTAAAAGGCTACATTTTGGGGCTTCCTTCCCCATCATCCAACACACACGACTTCAACCTAAAACAGACGGGAGAGAGGCGAAAATAGAGGAGAAAAGAAGAGAAGAAAGGAGGAAGAAGAAAGTGAAGATTTCTACCTCCATTGAAGCTTGGAAGCTCCTCTAATGGCTAATTCTCCCTTCTCCTTGCTCTTTCCTTTAGCTATGGCTGAGTAGTTCCATTTGTATCCTAGGATGAGGGTTTGAACCCATTTTGCTCATTGAATGCTAGAAACCTAACTCATTTATTACTCTCGTTTTATTTCCTTCAATATCAATTAATGCACTAAATTGATCTCTTATTGCATTTATGGTGGTTCCATTCAATATTTGAGCTTGAGTTTGGAACTAGACCAACAAGGGAGTAAACCCTAACTTTTGCTTTCTTGATTTTGGAAGTGAATGCTTAGGGCTATTGATTAAGAGTGCTTGCTTAATGCTATTTGATGCCTTGAACCTCCTTTAATTAAGGGGTTTGATTATTGAGGTAAGAATTGGATTTCCCACGATTTGGGGATTCATGAGCTAAACTCTAATAGGCACTAAGATGATGAGTTATGGTTTTGAAGTTCTTTGAGTGAATTAGGTGATTCCCGCTATCCTAGGGTACTCTCCCCATCCATTCCATACACAAACATTTTACTGTTTTTTATTGCACTTCAATTAACAAACGACCAAGCTTGCCTCTGGCTAAACCCCCACTTTTTACTGTTTATTCGCACTTAACTATTATACCGAAGCTTGGGATTTAGAAACCGATTTCCTTGTGGATACGACACTTGTTTTATTGCAACGAATTGGGTGCACTTGCCCACTCTAGCTAGGTTTAATTACTATGTTTGTAATTTTTCCAACAAGTTTATGACGCCGTTGCCGGGGAAATTGATTATTCAATTTCCCTTGGTTCGGTACTTTAGTTTTTGTGCATTTAGTACTTTTATCTATTTTATTTCATTTGTGGTATTTGTGTTTTTAGTTGTTGTCTATATTTGTACATTTCCTTCTACTTAAGAGCATTTGGTGTTGGTGCGGTTTAGGTACTTTCTGTTTTCTCGGTGTATGCCAAACACTCGAGCCAAAGGATCTCCACTTGTTAGTCTGAGACACGAGCTCGAGCACTCATTGTTGAGAGCTATCCGAACTGTGAAAAATTCAATCATGGCTGATCTAGACCAACACGGGGGTTTAGAAGATAATGGAAACCAACAACAAATGGCTCTCAAAGACTACAACCAGCCGGACACCGAAGGGAGACCTTCGGCCATAGTCCTACTGGAGTTGACTCCTCAAGAGGCCGGACAATGGGTATTCAAGACCCACTACATCACTGCTGTCCGGGACTTAGGAAAATTCAGTGGAACACATCCCGATGAAACTCCCAACCACCTAAGTCAATTCCTTGACTTTTGCAACTCATTTGGAAAAACTGGAAATGTTGGTGAGAGGATACGCCTGCAGCTCTTCCCTCACTCACTGTCCGACGCTGCATCAAGATGGTATAGGAGCTTACCGTCAAAATCAATCCATACTTGGGCACAAATGGCTCAAATATTTCTTGCCAACTATTTCCCCACTAGTAGAACGAGGCAATTAATTGGAGAGATCAATACCTTTTGCCAAGAGCCGGGAGAGACGTTATACGATGCATGGGATAGATTCAAGGACATGTTGATGGATTGTTTCCGCCACGGTTTGGACGACCAATCACTATGCCTATCATTTTTCAACGGTCTCGACGACTCGAATAGACTACTTGTGAACTCCTCAGCTGGAGGAAGCTTTATGACTAAGTCACCTCAAGAGGGGATGGAACTCCTAGAGGTGATGACTAGTAACACAAGGCAATGGTCTAAGCCAAAGGGGAGAGCACCAAGAGCAGCTGGTCTCTTACATGTTGAGCCCACCGACCACCTTTTCGCTCAACTATCTTCACTCACCAAGATGATGGAGAAGCTAGCTATAGCTCAAAAGGAGACAACAAAGTCTATAGCTTCTTCATCATCACCATCTCCATCTACATCTACTTTAACCCAAGAGGAGTGTGCAATTTGCGCGGGTCCTCACGAGACCCACTTTTGCGAAGGCAAAGTTTATGCCGATCCACATGAGGATGTAAACTTTATAGGCAACCGCCCCGGATACAACTACAACCAACAAAACGCCCCATGGAGAACCATCCAAACTTCTCATGGAGAAATAATGACCAAACCCAAGGGGGAGCTAGCAATGCTTCCAACAATCCCACGGGCTACCGGTCACAAGGGTCGTCTCAAATGTCTAACCCACAAATGGGTTACCGACCACAAGGAGCACCTCCGGGCTTTCAACAACAACAACACCAACCACATCAACAACCTCCTCCTCCATCCACGGATGCCAATGCCGAGCTAAGAGACATGATGAAAAATCTTGTCTCGGTCGTGCACACTAAAGCGGCTGATTTGGATGCTTTTAAAGCAAGTCAAGAAGCCACCAGCAAACGGGTTGAAGCTCAACTTGAAAACATCTCTCAACAACTTGCTCAAAGACAACCGGGTGTTCTTCCAAGTCAAGCGAAGCCCAATCCAAGAGAGCAAGCAAAAGCGGTAACACTAAGGAGTGGGAGACTCCTTGATCCGTCATGATCACATGAGGACATGGAGTCCCAAGAAGATGAAGCTCAAGAAGAAGAGCAAGAGATTGTTGAGGAACCACCACCTCCACCTAAGGAAGTTTCCAAGGAGAAGGGGTCTCCTGAACCTTCTACTTCTACTACTCTTGCAAAACATCTTCCCCCTCTCCCTTTTCCCAATAGACTCAAAAAGAAAAATTTGGATGAACAATTTGGGAAGTTTCTAAGCATTTTCAAGAAATTAACATTCATTTTTCTGATGCTTTGAAACAGATGTAACACCCCTACCATTAATACAATGCTTACCGTCCAATCTCCTTACACATCAGATACACGCAGCGGATAATACTACGTACAACGGGTGATACAATGCCGTTAGTCACCCACGTGACTAACAAGGCTACTACTTCTACATACAGCATCGGTATGATGGACCGGAATCCCGAGTGCTACACATCTACATTTCATACTCCATTTACCAATCAAATACAACAAAACGACATTCAATACTTTACTCCTTCATATTCCATACAATACAATATGCTTGACCGAGTTTACTAAGTTCCAAATACAAATACAATGACTCTTCCAAGTTCCTAGGTACTCATTAGTGTCTACATCTACCCATTTCTCACAACTACTTACTTCCTAAGTACAACGGTGTGCCGTTTAGTACACCTTTACGTTCTACTGCTACTATCCAAATGTAGTCGCCGGTCTCGGGCCTTGACCAAATCCTCTTCAGGTACCTGCACACTAAAAACGTTCCCCCGAAGGGGTCAGCTTTCGCTGAGCATGATAACCGCATACCCCGCGTACTAGTGAGGGTACGCCGACCACTTGGTCGTATACATGCAGTTCATTTATTCACACATCATGCATACATGCCTTCATACACAATACTACAATACTTACGCAAGGCATCCATACATACACACACTTCATTACATACAAGGAATACAATATAAACCATCCAACCCATACTTACCTTCTTCCGAATTGCACATACTCACTACATACACAATATACAATACTTGTTAGCTTCATTGGTCCACCCGGGTTAATCGGGTGGAGATTACTCTTTTTGTTATTCCATACATACGCATACATACTCATTCTCATACTCATACATACTTACTTACTCTTACTCTTACTCATGTTAAGTCGTCGGGACCTCCGGCCCGGGGACTACTCCGTCCCACCACCGGGATTTACTTGACTCACCAATCCGGGATGCTACCCACTTAAGGGATTTGGGCCGCGGACCAGTTTAAGAGTCAGGAATTGCAGCCAACCTCTTGTGACTCCGCATCCTCACGCGTGGCCGAAGCTATATCGGACTTCTACTCATTCCAATTTACTCACTTAAGTTAGGAGTTAGGTAGTTAGGAATTAGTAGAAGTCAACATCCAACCACATACACAAATACATTATTCATATACACATCCATACAAATACAATACAATATACAAGTACACTACAAGGTACAATTACACATCATCATCATTCATATATTTCATGAATTATACAAACTATTGTTCAAGACAAATATCGAGAACAATGTAAACAAGCACAAGTAAGTGCAATATAATCCGATTCATGCATTTATCTTATTAGGTGGTCAAATAAGCACACAAATCGGGGTAACCAGATTAGGATACAGGGCATGAAGAAATCATACCTTTTTACCGGAATTTACTTTACCTGGTGCTCCCTTGTTCCTTTGGTTCCCTCTTGTTCCTTGATTCTTATCCTCGAACCAATGACTACATGTCGAATGGTTCAATCAATACTAAGCATCACAATACATACATAATCACTGCTCCCGAACTTACCCCGTTATCCCGTTGTTTCGGTTTAACTTAATGTTCATATACTTATAACTTTCTTACCTACTTCTCCAACTTTTTTGCACCATTGATGCTCCTTATGTATCATTAATCAAGTACTAGTTATCTTATACTATCATTACCTTTCACTTCCTTACTTTATAAACCATCTAGACAACTTATTTTTAAAATTCTGTGTTGGTCCGGGACCTTGTCCAGGTCTTAAGTCCCGGACCAACATGTGGTCACTACTCTCGGCCTGTTTTCATTTATGGTCCGGGACCTTATACATAAGGTAAGTCCCGGACCCAAAGCCTTGCACACTCTCGAATGAAATTTTAATTTGGTCCGGGTCCTTGCACATAAGTCAAGTCCCAGACCCATACTTACAGAAACTCTCGGCCTATTTTACAGGGGTGGTCCGGGTCCATGTATGGGACTTAAGTCCCGGACCACCACCTGCTGTAACTCTCGGTATGTTTTTACACCCTGGTCCGGGACTTAGTCCTGGACTTAAGTCCCGGACCCTGCTACAGATTCAACAGGTTTTGCATTTTCCAAAAACTGTTACATTCTACACTTTGCCTAGTTAATTCCTAAATGTTCCTACACTTAATCCTACATGTTTAAGCACCTAATTAAGCTTCTAAACATGCTCAAATCCATTACTAATCCATTACTCATTTTCATACCATTCCACACACATATTTTCTACATTTTCATTCCAGCACTTACCACTTTTCCTTAGTTGTGTTTTGCTACAGATTTTGATTCTTATTTTCTCCATACCTAGTTCCCTCTCCTAATGCCAATTTACCATCCCAATCCATTTCCAAGCAATTACAATATCTATACCCAAGTCCAACCCTCTTTTAATTAAGTCTTGCACACTAATCCACCTAGTTTCTCCAATACCTTTCAACACTCTTGCTACAGATTTTGCCTCTTAGAATCCCCATACTACAAGTACCATTCCATGGTCATTAAACACCTCTACTATCCCTAATACATACCTTGGTTCTCCCATTCACCAAGTCGTTCTTAAATACATAATTCCTACTGAAATTTCGCCATAGTTCACCTACTTTTCTTACTTCTCCACATACACCCGTTATCACCAAAATCTATTCTAGCCACACCCATACAAGGGTCCTACCAGCAATACAAAGCAATCTTAATACATCAATGCTCCATTACACAACAATACTAATACAAATACACAATACTTGGCTCTAAGGCCTACAATCCAAATACAAGCTCACAATTACTCAAACTTCCACAACTACAATTCTAATACAATGTTTTGGGTTCTTTAAATTGGTTACCCATCCCCATTACTCCAATGCATTAAATTTACCATTCAAGAAAGAGCTCTTACCTTAAGCTCTCATTTTCCTCTTTTCTTTTCCACTTCTTCTCTTCTCCCTTCCTTGCCCAAATCGGCCATATGGGGGAATGGAGTTGCCAAACTCCATTCCCATCACCCAATACACATAAAACAAGTGCAATTAACTACTAACCCTTTTCAACCTTTAAAGCTTAATGTAAGTTTTAGGGTTTAGAAATTTCATTACCTTGCAAGGGTGTAGGTAATGCTTGGAATAGCTCAAGAACAACATTTCTCACCCTCCAAGAGAGCCAAAATCGGCTAGAGTACAAAGGAACCAAACAAGAGTTTAGTCTAAATTTCGTTTTGCCCACAAGGGCTAGAAAAAGGTAAGTTTTCAAGAACATTTTTACCTCAAAATGACAAGGAGAAGAAGGTGGTTCTAGTGGTAGTCTTGAAGCTCCAAATGCTCCATACCCATGAAAACGAAAATGCTCCTTTTCGGATTTTGAAAAGAGGGAAATGTTCTCCTTGAAGAGAGGAACACAATGGTATACTTTTTATAATTTTTGGAGAAGGTTTGATGGAGTAACAAGAGGAGAGAAGAGGAAGTTTGTGTGTGTTTGCTCAAAACTCCATAGCTGGTCGGTTGAGGAAGGAAGCAACCAGAGAAGAAAAGAGAGTGAAGGGGTGGGGGTCTGTACGTGAGTGGAGAAATGAGAGGGTAGGAGAGAGAGTATGTGAGGTAGTAAAAGTAGTTACTTTTTGATTTTTGTTTGTTTTGTCCTTTTGCTCATAAGAAGGGAATTAAAGGGGTGTGAATGGGGCTCAAAATCGGACACACTCACACAGCCCATGTGGGTTTTAAAATTTATTTACAATATTGGACACACTAGTTTGAGTTATTTGTGCTTTTACCCCACAACTTCCCGTTTTTGACAGTTTTTACTAATTTCTCGTTTTATTGATTTTATTGGTTCTAAAGCTTCACTAATATTTATTAATGATTATTTAGTTGACCAAAATTGTTACGAGTCTATTTGACCCGCTTAAAGTCACGTTTTCCCGGTTACCTCGAAAAACGCGCTTTAATGTTCATTAGTGTTTTTAATCCATTTTAAGGATCCGTTTTCTTCAGGATTTGTTCCATAATATTTATTTAGGCTTAATTAAGCCTTTAGAATCCATATAATACGCCAACCGAGGTCTCATACCTCATATGGTTATTTAACGCTTATTTAGCGTTTTACGCTTTTTAAGCGTTTCTTTATTTCTTTTGGATTTATTTTTCCTTACCACTATTACGTAAGCATTATTAGGCTCTTAAATACATATTAGAATTATTTTAATCGCTATAATTAAGTTCGGGGTATTTCAATCTACCCCCTTAAGAACTTTGTCCTCAAAGTTGTTCGAGATTATAGGTTTACAATGCTTACTCATTCTTACACGTCCAATACCAAAAGTCACACATTCATCCTCCTTACCATTCCCAAATTCGTTACTCGAGGTTTCTCCTTTCCACATCCTACCAATGTACAATAATTACTCCAATCCATATTACTATCAACCATCGGTTCCACATTACCGGGTTTTCACATATATACGATGCAAAGCTATCCCCAAAGCAATGCAATACACATACAGTCCCGCAGGCACTCAGGTCATCTAGACACAGGACTCCTCTATGTCCCGCTGCCCTTGGAATAATACAATATGATATACCACTATCTTCTCTCGTTTAACTTCCAACAAGTCCTCCATCTCCAGTCTAAGTAAGATTCCTTTACAACTACTAATTAGAAATTTTTTTTCTAAAACACACAACTCCAAATTCCAATTTATATTCATTACTTCTATCCTGTGTGTGATTCTTGTGACCACTTGAGGGGAGCTTCAAGAGTCATTCGACCCTGATGTGATCAGCATCAGTGTTGAACTATCTTTCCACCCCAATTTGTGTTCGGTTTCCCTTGATCTGATCAGGATCAAGTTCGACTTCCCACATCAGTTTCAAACAAGCAATTACTTCAATTATTTTCATGTTTATCTTTTTACTCTTCCTAGTCATTCATACATCTCCAAAGGATGGAATTCGATCCATCAGTCATTCTCAATCTATTTCCCAAATGCTTTACTTCGAGGTTCAATACCTAAGTGCTCATCTCATCAACCTTCACTACTTCCATCCATTACTCTCCATTGTTTCAAATATTCTAACTAGGGGTTACCATACTTGTAAATTTTAGTTGTCCTCAATTTACTTCCAATGACTTACATAGGTATACACTACTCTTAGACTTCACTCATCTACTATTCTCATTCATTTCGTACTACTTCTTCAAAGGCTACAATACTTGTGGAGCTCCGTCCACTACTCGTTACTTTTCTTTTACTAATACTCTTACATGATGTTACAAGGTAGGTATATTCGTCCTATGGTATTTGCATCTCTCGTGCCTAATTGCCATAATTTCAATATGAATGGATACTTATGTTTATTTAACATAGTACCAATCATCCAATCAATTCTCATTTGTGCTAAGCACATTATAGTTTATGTGTTTTATTCATAAAATTCACATTATGCGGTTTTTGCTCTACCCCCCTTAAAAGGGATTACGCCCACGTAATCTACCATATGTTATTATTACTAAACATTGGTTTACTCAATTGGGCAATATGAAGCGTTTTAGCTTCTTTACGGTTTGTTACATAATATACCCTTGTCAAAGGGTCCTAATGATAACAATGGTTTAGTCTTGCACCAAGGATTCCTATATGAGTTTATTTAACTCATAATTAATTCGGTTCCAGCCTATTAGGCTTCAAGGCATTAATAGCCATTCTACTATACTTACTAGGTATATTATCTCCTAGCTAGGGCCCACCAGCTTCTGCTGCGCGACCCTGATAACTTGGGTTACTTACCCTTCATGTTATCCTTAATGTGCTATACATCACCTTTTTATCCGTCTATTATGGGAATAAGGTTTGCTAAGCAATTGTGGTATTCTTTTACCATGCTTGGACTCCATGAGTTTTAGATTTGTAACCAGCTCTCTGGCAATCTAATATGTATTCTATTCGTACTCCCATGATTATTCATTAAGTTCCTTTGACTTATAGTCGGGCGAGGTTGAGTCACTACTTAGTTGTAGTGCTTCCTCTAGTGTCAATAGTTTCTGAATCATACCAGTTCTTCTGGTTCAGTACAAGTGTTCTTTACTTGTATGACCTTGCATTTCTATGCGTCGGTCCTAGTGACTTGTTACGTCTCCTTCCACATTTTATACCAATGGAGTTCACATCTTGTGATTGTTAGTGTGTTTCACACTCTTCGTGCTTCTTTGGCCTCAGGCCGCACGGTCTGTTGCTAAGCTTGCTTAACTGGCTTATGTTATGTTCGTTGGTGAAAAGAAGGGTTTACTACGGTTTACATTTTCCATATCCCTAGCCATCCCATTAGATCATTAGCTGCACAAGTGCAATACCAAAACACTCAGTCATACAGAGTGCAGAGGCGTAAACGCTTGACAGTAAGTCACTTATGTGATAGGAAAGAATATTTCTGTCTGTCATCTCATACTTATACTCCGTGTCATTATCTGCTACTTCCTCATGGCGGTCGCTTGTTGCGCACCGTGTTCTTACTCACTGTACCACATTGTTTTTACTGTTTCTGTTACAGTGGTAGTTCCTCCTTACTTATTGCCATTGTCGTTGACACCATTTCCTTATGGCATGAACAATGAGGGTTTCCTCTGTTCGTGTGTATGACGGTTGTCGTAACATACCGCAATGTGATTATTTCCCAATGTGGAGATGTTTCATTTCAACTTAGGTTTCATGTGTAGGTTAGCTTACCTCACATTCTATCATCGTTTATGACACAATTTACCAAGTATCTTGGTTAACCAAGGATGAGATAATTCATCGGGTTATAAGCTCTCTTGAGCGTTGGTCATTAGTGGTGTTCAATGTGTATTCAATTGATTGTTTTTGACACTTACTGTTTTCATAATGCTGAGCATTGGTTATAGGCTCTAGCTGTGTAGTTTTACTTGTGTGTACATCACCGGGACATCCCAAGGACTTCGAGGGTTTTCTGGTCCCGTTCTCCAATTGAAGGGTATTTTATCACTGACAAGTGAAGGTTCTTGTTGAGGGGTTATCTCCACTCATAGGTCTCATGACCAGGTTTACCATGTTGGTGTTTATGCAATGGTTCACCACATGCTTGAGTGCATATGGAGTATGCTTACTCCTTAAGTCGTAATGGTTTGGAAATCTCATTTCCTTATTCCATCGCCCCTTGACAATATTCATAAGCGTAGGCTTACTGTTATAATAGATGGAAGCCTTTCTAAGGGTTCACATCTTCACCACATTGGTGGTCTTTGGCTAACGAGGGGTACCTTCCCTTGGGTTTTTCGTAGTGTCCAAGTGGGGACTAGGCCAATGTTGGCATTATCGCGGTTCTTATGCCTCTGTGTACCATTGCTACAGAAGGCATGAAGGTAATCAACGGCTTGTCGACTGTATACTAGACTGATGCTCTAGTGACAGTGACACTGAGTTGGCCATTCCTACAAGCCACTCAGGATGTTGGGTTTGAATTGATGGTCCAGTTGTTGATTTCTTTGTCGTATGAGACGATATCTCTTGCGAGTCTTGTTATCAATTGGTGTGGGTTATGCAACCGTTAAGGTTTACATAACATAGTTGGTTGATGGTTTTTAAGCCTTATTGTTGCAAGCTATGCTCTTTGCAAGCTGCTTATACATGTTTCCACTCCCTGTATACCCCATAGGTTGGAGGTATTACTGGGCTCCATGGTAAGTCGTGACATCACGCTTCCGTTCGTAGGAGGTCCTTTAGGCAATTTGGTGCTAATCCGTGCCTTCTAGTAATTTAGGGTATTTCCTGTTAAGTGAAATCCCTTCGGTGTCTTAACCGAGTGTTCGTTCTAGCTCCCGTGCTCTTATCCTGACGCTCGTTCGACGGTTGTCAACTCAGACACCCTTCAAGGATTGCCCCTGGGTGTTGTTAGGTTATGCCGTTACATCCGGCTAGTGTTTATGGTATGTTGTGCCTACTATACCGCCTTGTGGTATTAGATTTTGAGTTATCCCTTTTTGGGTTATAACGTCTCCCGTTCTTGGGTAGACTGTTTATACTTGTTCCTAGTGTTTAAGACTAGGTTTAATATCCTCTTCACTGATAGATTATACTTTGTGGTGATCTTGTGATCGCTCTTGGGAACTCCGCCCCGTCTGTTGAGCCTTGTTAAGTTCACGTTAGGCATTCGCCTTACTGTGTTTAGGCTGGGTATCCCCATCCAGCTGTCAGGTAATTGCTTGAATTATTTGAGACATATCTAATGTCTATACTTACTAGTCTGTGCTTTTTGCACTTCCCAATTTTCATTCCTTATCTTCAGATGGATTCTCTGAGTTCCTTATACTTGTTCCTTAACTGAGTTTCCTTCTCCTTGATTGTCTGTGGTGTCCAGTTGTTCTGGTTAAAATTCACTCATGATCCGTAGAACGGAGTTGACTACTTCCCGTGTGTCGTACACTACATGTATACATACGTGGGGTACCATGTTGATACGTTACCACTTACCTGACTACTTGTCAGGCCCGCAAGCTCCTTCGGAGTGCGGTCGTCCCACATCCCGTAATTGGGTACACTCGTAGTGCTCGTCACACGCCTAGGTGAAGTATTCTATTGTCAACTCCTCTTGTATCATTCTATGATACTCACCGTAATTATGTTGGTTTGGTTTTTAAAATCCAAGTTTTAAAAGAAAAGTTGTGGTTTTGAACGAAAAATTTGGTTTTCTAAAATCATGGTACGGTGTTAAAAGAAGTTCTTCATGGCATAGCCATGTTCGAAATCTTGACCAAGTCCAGCTTCCCGCTGACTGGTATGTTCTAAATGCAGTGGTCAGGCCGTCAGGCCTTTCCATGGTTTCATTCCTCTAGTTTTTGGATTTTATCCCTGTAGTCGCTTCATCGCTGTCACGGTACATTACTATGTACCTGTGGTATGTTAGAAGTCCTCCTGAATGCTCCCGTTATTACTGCACTTGCCGTGGCAAGTGCGTGGTACTGGTGGTTTTTGAGTAATCCTATACCGATCACGGTATAGTTTCCACTCGTATTTGTTAGTCTTGTTGACTCTTCCCTCGATCTTATTGATCTATAATTGGTATACTCGCTCCCTTAGGTAGCTCCTTGATGGTCTAGACATGGCTGTCGTAGATCTGGGTACTTCTCCAATCCTTGGAGATTCCCACTCTATTTGGTTTAGTGTCGTTCCTTGTGGCTCGTTCCCACACATCTGTGGCGATTACTGAGCCTTCCTTGTTTAGGCACTACTCTTGTAGTCCTATTGGATTATATCCCATGGTTGTTCTTGTAGTTGTCTGAGCTATATTGGCCAGGTATTGCAACCTTAATGGCGTCGTAGTTTTGTAGTTAACCGCTTCCGACTATGTCCTTAGTCAGCTAGCATACCGTTGGTGGTATTATTCAAGTATTACTATCCCGTAGACTTGTGTCTCGGGTTCCGTTACTGCTCCCTTTTTCATTCCGTTGCACGGTTAGTGCTTCTTCCCTGCTGTTGGTTGACTAGCTAGGTTTCGCGACTGCTAAGCACGTCGCCCCATGTTGTTGTAAGTTGCAGCCTCCTCGTGGTTGGAGTGCTCATCCTACCGCTATTAAGTGCGGGTGTTGTGGTTCAACCGGATCCATCTCGGGACTTCCAGTTCTTGGAATCTACTACGTGTCGGTTCTTGTTTACCGTGTGATTGCTTCACAACTGCCAGATCGGGTTTTCCCGAATATGAGAGGTCCTTCCTTCTCCTTGGCGTCTTTTCCTAAATCATACAAGGGGTTTGTGGAGGGCGGGTCTGGTGTTGTAGGTATCCGGTACTCACCGGTAGTTCCTAGCTAGCATCTCTCTAATGCTAACACTCAGCCCTTAGCCCTAAGCTTCTAATTCCTAACTCGGTATTTCCTAGACTCGGTATTTCCAGTCATCAGAGCGACACTTCGCTCTGATACCACTTTTTGTAACACCCCTACCATTAATACAATGCTTACCGTCCAATCTCCTTACACATCAGATACACGCAGCGGATACATACTTACGTACAGCGGGTGATACAATGCCGTTAGTCACCCACGTGACTAACAAGGCTACTACTTCTACATACATCGGTCTGATGGACCGGAATCCCGAGTGCTACACATCTACATTTCATACCCATTTACCAATCAAATACAACAAAACGCCATTCAATACTTTACTCCTTCATATTCCATACAATACAATATGCTTGACCGAGTTTACTAAGTTCCAAATACAAATACAATGACTCTTCCAAGTTCCTATGTACTCATTAGTGTCTACATCTACCCATTTCTCACAACTACTTACTTCCTAAGTACAACGGTGTGCCGTTTAGTACACCTCTACGTTCTACTGCTACTATCCAAATGTAGTCGCCGGTCTCGGGCCTTGACCATATCCTCTTCGGGTACCTGCACACTAAAAACGTTCCCCGAAGGGGTCAGCTTTCGCTGAACATGATAACCGCATACCCCGCGTACTAGTGAGGGTACGCCGACCACTTGGTCGTATACATGCAGTTCATTTATTCACACATCATGCATACATGCCTTCATACACAATACTACAATACTTACGCAAGGCATCCATACATACACACACTTCATTACATACAAGGAATACAATATAAACCATCCAACCCATACTTACCTTCTTCCGAACTGCACATACTCACTACATACACAATATACAATACTTGTTAGCTTCATTGGTCCACCCGGGTTAATCGGGTGGAGATTACTCTTTTACTCGTTATTCCATACATACGCATACATACTCATTCTCATACTCATACATACTTACTTACTCTTACTCTTACTCATGTTAAGTCGTCGGGACCTCCGGCCCGGGGACTACTCCGTCCCACCACCGGGATTTACTTGACTCACCAATCCGGGATGCTACCCACTTAAGGGATTTGGGCCGCGGACCAGTTTAAGAGTCAGGAATTGCAGCCAACCTCTTGTGACTCCGCATCCTCACGCGTGGCCGAAGCTATATCGGACTTCTACTCATTCCAATTTACTCACTTAAGTTAGGAGTTAGGTAGTTAGGAATTAGTAGAAGTCAACATCCATCCAACCACATACACAAATACATTATTCATATACACATCCATACAAATACAATACAATATACAAGTACACTACAAGGTACAATTACACATCATCATCATTCATATATTTCATGAATTATACAAACTATTGTTCAAGACAAATATCGAGAACAATGTAAACAAGCACAAGTAAGTGCAATATAATCCGATTCATGCATTTATCTTATTAGGTGGTCAAATAAGCACACAAATCGGGGTAACCAGATTAGGATACAGGGCATGAAGAAATCATACCTTTTTACCGGAATTTACTTTACCGGGTGCTCCCTTGTTCCTTTGGTTCCCTCTTGTTCCTTGATTCTTATCCTCGAACCAATGACTACATGTCAAATGGTTCAATCAATACTAAGCATCACAATACATACATAATCACTGCTCCCGAACTTACCCCGTTATCCCGTTGTTTCGGTTTAACTTAATGTTCATATACTTATAACTTTCTTACCTACTTCTCCAACTTGTTTGCACCATTGATGGTCCTTATGTATCATTAATCAAGTACTAGTTATCTTATACTATCATTACCTTTCACTTCCTTACTTTATAAACCATTTAGACAACTTATTTTTAAAATTCTGTGTTGGTCCGGGACCTTGTCCAGGTCTTAAGTCCAAGACCAACATGTGGTCACTACTCTCGGCCTGTTTTCATTTATGGTCGGGACCTTATACATAAGGTAAGTCCCGGACCCAAAGCCTTGCACACTCTCGAATGAAATTTTAATTTGGTCCGGGTCCTTGCACATAAGTCAAGTCCGGACCCATACTTACAGAAACTCTCGGCCTATTTTACAGGGGTGGTCCGGGTCCTTGTATGGGACTTAAGTCCCGGACCACCACCTGCTGTAACTCTCGGTATGTTTTTACACCCTGGTCCGGGACTTAGTCCTGGACTTAAGTCCCGGACCCTGCTACAGATTCAACAGGTTTTGCATTTTCCAAAAACTGTTACATTCTACACTTTGCCTAGTTAATTCCTAAATGTTCCTACACTTAATCCTACATGTTTAAGCACCTAATTAAGCTTCTAAACATGCTCAAATCCATTACTAATCCATTACTCCTTTTCATACCATTCCACACACATATTTTCTACATTTTCATTCCAGCACTTACCACTTTTCCTTAGTTGTGTTTTGCTACAGATTTTGATTCTTATTTTCTCCATACCTAGTTCCCTCTCCTAATGCCAATTTACCATCCCAATCCATTTCCAAGCAATTACAATATCTATACCCAAGTCCAACCCTCTTTTAATTAAGTCTTGCACACTAATCCACCTAGTTTCTCCAACACCTTTCAACACTCTTGCTACAGATTTTGCCTCTAGAATCCCCATACTACAAGTACCATTCCATGGTCATTAAACACCTCTACTATCCCCAATACATACCTTGGTTCTCCCATTCACCAAGTCGTTCTTAAATACATAATTCCTACTGAAATTTCGCCATAGTTCACCTACTTTTCTTACTTCTCCACATACCCGTTATCACCAAAATCATTCCTATTCTAGCCACACCCATACAAGGGTCCTACCAGCAATACAAAGCAATCTTAATACATCAATGCTCCATTACACAACAATACTAATACAAATACACAATACTTGGCTCTAAGGCCTACAATCCAAATACAAGCTCACAATTACTCAAACTTCCACAACTACAATTCTAATACAATGTTTTGGGTTCTTTAAATTGGTTACCCATCCCCATTACTCCAATGCATTAATTTACCATTCAAGAAAGAGCTCTTACCTTAAGCTCTCATTTTCCTTTCTTTTCCACTTCTTCTCTTCTCCCTTCCTTGCCCAAATCGGCCATATGGGGGAATGGAGTTGCCAAACTCCATTCCCATCACCCAATACACATAAAACAAGTGCAATTAACTACTAACCCTTTTCAACCTTTAAAGCTTAATGTAAGTTTTAGGGTTTAGAAATTTCATTACCTTGCAAGGGTGTAGGTAATGCTTGGAATAGCTCAAGAACAACATTTCTCACCCTCCAAGAGAGCCAAAATCGGCTAGAGTACAAAGGAACCAAACAAGAGTTTAGTCTAAATTTCGTTTTGCCCACAAGGCTAGAAAAAGGTAAGTTTTCAAGAACATTTTTACCTCAAAATGACAAGGAGAAGAAGGTGGTTCTAGTGGTAGTCTTGAAGCTCCAAATGCTCCATACCCATGAAAACGAAAATGCTCCTTTTCGGATTTTGAAAAGAGGGAAATGTTCTCCTTGAAGAGAGGAACACAATGGTATACTTTTATAATTTTTGGAGAAGGTTTGTGGGTAGAGTAACAAGAGGAGAGAAGAGGAAGTTTGTGTGTGTTTGCTCAAAACTCCATAGCTGGTCGGTTGAGGAAGGAAGCAACCAGAAAGAAAAGAGAGTGAAGGGGGTGGGGGTCTGTACGTGAGTGGAGAAATGAGAGGGTAGAGAGAGAGTATGTGAGGTAGTAAAAGTAGTTACTTTTTTATTTTTGTTTGTTTTGTCCTTTTGCTCATAAGAAGGGAATTAAAGGGGTGTGAATGGGGCTCAAAATCGGACACACTCACACAGCCCATGTGGGTTTTAAAATTTTATTTACAATATTGGACACACTAGTTTGAGTTATTTGTGCTTTTACCCCCAACTTCCCGTTTTTGACAGTTTTTACTAATTTCTCGTTTTATTGATTTTATTGGTTCTAAAGCTTCACTAATATTTATTAATGATTATTTAGTTGACCAAAATTGTTACGAGTCTATTTGACCCGCTTAAAGTCACGTTTTCCCGGTTACCTCGAAAAACGCGCTTTAATGTTCATTAGTGTTTTTAATCCATTTTAAGGATCCGTTTTCTTCAGGATTTGTTCCCTAATATTTATTTAGGCTTAGCTTAGCCTTTAGAATCCATATAATACGCCAACCGAGGTCTCATACCTCATATGGTTATTTAACGCTTATTTAGCGTTTTACGCTTTTTAAGCGTTTCTTTATTTCTTTTGGATTTATTTTTCCTTACCACTATTACGTAAGCATTATTAGGCTCTTAAATACATATTAGAATTATTTTAATCGCTATAATTAAGTTCGGGGTATTTCAACAGATGTTGATCTATGCTAAATTCATGAAGGACATCATAGCAAACAAGAGATCGCTGGAGGAAGCGGAAACCATTCACCTCACCGAAGAAGTTCCAGCGGTTCTACAAAGAAGCCTACCTCCAAGTTGGAGATCCAGGGTTTTACCTATCGTTCCTTGATTTATTGGCGAAAATTGACTGCGGGCGGTAGTGGGTTATTTTTGATTAGGTGCTAGTATAAATCTTATGCCTCTCTCAACTTTTAATAAGCTTGGAATTGGTAAATACACTCCCACTCCCATTCAATTGCAACTAGCGGATAGATCTTTGGTTATCCCTAAAGGGAAGGTAGAAGACTTGGTAGTAACTGTTGGTACATTTGTTTTCCCAACTGATTTCATTGTGATAGATATGGAAGAAGACCAGAGAGTGTCACTGATTTTGGGTAGACCTTTCATGAGAACTGCCAGGGCCCTTATAGATGTGGAGAAAGGCAAAATAATTCTGCGACTTCATGATGAAAAATTAGAATTTGACATGTCTAAAGTAGTGAAGAGACCCTCACAGGTTGAGGTTGTTTTTGCTATCGATGTCATTGATTCAATTGTGCAGGATCACTCTCTCTCTCTCTCTTTTGTTAAATCTGATGCCCTTGAATTAGCTTTGTTTGAGGCTTGTTTTGAACATGAATTTCACCCAGAAATGAATGAAATGGTGGTTGAGTTGAACAACAGATTTTCTGGGTATAGACCACGATATCCGCCACCCGAACCATTGGAACGAGCTGCTCAGAAGTCGTTGCCCTCGGTTGAGAAGCCTCCCACTGTGGAGATGAAACCTCTACCCTCTCATCTTAAATATGCTTATTTGACTGATCCGTGTGTTCTACCTGTTATTATTTCTTCTTCCTTGACAGGTGCACAAGTGGAAAGTCTGATGAGGGTGCTTCGAAACCATAAACGGGCTATCGGGTGGACTATAGCTGACATCAAAGGGATCAGCCCTCATTTCTGCACCCACCGAATATTCATGGAAGATGACTACAAGCCGTTGGTCCAACCTCAGAGGAGATTAAATTCCAATATGAAGGAAGTTGTCAAGAAGGAAGTTCTTAAACTCTTAGATGCGGGGATTATCTATGTCATCTCCGACAGCAAATGGGTAAGCCCCGTGCAAGTGGTCCCAAAGAAAGGAGGCATTACCGTCGTCCCCAACGAAAAGGGTGAGCTGATGTCTCAGAGGACTACCACTGGTTGGAGAGTCTGCATCGACTACCGGAAGCTGAACACCGCCACTAGAAAAGACCACTTCCCTCTCCCATTCATTGATCAAATGCTTGAGAGGTTGGCGGGACAAGACTATTACTGCTTTCTGGATGGATATTCGGGGTATCTCCAAATCCCCATAGCTCCTGAGGACCAGGAGAAGACGACATTTACATTCCCATATGGGACGTTTGCCTACACCCAGATGCCTTTCGGGCTTTGCAACGACCCAGCCACATTTCAGATATGCATGATGGCGATCTTCTCTGAACTCCTAGAAAAAAGTATTGAAGTCTTTATGGATGATTTCTCTGTCTTCGGCACCTCCTTCGACACTTGCTTGGACAACCTCGAGGCTATCTTGATCGGTGTGAGGAGACAAATCTTGTGCTCAATTGGGAAAAATGCCATTTTATGGTAAAAGAAGGAATTGTCTTGGGGCACAAGATCTCTTCAGAGGTATTGAGGTAGACAAGGCAAAAATTGAAGTAATTGAAAAGCTACCTCCTCCAACATTAGTGAAAGACATTCGAAGCTTCTTGGGTCATGCCGGTATCTACAGAAGGTTCATAAAAGACTTCTTCAAAATCTCAAAGCCTCTCTGTGACCTCTTGGCCAAGGATGTTAAATTTGAATTAACCGAAGAGTGCCTTAGTGCCTTCAACACTCTCAAACAGTGCCTTATATCTACGTCTATCGTGGTTTCCCCCGATTGGAGTTTACCGTTTGAGATCATGTGCGACACCAGCGACTATGCGGTGGGGGCGGTCCTTTGTCAGAAGAAGGAAAAGATATTGAGGAGTATCTACTACGCTAGTAGAATTCTCAATGATGCCCAAAAGAATTACGCCACCACCAAAAAGGAGCTGTTGGCTGTAGTTTTCGCCCTCGACAAATTCCGATCCTACCTCTTGGGCAGCAAGGTTGTGGTGCACACAGACCACTCAGCACTGAAGTACTTGTTCAACAAAGGTGATGCGAAACCTAGACTTCTCCGATGGATTTTACTCCTGCAAGAATTCTAGATAGAGATCCGGGATAAACCGGGTGTGCAGAATGTAGTAGCTGATCATCTATCTCGAATGGAGGTCCCTGATGATGGTGTGCCAATCAATGAATTCTTTCCAGACGAGAGCATCTTCATGATTGCAGAGACCGGAGACCCATGGTATGCGGACTTTGCAAATTATTTGGCAAGGGGAGTGGTCCCACCGGAGATGACCTATCAGCAACAAAAGAAATTCTTCTCCGACGTCAAGAGGTATTTCTGGGAGGACCCTTTTCTTTTCAAAGTTTGTGCTAATGGGGTGATCCGGAGATGTGTGCCCATGAGTGAAGCGCAGGATATTTTGATTCTGTCACTCGGGTGAAGACGGAGGACACCACGGTCCGGCACGAACAGCAGCCAAGGTCTTCAAGCCGGGTTTTTCTGGAAAACCCTTCATAAGGACTGCCACTCGTTGTTGCCTCCTGTGACCAATGTCAGAGGCTGGGAACACCTCACGCAAGCATGAGATGCCGCTCAACATAATGATAGAGGTTGAGCCGTTTGATTTGTGGGGTATCGATTTTATGGTCCCCTTCCCATCTTCTTGCTCCAACTTGTTTATTCTTGTGGAGGTCGACTATGTGACCAAGTGGGTTGAAGCAATTGCAACCCCGACTAATGACGCCAAAGTTGTGATCAAGTTTCTGAAGAAAAATATTTTCACCCGGTTCGGGGTACCGCGAGCCATATTGAGTGATAGCGAGTCTCATTTTTGCAACAAACAATTTGAAGCGCTGATGAGTAAATATGGAGTGAGACACAAGGTTGCCCTTCCTTATCACCCTCAATGTAATGGCCAAGCTGAGGTCACCAACAAAGAGATTAAATGGATCCTCCAAAAGACAGTCAACTCCTCAAGGAAAGATTGGTCCATGAAGCTCGATGATGCATTGTGGGCATAACGGACCGCCTACAAAACTCCAATCGGTATGTCCCCGTTCCGGCTTGTCTATAGGAAGGCTTGTCACTTGCCGGTCGAATTAGCGCATAAGTCATTTTGGGCGGTGAAGGCCCTCAACTATGATCTCAAGAGCGCCGGTGACAAGAGACGGTTCCAATTGACCGAGTTAGAAGAAATTCAGGAGGAAGCCTATGAAAATAACCGCATCTACAAAGAAAAGGCCAAGAAATGGCATGATAAGATGATTATGAAGCGGGAGTTTCATGAAGGTGACCGGGTTCTCCTCTACAACTCAAGGTTGAAGTTATTCCCCGGGAAGTTAAAGTCTCATTGGGCTGCCCTTTTACTGTCACAAAGGTCACCCCTTATGGAGCTTATGAGCTGAAGAATGTTAAGGGGGAGACTTTCACGGTCAACGGTTCCCGGCTAAAGCATTATCATGGAGGAGACATTCAAAAGGTTGAAGCTCGAGCTCTTTACTTAAGAGACCCTCCAGGTTCCCTCTAACCCTCACTATGGTCTAGCCAAAGACCTTAAAAACACGGGTAGCTTTCCGGGAGGCAACCCGGACTGTTGGTACTTTTACCTCGCATTATTTTCTCATTTGAGTTATGTTAGTTATTTGCTTATTCTATGCTTTTTATGTTTGTTCTGGTTGTTTTTGCATGTTGAATCTGTTTTTGATTGTGATAAGTGTTGTGGGCAAGAAAGCAAACATTTTCGGGACATTCTGGTCTCGACTGACCTTAGGACCGAACTTGCAAAGTCGGTCGAGTCCAAGATTCCAAACTCGCCAAGCTACTGACTTGGACCGACCTTGCGACCGGACTTGCAAGGTCGGTCGGACTAAAATTTATAACCCCGAAACATTCTGGAATGGACCGACCTTGCGACCGGGATTGCAAGGTCGGTCGGATGAAAAATTTTTGAATCCAAGACCTTCTGGAATGGACCGACCTTGCGACCGGACTTGCAAGGTCGGTCGGGTTAAAAATTTTGAAAAAAAATAAAGAAAACGACACGTTTTGAAACTCATCTTCCCCTTTCTTTCGCCCTTGCCCCCGACTCCCCTTCCCCACACCCAGAACCCCAAATCTCTCCTACTCTCCCCTCTCTCTCGCGCGCCCACACCACCACCGCAGCCGCCGCCCTGCTCCAGCCGCCCCAGCCGACGCCGCAGCGCCTGCCCGCCAACCCGAACCCTAAAATCGCCCCCTTATCCCCAATTCGATTTTTTAATGGTTTTGTGCCGAAATCCTTCAATTTTCTACTCCTTGTCTTCTACAAAACACCAAGGTATGACATTGTACCCCTAATGTGTCAATTTTATCAATTTTTATGTAAGTTACACTTTGGGCTCAATTCAATTCGAACCAAACAAGGCCTTATGTTACAATTTATGATTTTTGCAAAAATGGTGATTTAGATCGCTTCTAAATGTTAATTACCGGGTTTTGTATGGAAATTGAGAAGAAAATAGGGGGAATTGGGTGGCTTTGGCTTGAGAATTATGCTTAATCTACTAACTTGCATTGTTAGTTGATTTGGTCACCAAATGAAATGGTTGAGCTGTGTTGATTGGTGGTGGTTTCTGATAGAATATTTGTGGATTTCATTATGCTTCAATTGCATGCTGTAGCGCTCTTTTGGATTGCAAATTGTTATAGCCTATCGTGACCGATTTTGGTGAAAGAGCACCTTTATGCTCGGCAAATCATTATGACAGATATGTTATACGCTAGATCACTGGATTGTTACTGCTTATGAGTGGTGAACTGCATGGAACACTTTCTGGTGAAATTGAGGAGGTTCTTAGAACCGGGGAAAGATAGAAAAATAGGGGAGACTCTGCCAAAAATTTTCCAAATAAACGACGTTCCTTATTCTCTATAACGTGCATCACGCTTACTATTTTGCCCCTTCCTTATTGTTATTCCTAGTTATTTTCTAACCTTTCACTGGTTGTTCTTTTTGTTGTTTCTGTTTTGCATTTTCTTTTCTTTTCTTTGTTTTGCAGCACCATGGCCAACCGACAACGCCGTGCTAGGAGGAATCAAGCTGCTCCAAACCTAGAACTAGGCCACCCAAATGGCCTACTCGATGGCATCTTCATCAACGAAGAGGCCTGACGCTGGTTCACCTCCCCCAAACGACGGGAGATTGTTCGGGAGCGGCCTGTGGATCCGGCTCTCATTGCGGACCTAGAGCTCCGGCCACACTTCGACTATCTGGGCTGGAGCAGCGTGCTCACCATGGGTGGCCAATACCATCCCCGCCTGATCAAGGAATTTTATACGAATGCGGCGGTCAGCAGGCAGCCCAAGGAGATCACCTCAGTGGTCAGTGGCCGTGCCATAGCCATCCGGAGATGGGACGTGCACCAGTTCTTTCAGCTTCCAAACGATGACCTCGAGCACTTCTCCGTCATCCACCCGGGAGACCTCATCGCCAGCCGCCACCGCTACCTTGCCGACCTCCCGGTCCACACACGTAGAAAAAACCAAGCCGGGACGGACGTTAGGGTCACTATGACCCTCAACATGGTGAGCATCCCGCTGAAGAGGGTCATCCTCGCGATCCTACATCACAATGTCATCCCTCGAGACAGCAAGGATCTGAACTCTAGGGACTGCTATCTCATGGATTATTTGGTCGCACCGGACCTAGAGAAGCCGCTCTCCTTGTCCGATCTCATCTTCGACCACCTATGCCACATCATCACGAAGAAGGAGTCCCATCACTTGGGCTTTCCTCACTTCTTACAGCGGCAGTTGATACTGCGGAGTGCGACCCGGAGCAGACGAGGTCGCCAGCCTACATGTGGACCCGATCTCCGACACTGCTATGCGGAAGATGGGCTTCTATGCGATGAGGACGGGTGGCACAAGATGACCGCAGAGCATCGACAGAGCAGGGGTGCATCCTCGTCTACCGGTGCCTCCACCTCCAGTGCTGCGCCTGCCCCATTCCTTGCCCTGCCTCCTCCACCACCGACCGGAGCTGTGACGCCCGAGCAGCTTGAGACCTTTGAGCGACAGATAGCTGAGCACCGGCGCCTCATGATGGAGCACCAGCGCCAGATGGACGCTCACATGCAGTACCTCCGCGAGCAGGCTGCGCGTGGTGGTGCTCCTCCCTAGTAGCCATCTTCGGATCCCGGGATGCCTGCCTTTGTTTCTCTGCTTATTTCATCTATCTTAGAATTCTCTTTTAGGCTGTTAGACTTCGTTAAGATGTTTGTTATGTTTGTACTTTAAACTTCCTTTACTTTTGCATTATCGTACTGATCCTCTACGCTATGATGTTTTACGCACTTCATTGACTACTGTGCTATGGGACTCATTTATGAGTCCCCTTTTGATTATCTAACTATGACATTAATGTGAATTCTCTGGAATCCATGTTGCGCCTAGTTTCTTTTTGGTTTTGCATTGTAGATATATCCACTGAACTCGAGAACACCCCAGAGTGAGTTAGGAGAAATTCAAGAGAACCTCTTGTCAATTTTTCCTCGGCCCTTCGACTCTTCCTGTCGAAGCTAGCGCTTATATGAATATGCACACTGGCAAGTGTGGGGGAACCCTACCACTAACACTTCTTTATCAGGGGAGTACTAGTTCTCTAACTCTTTCCAATTTCTACAATGCAACACTCTTTTTGCTTACTTCATGCCTAGTGCTACAAAAAGGTCTTCTGTTTGTTTTTCCATAAGCTTTTCTTTGAACAATGAGGACATTGTCCCATTCAAGTGTGGGGGAAACAAAACGACCTTTTCTTTTATTGATGCACTGCTCAATTTTCTCATATATATCTATAGCTTTCATGTAGGAGTTAGGTTTATAGTAAGCAAGTTTTTCCTTGAATTCTTGGAATTTTCCACCGAACTTTTTTTTCAAAGGTTCTCTCTTGAGGAGCACTTATGTGCGGTGCAATCATAAATCCATTTCGTGGTGAATTTTCATTGCTTAGGGGTTCTTTCTACCTTCTCATCTAGGGATTGCTAAGGGGTGCTTCCTTGTGAAAAAAATGTCAAAAAGGACCTTGAGAGACACCATAGGTAACCAACAAATGAGAGTTGAGTGTTCATTGAAGCAAGACAAAATGCCAAATTACCTCTCTCATCTCTTGTTGCAAAAGTGAATCAAATGCAAATCTCTATTTTTCCTTTTGTTTTTCCTCAATGCCCATTCTTGAGAGAAGTTGGCCATGGTAAAAGTTCTCCAAGTTCCATAATCTGTAAGAACTCGGAAGCACTCTAGATCATACCCCGAAACTCTATATTTTCATTTGCCCTAAGCACACCCATGTCATCATGAGAAGGTTGGTTGCACTCCTCTTGAGGTTTTTCACTTGAATTCAAGAACTCATCTAAACACTTGCTTGCTTTAAATGTTCCTTCTTTTCATGGGTTCTTAGCTAATTTTGCTTGAGGACAAGCAAATAGATAAGTGTGGGGGAGTTGATAAGTGGTGAAATAGTGCTCTCTTAAGGTCTTTATTCACCGTCATTTTATTTGGCGCATGACTTATTTCACCACTTTATGGAGCATTTTTGTGTTTATTAGTGATCTTATACCTTTGGCATATTCAAATAGGTAAATAATCATTTGAGTACATTTTGAGAGCTTAATCTGAGAATGCATCAATGTTCGAGCACCTCGGAAAGGATGCCAAGCCAACGGGAAGCATCGGGAGAATTCCGGCATCGAAGAAGGACATTCTGGGGTCGACCGACCTTGCCAAGGTTAGTCCAACTCTGCCTAAGCCGTCCCAAACACACTGGAATCGACCGACCTTGCGACCGGACTTGCAAGGTCGGTCGAGCTTTAAAACACTGTCACGTGCTTCTGTCTAAGAGAGTCCGACCGAGCTTGGGACCGACCTTGCAAGGTCGGTCGGACGGAATTTTTGCCCAGAATCTTCTGATAAAAGGCTACATTTTGGGGCTTCCTTCCCCATCATCCAACACACACGACTTCAACCTAAAACAGACGGGAGAGAGGCGAAAATAGAGGAGAAAAGAAGAGGAGAAAAGAAGAGAAGAAAGGAGGAAGAAGAAAGTGAAGATTTCTACCTCCATTGAAGCTTGGAAGCTCCTCTAATGGCTAATTCTCCCTTCTCCTTGCTCTTTCCTTTAGCTATGGCTGAGTAGTTCCATTTGTATCCTAGGATGAGGGTTTGAACCCATTTTGCTCATTGAATGCTAGAAACCTAACTCATTTTACTCTCTTTTATTTCCTTCAATATCAATTAATGCACTAAATTGATCTCTTATTGAATTTATGGTGGTTTCATTCAATATTTGAGCTTGAGTTTGGAACTAGACCAACAAGGGAGTAAACCCTAACTTTTGCTTTCTTGATTTTGGAAGTGAATGCTTAGGGCTATTGATTAAGAGTGCTTGCTTAATGCTATTTGATGACTTGAACCTCCTTTAATTAAGGGGTTTGATTATTGAGGTAAAAATTGGATTTCCCACGATTTGGGGATTCATGTGCTAAACTCTAATAGGCACTAAGATGATGAGTTATGGTTTTGAAGTTCTTTGAGTGAATTAGGTGATTCCCGCTATCCTAGGGTACTCTCCCCATCCATTCCATACACAAACATTTTACTGTTTTTATTGCACTTCAATTAACAAACGACCAAGCTTGCCTCTGGCTAAACCCCCACTTTTACTGTTTATTCGCACTTAACTATTATACCGAAGCTTGGGATTTAGAAACCAATTTCCTTGTGGATACGAAACTTGTTTTATTGCAACGAATTGGGTGCACTTGCCCACTCTAGCTAGGTTTAATTACTATGTTTGTAATTTCCCCAACACCTACCATACCTGATAGCCATGGGCCCTGTCGATCATTTGCCTGGACAGTCCCTGGGCTTGTTAGAGACTGCCTCCTTATTCGTAGTTGGGTGCATTAGATCAATGACTATGGACGGGTCCTTGGGCATTGAAGTATTCCCTTTCTTATGGGTTATTGAAGCTTTAAGGAGGGGAGGTGGCTACCGCTTCATGCGAGTCTCTACGCCTTAGAACTCTTTCATAGTTGAGTTTATATTCGAAAAGTTTGAAGGACTACCCGGTCCCTTACCTTTGTCAAACATAACTAGTGCGCACAGAGACGAGCCAGGTATGTCCAAACCCGCTCTTATATCCAGTGGAAGGGCATTAGCATCCTCAGAGGTTGGGAATGTCAGTTCATTTGCTAGAGATGAGGATTCTATAGGGTTACTATCCTTGGATGAATGGAGATCTGTCCGGGTGGATGGTTGCTTACCCGAGAGACCACAAACTATCTTCCAAGTGTCCGAGTTGTCATCAAAGTGAAATACCCCAAACTTAAATATGGTGATTAGAATATTTTAATAGGGTATTTAAGGGCCTAATAGTGCCTAAGTAATTTTTGGTAAAGAAAATAAATCCAAAGAAATGAGAAAACGCTTAGAAAGCGGAAAACGCTAAAACAAGCGTTAAATAACCATAGGAGGTACGAGACCTCGGTTATAGTATCGTAAGGATTCCTAAGGTTTATTCATACCTAATTAGTACATGGGAATGATTCCCGAAGGAAACGGAACCAAATAATGTATTAAAACGCTAATATAGCTTTAGCGCGCGTTTTACGAGGAAAACCCGAAAACATGACTTTGAGCGGTCAAACGGACCCGTAAAAATTATAAATCATTAAATAAATATTATTAAGCATTTATGGAAGCTTAATAACCAATAAATCAATAAAAAAAGAAAATAGTGAAAATTGTCAAAAACGGGAAGTTGTGGGGCAGAAACATAAATAAACCAAACTAGTGTGTCCACTTTCATAAATAAAATTTTAAAAACCCACAAAGGGCTGTGTACAGCCGGTTCCCTTTCCCCTCACACACAACAAATAAGTAAATAAAGAAAAGAGAAAAGAAAGAAGAAAGAAAAGAATACAAAAGCAAAAAGAACACTCTCTTTCCTCACTTTTCTTCTCTCTCTCCTATTCCTTCCTTTCCCCATCGTGAGACTCCCCTCTTTCTTCCCCTCTTGCAGCGATTTTTGCAGCCTCTCATGGCTTCCATGGAAAATCTTCATTCTTCCTCATGCTCTAGCTCCATTTGAGCTCCAAATGTAAAACAAAATACTATTTGAACTCCCCTCTTCAAGCTCTACATTTCTATCTTTTCAAAATCTGAAAATGAGCAACTTCATCTCCATGGGTTTTGCCCATTTGAAGAGGAAATGGTACCATTTCGAAGCATGGAGTCTCCTCTTCCACTTAAGGTAAAAAGATTCAAGAGAAAAACTCGTTTTCTCCATTTCCATGTCTTGGCCGATTTTTGCCCTCCTTGTAATGCCTTGTTTCTTCTTTGTTTGAGCTTGGTTCAACTCTCCAATGGTGGAGGAACTCTCCTTGTACACAAGGCTTAAAAACCTCTCTTGAAACTCCAAGGTAAACCCTAACTAATGGTGATTTAAACCCTTCGTTGAATTAGTGGTGTTTTAAGGGATTAGAAGTCTAATTATATTCTCCTTATGTAATTTGGGTGTGTGATGGAGTTTGGAAACTCCATCCCCCACATGACCGATTTTGCAAGAAAAAGAGAAGGAGAAGAAGTGGAAAAAAATGAAGGAAATATAAGCTCAAGGTAAGAGCTCTTCTTTAATGTTAAATTTTAATGCATTAGTGTAATGGGATTGGGTAAAATATTTAAAGAACCTAAAACCTTGTACTAGTATTGAAAATTGTGAAGTTTGAGTATTTGAGGGCAAGTATATGAATTGAAGGCTTTGGAGCCAAGTGTAATGAGTATGTGTATTGGTATGTTGATGGGTATTGATGTAGTAAGTTGCTTTGTATGTGTGCTGGTAGAACCCTTGTGGTTTGGCTAGAATAGGAATGGATTTGATGAAAAGAGATGTGTGGAGAAGTAAGAGAAGTAGGAAAACTATGGCGAAATTTTAGTAGGAATTGTGCATTAAGAATGACTTGGTGAATGGGAGAACCAAGATGTGTATTGGGATTTAGTATAGATGGTTTAGTAACTAAGGGATGGTAATTGTAGTATGAGAAATGAGAAGGTAAAAATCTGTAGCAAAGAGTATCAAAAATGCATTGTAGAAACAAGGAAGAATTAATGTGTGAGACTTGGTAAAGTGAGCAAGGTAGTGAGTAAGTCTTGGGGTGAGTATAATGCAAATGAGGCAAAGAAAAGGGGCATAGGAGTAGTAGGAAGAAGAAAGGAAAAATCTGTAGCAAGTGTTTCAGTGGAAAAACTGTAACAGAGGAGAAAAACTTAACAGTGGAGTGTATTTTGTAACAGATTTTGGTAGAGGGGATTAGGCTAGTTTAAAGTGCTTAATCAATGCTAAAATATGCTAGATTATATGTAGGAATTATGGGGAAGAGATTGGTAGAAGTTTGGAATTGAAACAAAGCTTAAAAACCGTAAATTTTGCAACAAGCTGGAATTGTCCTGGTTTGAAACCAGGATACAAACCAGGACAACCCCAAAAATACACCCGTAGGTTTCTGAAACAAACTGTCCGGGTTTTGAAAGTAGGGTGTAAACCCGGACGATGCAAAAATTTCACCCGAGAGTAAATACCCATTGTGGTCCGGGTTTGAAAGTAGGAAGTAAACCCGGACCAAGCTTAAAACTTACCCGAGAGTGCGCAGACCATGTGGTCCGGGTTTGTAAACCCGGACACTAACCCGGACCACATCAAAATCTTCACATAAAGTGTTTTAAAGCTAATCTAAGTTAGGGTAATGAAGGGTAATGGTAGTATAAGTTAATTAAGACATGATTAATGATGTTTAAAGGTCATTAAGGCCATGAACAAGTATGAGAAGTGATTAGGAAAGTTGTAAGTATATGAACAATAAGTTAAACCGAAACAACGGGATAACAGGGTAAGTACGGGAGTAGTAATTATTTGTGTGTCGTATGAACATAGTATTAATAACAATGTTGGAAACATCATCAGTGGAACAAGTGTGAACCAAGGAACAAGGGAACACATGGTAAAGCTAACTCCAGTGAAAGGTATGATTTCCTCATGCCCCGTATGCTAACCGAGTTACGTTGATTTGTGTGCTGTATGCCGGCTAATCAAGATTAAAGCATGAAAACGGTTTACTGCCTTTCATTGTATGTCTTGTTGTATGTTGCATGAGCTAACCTTTCTTGAATTGATTTGTGTGGCTTTACTTGGTGCGTAGATCGACTCATAGATGAGTCTTGTTTTGTAGTGACTCGTAGTAAGGGTCTTGTTGTGAATTAATGGAACAATAGCAACGCACTAAGCTATCGAAGCGATAAACGATAACGCAACCCAATGAACTCACTAGAATGTGAGAGAGTGTACGGGAGTAACAACCTCCCGATAACGGTAGGAGGATCGAAACGAATAACCCACAAACAATAAGTAGTGGAAGTATATAAGTAACCCATATCAAAGGAATTATTCTTGGTGCAAACATGAACCATAAGAGTAGTAAAGAATGACGAGGGATCTCCAAACCCCTTAGTAGTTAGTCGACCCACTATGAGAGGACCCGACTGAAGTAAGTAATGACCCGAACATGAGAGTATCCGATATGTTGGGGAAACCCTTAAACCTGAGGATACTAGACGGTAGTAATTCCCTAAGCCAGTGGAGGTTATCGAGAGAGATACTTCTAGGCTAATCCGTGAGATTGTATTATACTCTGAGAGAAGAGTGTTGGGAATATGAGTAGTCCGGTGGAACGGACATTGAGTATTTGAGGAGTTAAGCGTATAGCCCTCGTATTGTAGGTCCGGTGGCAAGTCTTTTGTATGACTCCGCCCGGTGGCCAAAGTAATGAGTATTGAGTATTGCGTACGTATGAGTAAAGTAATGAGTATTGAGTAAGAAGCGAGTATGAGTATGTAGTGAGTATTGAGGTTGAGTATGTATGAGTAAGTATTGAGTACTGAGCATGTATGAGTGAGTAAGTAGGGAGTAGTGAGTAATGAGTGTACAGAAGCGTAGTAACGAGTACAGAGTAAGGAACGTGTACGAGTAAAGTATCGAGCATGGAGTGTCGAGTATGTAAGGGTAAGGAGTAGGTATGAGTAGAGTAGAGGATATCAAATATAGTACGAAGAGTAATGAATGAATAACAAATACAAACGGTTGATTATCGAACTGTCTTCCTTAGTAAGAATTGAAATTGTATGTGTATGTAGGTAATGATGGTTGTATTGTTGTAGCATGAGTATGTATGTATGCATGTAAATGAACTCCATGTATATCCGACCCAAAGTAGTCGGCGTACCGCGGTTAGCACGGTATATGCGGATTTCATATGCAGCGTAAGCTGACCCCTAGGGGGACCTTTTTTTAGTGTGCAGGTACCGAAGCTGTTCACCGTTCGAGAGAGTAGGACGGGGATTGCTACATAAGCATGGGTAGTTGAGTAAAGGGAATTGTATGTGTTCACGTAGTAAGAATTTGGATGTTTAGACTGTATCGGTAATTTTGAGGATTGTAGTATACTCGGTATAGTAATGTATTGAAGTTGAATTGGATTATGGATGAGTATGCAATGGGAAGTATTGTATTGTGTAGGGTACTCGGTATGTTCATGTTCATCAGACCGATAGTATGTAGTATTGTAACTCGCCTTGTTAGTCACGTGGGTGACTAACGGCATTGTACACCCGCCGTTGTGTAAGGAGTATCCGCTGTGAAGGTAAGTAATTGTACAGTAATGATGGTAGCGGTAGGGGTGTTACACAAAGCTAGCCCGGTTCCCTATACGAAGTCCAGAAGCCCGCAACCAAGGAGGCCCATAGGGGTAGATTCCTGAGTGAATAATTTGCTGGCTTGGGCAATCCTTTGTGGAGTGTGGGTGAATGGGCTGCATCTAAAGCAAATAGGAGGGAGACTTTTGTACATGATGCACAAAGTTGATTCCACACCTTCAAGAATGATTTTCAAACAACGAAGCTTCGACTTACTAACCGAGATCATAACCTTGAAGCGCAAATAGTCTCCAACATAGCGAGCTCCCTCATCCTCAAACTCTAGGAAGGTGCCGAAACGACAAGCGATGCTACTAGCAGAGTCCTTATTGTGCAGGATGAGAGGAGTGTCATGGATTTTACCTAGATGGGGAAGGTTAAGAAATCATGAGCTGAGGAGGTCTTCTTTTATCGATGCATTGAAGGATTAGTATAGCTCCATTGAACGACCATGGACCACGATCGAGGACTACATGCAGCATTCCTATGCGCTCGAACTCCAGCAAGAAAATATGTGTGGCCACTTTCTTGATCTTCAAGTGTCCCTGGAGCTGCCAAACCTTGAACAAAGTAGACTCCATTGCTCGTACATAAACTCCATGAGTGGTGACCAGCTTTCCTAGTAAACATTTGTCAAATGACAGGGCCAAGTCATGGTCCATCAGACCTCAATCAATATAGGCGAAGCTTCATCTTTCATCCGGGAGAGCTCCTCGCATTGACAAGTGAGGTCCTCCACTGATTTACGGGTGGGAGATCCCATGGGGCATACATGGATCAAGTGGGTATCACCAGGGTGGCGGCAAGTCGGGGGAGAAGCACCGTAGAAAGGCCCAAGATTGCAGCCAGAAGGGGAGCATCGCCGGCCGAAATAGATGTTGAAGAAGAAGAAGAAGGCTAGAACAAATAGTATGGTAGAATATCATTAGCGATATGTGAAGTTTAATTAGCGATCTGCGAAGTTTAATGGAAAACTCAACTGAGAAGTATTCATGATTGAGCTCATTAATGAGTTGAAAAAATTGTTTGACAAGTGAGAAACGAGGAGAGGGAACAAGTAAAAATGAGAGACTCTCTCTTAGGAGAGAATTCTAAATATTTCCATACTAGTATTTGTTAGCTTTGAAGCAGATCGATCGATGATGAAATAGGGGAGTATTAGTTAGCAAATAAATCAATATGGCTGTGTCTGGGAGACTATTTCCCAAGTTACTTGACGAACAACTTCTTCAGTAACTTGTACTAACTTTTTTTGTCCCTAAAATATGTAGGAAGCTACTGAACTCAATACGCCCTTGGGTTCGGGGTAGTACTGCTTGAATTTGTCAACCTGATCCTAAGACAGACTGTGCGTCCTCCCCCTTATCGTACGTGGGATTATTTTCCTTTAAAGAACTTCTGAGATTATTAATCGTTATTTTTTCTTGGTCAGGGTGATTGTTAAGTATTTTGATGTACTATCACTATTTAATATTTTCTTAGAACTAACAAATATTTAATAATAGTTTACCCTAACTAGGAATAGTTCAACGAGGCTCGAAATGTGGGCCAACCAGTTCCAAACCTTTTTCAATTCATGTGGTATATACTAGTACCTTTTAAAGCGTACCCCGCCAACCCCTCCTTTAATTGGGCTGGGGCGACCAGGAATTTGTTCTCACGTGCCTCTCTGTGTATGGGCTGGATGATCAGTTTTTATTCTTATATTAGTATGTTTGATTTCAATCATGATCATCATCAGTGAGGGAGAGCGACTAAAATCAAACATATTTTATTTTATTAACCATGTATAAGTATTTATACTCCCCGGCCACCACCACCTCACTGTTTTTTTTTTTTGTTTTTTTTTTAATATACTGCCGACCAATAGATATGTAGACATGAATGCCCTTAACCTAGGCAAAAAGACATTGCATACCCGTGATTTTTCTTTTATATTGCCGGTTTAGTATCAATTATGAAAAGCAGACGAGAGAAGTCTTGATTTATGTATAAGTAAGACTTATGTATGTTGAGCGGCCATCCAAACAAACGTTGCTACAAAAAAGAGAACCGAAGAAGAAGATAAAATTTAGTGAAATCTAGTATATGACAATGGTAGTAAGACAGATACAAATATAATTAATTTAAAGGAAATTAACTTTGTGGTATAATCCTAGCCTAGGAATTGACCTCATCCAGCCGGTTAAGCCTCAGGTTTCAAAATACTAAATACTCTCTCTTATTCAATAACATCATTTTTAAGGTTAAGAACTTTGTTTAAAAGATAAGTGGTCGTGTGCTTTTTGTATTTATCTTTCTAATTTTGTCTTCAATCTTTTTAAATTATTATATTAATTTCAGTCTATTTGTTATTTTTCTAATTAGTATTACCACTACTTATATTTTGAATAAGATGGAGTATGGTTTTATAGCTTCAAAACAACTTGGTCATCCACCTTTTAACTAAATATGGATACAAGATCTTTTCTAGTATTCTCTCCCTCTCAACTTTTTTTTTTTTTTTTTGATCGGGAGGTACATGAGGTAGCAATGAGTACAGGCTGGTGCTATTTTCCAAGTAACGTTCCTAATACTAGCATGCGTTCATAGACCAAGGTCCTCACTGTCACTTCAATCGGGTATAATTAAGAGAATTAAATCCGAAAAGCATACACGCGGCAAGGGTGATAGTTATTTAGACATCTATCCGCCCACCAACATTAAACATAGTGTTATGGAAGTCGTAGATGTTGTGGTACATACGCGAAGACCACTTTGAAACACGATAAGGCATGATAAGTAAGGTCAGTGGCCTACATGTATCTTTGTGTATAGCATACATACGCTTCGTTAAATTCACAGATATGGGCTCCTCGTCGGTTTTCCAGCACGACCAAAAAGATATACTAGATTGACCATATACCAGCAACATTTTTGGTATTACAATGGCTCTGTTTATGTCAGTTGTCAAAAAAAAAAAAAGTAGACATCAATTGACAATCGATAAATAAAATAGAGAAGAATTTGAGAAAACTGCTAATTGTAATCATCAAATGAATATAAGTACAAGTTCAGCTATTCGGTTAGTTGTTAACTCTATTTGAGTGAAGTATGACGAGCGAGTCCCATACTGTAAGTTCGTAATATAAAATCAGAAGCCTCAGTATAAGACTGACAGAGAGCAGAAACGAGAAACGAGACAGAAAGTGTTTAGAAGAAAAAACTCCGCTATCAATCTTATTATTGATAACTTGAAAACTCCTCACTGATCTGTTCAACACTTTGAACAATCACTCTCACGTCTAATTCTAGACAAAAACGTTGATTACTATCAACAACTCTCTTCTCTCTCAAGACTCTCTTTTTACGGTAGAAGCTCTACCTTTTCTGATGTTTTGCTGTACATTTATACTACTTGGAGGCAGATAACAACCTCCTAAAATATCTACAAACAATCTTTATTTAAAACCAATATAAATACAAAATACAAGATCCTAAAATATCTCTAACTGTTTCCTAGTATAATGCTGGTGCCTCTGATTTTACTTCTTCTTATTATTAAGTAAATATTCTCTTAAGATCTTCTCAAAGCTGCTGACTGTAGAGGTTGTTGAGATAATATAGGCAGCCTTGGTTTGGGGATTTTGCCACATCAAAAACCTTTGGTAAATATACATTTACAGTTTCCCCCTTTTTTATTGTGAGCAAACTTTGTATGGTGAGATAATGTAGCATTCCCCCTCAAGATATGCACTCTTCCTTAAAATGAGCATTCCCCCTGAAGATGTTAAAACCTTGCAGCACTTGAATGAGATTTGGTTAATCAAGTAACATATTCAAATTACCCACCATATTCCCCCCTTTTGCGAAATCAAAAAAATGGTACTAAAAAGTCTATCTCACGTAGTGTAAAATAGCATGCAAGATCATCAAAATGGCATTTTATACGAATTCATCCGTAGGAACACGGAACATAAGGATAGACTATCCATAGAAAAGGCACTGAAGGTGTGGCAGGGTCAGGATAAGACTGACTAAGAAGCTGGCTATCGAAATTAAAGGCAACAAGGTAATAGATCAACACATACTTCAAGAATAGCTTCTTCAAATTTCTTCATCTGTTGAGGTAGGCAGGCCAGAATCTGAAGGTTGAGAAGACACCCCCAAAGCCTTAGTGGTTGTTTAACAATGCACTGATCATCGTTCAGTCCAAGACTCATCTTGGAAAGAGTTGGGGATCCAATCAGATTATGATCCAGAGGCGAAGACATACAACATCCAGAGGTACAACATGAACAATTATTTGTGTAATCTTGTGCAACAATGGTACATCATAATTGGGCAAGATTGATATGAATTTTGTAGGGTGTTGCATAATTCCTTTATTTCTTCCCACTAAACCTCAGTCTTGTCTTGGACCAAGTTGTTTAGCCTTGTGCTGAAGCAAATCTAGCATCTGATGTTGGATAATGCTTGTACAACCAGAAGCGAATCACCCCTTTTTTTCATGAGACTATTCGAGAATCCTTATGGGATAGGAAGAAAAGACTAACAAAAATACCATATGAAAGCCATTGGTGAGGTAAATTGTGTGCAACAAAGAAACTAGAAAAATGGTACGGGAATCTTGTGAGAAATGGTGAGTGAAAAGTGACCAACGAAAGTGGGTTCTATGCTGAGGGGACAGTTGGTCAGGTACGGATAACCGGAAAAATAAGTGGTGGTAACAAATGGATAGTGCCACCAGATTTCAATGTTCCAACTTAGAATTTGATCCAGATCAACCAATTAATAATCAATAAATGCCACGGAAAGAGAAGTAATCCTCACTTTATTATAGAGTTAAATGAAATAATAAAATACGTCACGCTCCACTCACTCTAAAGTACCAATTCTGATGCACACAATAGAATCAATACGATAAATAAAAGAATACACCTTTGTCAACATTGAGCATCCACAGTGCAAGACTGAATGAGGATAATGTTTCGTGTGGAAGAGCTTTGGTGAAAGTGCTTGCCAATTGTTGGTCAGTGGCACAATGAGGGAGAGCCACAATATTCTTGCCAACTTGATTTTGAGAAAAGTAATGACGAATCTCAATATATAATCAAGGAATATTGAACTAAATCCTTCGTCAGTGCAGTACTGAAGAGAGTATCGTAATAGATTGGCACAGGAGACTGAAGAACACCATAGTCAGCCAATTGATATTGAAGGTAGAGGATGTGGGCGCATCAAGCAATAGCAACGATATATACCGCTTCAATGTGGGAGAGTGCAATATGTGATTGCCTCTTAGAAGAACCAAGACCAAACCGGGCTTGAGCTGACCAATTTGAGGCAGAATCGGAAATAATTTTTTTCAGTCTCGATCTGTGAAAGACCTAAGGAAGAAGGCAGATCCTACATGAAAAACCAAACCAAAGTTAGTAGAGTGTGATTTCCTTTCATATGACAAGAACATCCAAACTCCATCAGCCACCAGTTTGGAACTTTTTATCCTGAAAGAGAAAACAGTTAGTGCCGCTTAGGGACCCATTGTTGCGGTGATAAGACGCTATTACCACAAAGCCCCTGACATCTTTTTCCATGTTACTGTACTGTTTTAGTCGCATAATGTTTATGCAGATATACAAATGAATCTGTACCTTTTTGGTACAACGTATTGTGTGTGTAGAGGAAACGAATTACATGTAATTTATTTTGCATGGGTTGGATGGACGGAGAAGGGATACGTACGTCCCCCACATAAGACTTTTAAATAATAAAAGAAGAAGCATGCATGTGGGAGGATGAGACCTCGGCACATGCCGCTACGTGACCTGCATAACTACATATGCTATTTGGATTTTTATTTCTTTGTTAAACATTGGTATTGGATACTTTGTATGTACATCAAAAATATACGGCAAACACAAATATCAAATTCAATTAAAAAGGACAAATATAAACGGAACAAATATCAATGATATCAGAGCATGATTATCAAATATGGGTTCTTAACACTCTCTCCTATTTCTCTCATCGCCACATCAGTTTAAGAACTATATCTATTTTTTATCACATCAGAGAACTCATACTTTGGTTTATAACTCACTTTAATTGTCATTTCATTTTTTTTACTTATTAATTATTATGGATATACAAAAATTAATTTTATATTGTCGTTACTATTATTTTCAATAACACAATAAGTCTAACTTTATATTTTATTAATGATTAAAGTTTATTATATTTTTAAAACAAAAATAAATAATTCATAATAAGTACTAATTTAACAAATATATATATTAAAAATATGAAAAACAGTGTCAATATGGATCTCATTTTGTAGCGAATGAGATTTTAAGAATTTTGATATGTTTAGTTTATTTATATCATTATTAGTTTTAAAAATGTTAAGATTTTAAAATATATAAGGTTTAACTATTTATATTGAAAATATTATATTAGAAAAATAAATGGTGGATCCCATTTTTTGGGTTCTTAAGAGAGGAACTTAAAACTATAGTTCTTCCTTCTCTTTCCTCCACCTCATAACGGGTGGTTGTGAGGAAAAAAAAAAGCATTATCACTTTTTGGAAGTTAACTATTTGTGAAGAAACACGAGAGAAAGAGGAAAAAAAAGGGAGTGGGGAGACAAAAAAAGGTAGATGAAAAGAAAATAACAAAATAAATCTGATGGGTGCAGTAGTGAGGGATGCTGGTTGGGTCAGTGTGTTCTCTGTATAGGAATCTCTCCATGTTATATGCATATGAATTTTTATTCATCTTTTGTCGCCCAACTTTCTTTTATTTCTTTGTCACGCCCCCACCCGTCCTGACCAATTACTCCATCTTTTCGTATACTAAACCCCTCCAAGCAACCATTCGTTTTTCGTTGCAAATAACAATTCAAAATTAAGTTTAAACCTTTCACATATTTCATATCAATAATTTGATACCTACTATTAAAATATTAATACATTAGGATTGTCTTTATACTGTCAGTTTTAGCCGAATTGGAAATCCAACTCGTAAAAAGTTTGAGTTTTTTACTTGAAAATCACTCAAATTCAAATCTATTTAGTGATTATTGATTAATTAATGATTAAATTGAATATTTAGTATAATTTATAATTAATATTATATATTTAGTATTTAATATATTTACTTTTTATAATCTAATATTTTTTAAAAAATATATACTATTTATTTTTAAAAATTGGGTTGGTTCAAATCTAACTCATTCTAAATTCGGGTTAAAATAATACGACCTACAACAAATTGAATGGGTTGGATTTACAAATGATCTTATTCAAAATCTGATTTAGACACCTCACATATTCATATGTGCGTAGTTAATGATGAGAAGTGCAAGCTTATAACTATCAGGCTATATATGTGATAATATATCATTTCGTAACACTTATTAAAGTTATATAGAATCTCTTGATTTAAATTAATAACCAAGTTGATTGCTATAATTTGAATCTTTTCCGGTCTCCTAGGGTTAGAGTGATTCCACAAAATCTACGACATCATTCTCTTTTCTCATTTTTAGCCGGGCTTGAGCTTTGCTCACCTTCCCTTAATTTTGCATGTTTTAGAGTTAACTTGTATTGTGGTTCAGTTGAATCCGATTTAGCCTATGGCTTTTTTGGGCTAACATTGAAGGGAATGTTAATCGATGGCTCCATGTTCCCATGAGAGTAGCACCAAAGGGCTCATATAGCCCTAGTATAATCTTCTAGATGTCAGTGCCCTCATTAAGAGATCTACGCCCTACACAAAAACTAGATGCTCTCAGCCAAGGACCATATGGGTAGATCCCTGTCGAGCAATCGGACTGGACACAGTAATCCTTCATAGCATGCGTAAACAAGCCACACTTGAAGCATATCGCAAGCATTTTATCATATATATGCTACCTACACGAAAACAGACTTGACTCCCTCGATTGAGATCTTCACGCATCTAAGGAGGGGTTTACTGAGGTCAAGTCGGAGGCGAAAGCGCAGGAACTCACCACCCATTTCTTCCTCTTTCTCTCCATGCTCGAAGAAACTTTCAAAACGAGAGCCAAGTCGCTAAGCCAACCTCTTATTGTGGAGGGTAAAGGGGACATCCAAGACTCGAACCCATAAGGGAAGGCGGAGGAAATCATGGTGTTTTTGCGCCTTTACACGATCAATGTTTTGAAAGACTACTAGGGAACAATTAAAAGTCCAAGGTCCTTGTGCGGAGACAACATGCATTGAGTCCTGCATTGCGAACTAAAAAAGAAGAGATTAAGACCCGTGGATCAGACATTAAGCTTGTCGTCTAGCTGCCAGACCCGATCAAAGTAGTTTCTAGTCATCGAGCGTCAACAGGCTTAGAGGAAAAAAGCTTACTCGGAAGGCAACATTCGAAAGAGCAAGCTGCTGATACATCAACAGATCATGCATCCATGATGATTGTATTTGCTCATCCGAAGTAAGGGTGAGTTTCGCACATCGTGAGGCTAAATCATCCATCGGATGGGTAGATATGGGATCTCCATGACGATTCTAGCCAATCTGTCAGGTAAAGTAGATCCAGGTGTAGTCAAGTTCCAGGGGCGGTAAAGGAGAACAAACTATCTAAATCTCACCGGCAAATGGTAGAATGCAGGAGCAGAACCACTCATATTCGAATTCATGGGACTGTAAAGGAGAGAAAACAATCTCGATCGCACAGGCAAAGGCAAGTCAGAGGAAGTCACAAACACAACAAGCAACAGCCAATGAGAAAATTTAGGGCTTGAAGGAAGACAAACCATGAAATTCTCACTAGGGGACTGCGGGAATTCGTGAGGACAACAGGCTGATGCTTGTCGGAGTATAAACATGCTATGGTTGGGAAACATGCAGAAGGCGGAAGCTGGATGACAAGGGACAACACAGGGGGAAGCTGTAACGACCCCAAAACCACCCTGGTTCTGAGACCATTACACGCCGCATGCTTACTACCTAAGACATGCAAGGCTACTCTCTGACGAAACCCAAACAGATACAAATGCTCTTCTATTACATAAATAATGCTTACTGTCTCACAAATTACAAAGCGAAAGCCGAAGAATTACAAAGCAGAAGTCTAAAATAAATACAAAGGCTACGAAGCCACAAACACTCACAAAGCCCACAAAGCAAAACTAAAAGTAGAAACAGAAGCAGAAGCCTTCAAATAGAGCTAAAACCTGCAAAATGTTAAATGAATAGGGGGTGAGCAAACCACAGCTCAGTAAATGATAAACTTCATCAGCATAAGCATGCTCAAACATTTTTACATAACATAGCTTATATGGTTATAAGTTAGCAAATCAGATTCAAAATCAAAATCAAACGAAAGCTCATCAAACGATACAAAGTCAAATGCAAAGTAGAGTGAACAGAGGTCACAAAGGTAACTTAACATTAAAAGACTTTTACAGAAACCATAAAGCTTTTCTGAAATCATAAGTCACATATAGACTATTAGAAGGAGGAAACAAAATATAAGCATAGTTTCTTTACAAAGCTTATTTGCAATACAAATCTTAATCTTCGTAAAACGGAAACCATAAACCAAGGCTGACAAAACAAGGCTGACAAAACAAAGCTGAAGCCACACTCTCAGAATGAGACAAAGCACAAAGCAGGGTCTCATGTCAGAAGTTGTCAACGCTCAAAACTAGACAGAAGCAAATCAGAATCTTATACAAATCAGAACGTTATCGAAAACATAGTTTTTTAAGGGACCTTAGTTCAGAGCATACAGAATAGGTCAGAAGACCTCAGATAACAGAACAGGTCTGAAGACCCCAGATAACAGAATGAGTCCGTCGACTCCAGATACAGAATGAGTCCGTCGACTCCAGATAACAGAACGGGGGATGCCCGTGATACAGATACAGAAGGACGTCCTACGCAGCGCGCTACGGGATAACTCGACCCAGTCATCCACGGCTCAGAAAGCAATAAACTAGATCCCAAAATACTAACAAACGTACTACGATTAAATCTCATACCAACGACTATTGACAAACACTTCGTCAATTATATTTATATCATAGTAAATATATGCGTACATAGCCGTGTATATCCAAACACATTCGATATCATGAGATCTTATTTAGAAGCAAAAATCACAAAATCTGCCAAAGGTTAATGACGAGGATAATAAAACATATAAAACTTGAACTGAAATTCATAGTAAATACTGCATACGTAAAATAGAGCATGTTAAAAGTTTTTTTAAAAAAAACCCGGATGATCAAAGCACGTAGGTGTTATAAATGTATATACGGAAATTAAGTATCAATATTGAAGATACTACGTATACAATAGAAATAAAAAAAAACCTGTAAACCTTTACTATAGTAAGATAGAACTAATCGGTGCAAAATATATATTAAAATAGATCCCGAATCAAATGTTTCCAAAACGAATTAAACCAAACAAACGTGAAATCATAAATATTGATTAGCTGTAGGTACAAAAATAAAAACAAATACGAAACTGCAAATCTATGAACGTACTCAGATCAGGTCAGTTTATCACCTATAGTGTAAAGTAACTTGAAATCATATATATACGTAATTCACGCAATTTCGGAAAATCACCAAACATATGTACACGATTTATACATAAAGTGCCGAGAAGAAAAGAAATGGTGTCCAACCGAATACTCAAAAGAAGATATCCAAAATTACCTATAATCCGAATACATATAAATTTACATATATAAGTATCTAGCCAAAGGCCAGAATCGAAACCATAGTTACCTTTATTAGAGTATAAAAAGAGAAACGAGAAATTCTGGATAATAAACGAGTTTAGCACTGACTATAGCAGTTTACGAATTGTATATTTAGTCATTAGAAGGAAAGATAAATTTTAAGTGCCACAAAAACTCGGAAATCATATGTCATCATAAAATATTTTACTAACACCACTCGATGTAAGTGTAGTCAACCCAAGCTATAATTTTATATAGTATATGATTAGTGTACAATAGGAACCTATTTTATGTTGCACAACCAGTATTTTAATGTAACTTATGCAATTGAGAATCAAGAAAACCACTCAAAAAATATAATAGTACAAAAAAACTGCACTTATAAATCTTAGATTATAAAATTACTAGATTTGTAGTTGGATTCGGTAACCTCCAATACAACTAATTCGCAGAAAACCCAAATCGTAAAACGCTAGTTTCCAAAAATATCGGTGAGTAGTAAATCCAGTGAGTTAATGTCAAGCGAATAATTAAAAAGGGTACACTTCAAAATTTAAGTCGATGTATAATACCAGTTAGATTCAGAAGTAACTACCGAAATAAGTACGATCATTAAGGAAATTATATTAGAATGTGAATGGTATATATTGAAGACGAACTAGTTTGGACGAACGTATCCTTAATTGAATCTCTGTTGTCAAATGGAAAACACTTAAATTAAGTATATACATCAACACGAAAACATAATCAGAACGAGAGTAGAAATCCACTATATCAAAATCATACTCGTCGAATTGAGAATACTAGTTTGTCAAAATTATAGTTAACATAACACTTTCAATATCAAAATAGGCAATCAAAAAAAAATACCATGGGGTTTTAAACGGAGTGAAAACGTAAATCAAAATCAATCCAAATTCACAACGAAATCAATATCAAAGCAATCAAATTTAGAAACGAAACAAGATCAAGAATCCCCATGGGTGAACACACCTATACTGAATCCATCTACCACCTACCTCACGTCTGACGCAAAACAAATCTCTTCTACAGACTCCACACATCGCCCTCTTCGAATCCCTTCTCGAACAACGAACTCTCGACTGAATCCCAGAATTTCCAAAATCAAAATTAGAAAAGGAGAGAAGAACTCAACAAGAAAAAGAATAGGAATACACATCTAAAACCTCAAAGACCATTGACTGACGAACGGATCCACAAGAAAATAATTCCAACGATTTAGACTTGAGAGAGATTGGATGAGAAGGATGCAAAGGGAGGAACTTTACTTGGAGAGAAGAAACAAAGGGGAGGGAGAATGAGTGTTTAAAGTGTCACCAATGCGTCAATGAGGAAGAAGATGAATTAAAATAAAAACTAGCCTTCCTTAACTTAAAATAAATAAGATAAAATAAAGAATAGTTAATTTAAAAAAGGAAGGGAAGAAAAAGGAAGTTAGTAAATCTTTTACTAACATAAATAAAATCAAACAACCTTCCCCTCAAATCTAATATAATAACAATTAGAATTGTCATAAACTCCCTTTGCAAATCAAAAACAAAATATTAAAAAAAAAATTGGGGCACACAGAAGCACTGAAACAAGAAAGTCAAAGGAAGCACGTCTAGGAACGTTCTTTTCCTACATTTCATTTGTGGGCTATATAAGCAATAGTTTTTTTTTAAGCATAACCAATTCATTACCATAACAATTCTACATGGCATAACAACGAAGGCGCCCACACTAGCAAAAACAATGTTAGTAACGAAGGCGCATGTGATCAATAGCCCAACTATTATAATCGAGTCCAACATAAAACATTACTCCGTACTACAGCATCAAGTGATTACATGCTAAATAAGCAATAGTTACTTCATGCTAATAATTAGTTTAATGGTGAAAAGATGCTAAAACTATTGAACCTTTAGGTTACGTTCGGTAACCCATTTATGCCACACAAATGGGCAGCACAAATGCACCAGTATATGTTGTTTTGGACTCATTTATTTGTTTCGAGGTTCGTCTCATTGGCATGTTAAGATGCATATGCTACTTTCTCCTTCGCGTAGCACCCCTTTATTTCACTTACGCCTACTTATCTTATGATATTTACATATTTTATTTGTTACAAGTTACACAATGCTTCAAAATAATAACACAGAGATATATAAAAAATCAATGATAACTCTTTAATGAACACTTAAAAAGTTATAAAAATAATCTATATTAATTATTAAATACAATTTTTTTAAAAAAAAATAAGTTATTAAAAGTTAAAATTTAACTAAATAAATTCACACAACATTACCATAAAATTTGAAACTCTAGTCCTCGTTTCATCACGCTTGTATATTTGAAAGAATTGTAAAATTATTGAAAACCGCAATATATTGTTAAAAGTTGTTATTTGTACTTAAATAATAAAAATTGAAAATTTATTAGTTATATTAAAAAAATTATTTTCTTTGCATTCTCATATATGTACTATTTGTGAACTTTTCCTTTTACTTTTACTATCAAAATAAAGTTACATAGTGTAATATAATATCTGCGATTGTAATATAGAAACAATAAACACACTGCATATAACTAACTTATGATACATATATGTAGCACTGTCAAACAACAGTTTTCAAAACAGTTATAAATATGTCAGCGTAAAACTGCCAACAAATATACCAACAGTTATAGAACCAAGCCCCGACGGCTTGGTCGGTAGTGGAAGGAGTGGAGAGATACTCTTGAACCAAAGGTCTTGGGTTCGAAACTCACCCACTGCTGTTACCAATCAAAAAAAAATATACCAACACTAGAGCTGATCATAATGTGTCCGGCCCGGCAGCCCGGTCCGACCCGGCCCGTAAAAAAGCCCGACGAGCCCGAACCCGATAGGGCTTCCGGGCGGGCCTGGACATAAAATTAGGCCCGATTGAAAAACCGGACCGGACCACGGCACATTTTTTGAACCCGTGGGCAAGCCCGACCCGGCCCGATTTTATATTATTTATTATTATATGTTTATATGTAAATTACATATTTAATTTTATATGATATATAAAAAATTATATATATAAATTTTAAATAATTTATATAATATATATTAATTTTAAATAGTTCTATATATAATATATAAATCTATATTAAAATATATTAATTTGAATTTTTTATTATTAATTTATATTAAAAAAATTAAAAAACCGGGTCGGACGGGCCGGGCTTCGGCAAAGTCTGGAAAAAAATCGAGCCTAGCCCGGCCCGGCCCGGCCCGACATGTAAAAACCAGGCTTGGTTTTTTGAAATAGGCCCGACGGGCTTAAAAATTTCCTCTGGCCCCCCCGCCCGCCCGAATGATCACCTCTAACCAACACAAACCTACTATCAAATATACAATCAAAAACACATAAGCCTTGGTAAACCGTACTGACGATTCCCTTGTGTAGAAAAAGATATCCCAAAAATGTTAGAATTGTTGACATTAAAATATATAAAAAAATACAAATGAAAACGAAAAATCAGGTAAAACAAGAGAAAGTGGCAAGAAATTAGTTACCAACATAAACCCTGCAAACCTGCAAACTCCAATCATATAATATGAATATTTAAGTTTTGTATATGAATCCTTACATGATAAACTATATGTTACAAAATTTAGTTTTATAAAATTATTTTATCTTATATGCTTAATATTGAAGTGGAAAAACGTATCATAAAGCAAACAAAACGGTTAATTCAGGACGGAGGGGGAGTAGTAGTAAACTGTTCCTAGACAAAAAAAATAATAATAATAACGTCATTGACTGCTTCATCTGGTTCGCTAGCCGCAATGAACATGGCTAAAAACGACTAATAATAATAGCTTTGACGAGTATAGACAGGCCGTTCGATGATAAAATTAAGAGTAAATTACTCAGAACCCCCTTGAGGATTTAGGATATTACAGTTAACCACCTTGTGTTTATCATAATTATTGGTAACCACCTCAATGTTAAGGTATCTTTGACTACGAGCCCCTGAACTATAACTCTATGATCAGAAAGTTAACTATGTGTTGACCTATCAGCTTAATCTCATTAATAATGCTCGGGTCAACGACAAACTGCTTAATCAACATCATCTAACCTCTCTCATCCCACTTTAGATGCATTTTCAAGGAAGGGTTGGCATTTTTAGGAAAATAACAATGCAGATTAAGTAGTGTTTTTTGTTCAGCATGGCATTATTAATATGATTAAGCAATATGTCAACACGTAGTTAACTTCTGGATAACGGAGTTATAGTTCGGGGGCTCGTAGTCAAAGATACCTTAACCTCGAGGTGGTTACCATAATTATGATAAACACAAGGGGGTTAACTGTAATATCCTAAATCCTCAAGGGGGTTCTCAGTAATTTACTCTAAAATTAATCTCACATGTAAGATAAAAATATCTAAAACTGCATTCAGACAAAATTGATTTGTGAGAGTAATTGTTGGATTTATGGAACATTAATAAAATAATGACAAGTGGCTAAATTAGTGATCTTCACTGCTCTTTGTTGGCGTATTTTTTCTCACTGAACTTCAAAGGGGGCAGTGGGTATTTTGGCCCCTAGCTCCCAATCAGTTTTAATTTTTTGTTAAATATTTTATTTATGTTATTAGAATATTTATTCGTCCCCATAATATTTTATAAAATCTCACTTATGATATCACCAAATTATATTTATTATCAAGTTAATTTCTATTAATATGTAATATCTGTTCTAGAATTGTATTAAAAAAAAATCATATTTAGTCTACAGTAAATAAAAAAAACTCTTAATATTTTTAATTAGCAACATAATCTAAAATAAATTTGATTATTATATCAGTCTTAGTAATCATGTATCCCTACTATGCATAATACAAGAGATTTTTAAAATTAAAATAATAGAATTAGAATTACTCAAAATAATTTTTAAAAATTTTTTCAGAAAAAAACTACTATTTTAGAAGTATTGTTCTATATTATTGACATTAACTTATAATTTTGTATACCTGTTTTTAATTGAGAAAAAAACAAACAAACTTCTTTATTTATTAATTAAAATATATTTCAATTTTAAAGTAATTTTTATGTCAAACTATATATCTAATATTATCAATTTTTAAAATATAATTATATATAAATATTATATTAATTAAAAAATTAAAATTAATTTTAAAATATTAATTAAATTATTAAAAAAATCTGACGCAGGACAGAGGTGGCAGTTCGGGTCAATCGGTTCGGGTTGATTTCAAATCGTTCAATATTTGGTTTGGGTTGGATCGGGTCGGTTGAATTCGGTTTGTTCGGGTTGAGTTCGGTTTGTTGAAATTTCGGGTCGGTTTGGGTGATTTTCGGTTTGGATGACTTTCGATTATGGTGACTTTGCGTCGGGTAACTTACGGTTCGGGTTAGCCTCTGGTTTATTCGGTTTTTTCAGGTTATGGGTCAAATTCAGGTCAATTAATCGGTTAAATTCGGTTGCCATTACAGAATTCAGCAACTCAATCATCATGATATGCAAATTTGACTTCAATCAATCTTAACACATATAAATGTATATAAAAGATTAATTTAAACAAATAATTATAATTTGCATCATGTTATACTTTAAAAACTAACTCTGAACTTATCATAAGAAATTGATGTAGCTTTAGATTATTTAGTAGTTTCAATATTTTAAGAGGAGTATACATAAGGTATGTTTGTGGATTATTAAAATTGTATCAAAGTATAGTAACTTGTATTTTCAATCTATTAATAGTTAGTGAAAGGAATTAGTTAATAAGTTTTGATGACTTTTTTTATGGTAGTTAAAAACTGTTAATAATGAAAAACTATTCAAAAGCATGAGAATTTTGCTAGATAGGTAAAAACCTTCAAGTATATTAAACATTTATGCTAAATTGCTAATGAGGGAGAATTATTCACAAGATTGGTAAAGGCTTGAAAAATTCTAATTAATAAAAACACCTTCAATATATGAATAATTAATACAATAATGATATGAATTAATGATAAAATTTGAGTCTAAATATACAAATATTTTTGGTTCTTATGAATCTATCATTGATGAGTAACGCATTATCATTAATTCATTATTAGTTGTGCGATTAATGAAAATGCGTGACAATTAATTACTCTAAAATTTTATAGTGCAAAATATTTAAAATAATTTCTCGTGTATATAAGTTTATTAATACTTATTTATAGGTATGCCACTTACTAAGTAATGATTAATTGTAAAAGTATTGTAGGGCATTGTTTAGTGTTGTATGATACAAATGCTAAATATTGATTTGTATTTAAACTAGATATTGGGTATAAACATTCTGTTTTATTCTCATTGTCTCCTATAATTAATGCAATATATTCTTTCGGGTCACATTGGATATATTAGGTCAGATCACACTGGTTTTGGTTCGGGTTCGATTCGGTTGGTTTTCGGTTGGTTTCGGTTCGGGTCACTTCGGATTTCGGGTCATCGTCGGGTTATGGGTGACTTCGGTTCGGTTGATTTTGGTTCGGATGATTGTGGATTGTGGTTTACTTTCGGTTTTACAATAATACGATTCGGTTTGATCCGGATTGATTTATTTCGGATTTCGGGTCATGTTTCAAGTTATAGTTTCCTCACTTATGATCTCTAGTGACAATATATTATCGTCTTTCATATCTCTAGCTACACCAGTTAATGCCTAATCCACTTTTTCGTTCTCGGGTATGATCCTCAAGTTGTCTCCAATTATCAGCGGGTTGATAGTTCATAAGATAACTCTAATGAGTAGTGACTACTCGTAATACGGTAACGTGTACAGTTGACGTATAGGATTGCAAAACTAATTGTCTTTTAAAGTACCTTTTTATGTGGCCCACTTCTGGATTCCAGGTATGGGCTGGAACTTTGTGTATTTGTCAGTCGTGCTACCATCAAGAGTTCTTGCCGCATTATCTAGTAAGTTTATTGCAGAGAAAGTGGATTTTGATAGTCTAATTTAGTCTGATAGTAGGAATAGCCAATTATCTGTGGCCAATGCCTATGCGAAACTAGATCAAGTTAATACTAAAAAAGCGATTTGGAGGGTCTTATGGAAGTTGAGAATTCTTGAAAAATTTAAATGCTTTTTTTGGCTTGTTTCTCATAATGCACTTAAACCTAAGGCTTTACTTTCAGGTTAATTTGATCTTATTTCTAATCAGGTCTGTAGCTCTTGTGGTGACAGAGAGGATGCTGAGCACATACTCAGGCGCTGCACTGTTGCAGGGAAAGTTTGGAAATCAATCTCGGACGATGCTGTCTTAGTTTGTGATTCTCTGAATTTAAGTTTTGATAACTGGCTGATAGCTAACCTGAACAGGAGTATTACTTATGTCCGATTTGGTGATATGAAATGGCTTGAGATCTTTGTTGTTACATGGCATACATTATGGCATTGGAGAAATACTAAATTCCACAATAATATAGCTGAACAAGAACTTCCTTTAAACTTTCTGTTTTCTAGATCGCAAAGCTCCCTGACCTGCACTACTACTTTGTCTAATGCAGATTCTGTAACATTTGTTTGTGAGAGAAATAAAGTATGGGAACCACCTCTTGTGGGAGTCTTGAAGATTATCACAGATGCGTCAAGGTGGAACTCCGGGCAGGCAGCAGCAGCAGGGGCCGGTAGAGATAATTATGGACGCTGGATCTGCGGGTTTATAAAGAACCTAGGGGACACAGATATCCTCGAAGCCGGACTGTGGGGTGTTCATGATGTGCTAAGTTTGGCACGAAGCTCTAACTTTCAGTGAGTTATGGTGGAAACGGACTCAAGTGAGGCTGTTAGACTTCTGACTAGAGAAGTCCAAGCAAACCATCCATTGGGGAGCCTAGTGTTTAGTTGCAGAAATCTTGTAAAGACTATTAAACAATGCTGTATAGTTTATATTAGTCGTGAATAAAACGGTTTAGCTAACATGCTGGTCAGCATGACTCATAACGCTAATAGGGGGTGTATCATACTCGCGACACCACCGGCTAATACTCTGCCTGTGTTAGCCCGTGAGAGAGACCTCCAACTTCGGAGAATTCAACTAGTTAAATGAAATTCATTTCCAGTTTGATAAAAAAAAGTACTTTTTTATTGTTCTTCTTTTTTATGTTTAAGAAAAAACTTGTTTTATTTCGCATAATTATCTATGGATATGCATGCACACGACGTGAACTTGGTTTACCAAATAAAGTAGGGGAGCAGCTGTTTAGTACATAGTTGCTTATAGTATAATGGCTATCTATCATGGTATATATGTATGCAATTGGGCGCTGTTATTGCGGTTACTCGTCGCGCACGTGCATCCGGGGGGAGAATCCTATGCTATGCCCCCAATAATTCATCCCAAATTCTAGTGCGAATTATAGTGGACAAAAAGATTATTACAATTCAAAAGCTGGATCCTGTTGGGAAAAAAAGAAGTGAATTAAACAAATGACAACTTAAAGGAAACCATGTTCCTAACTTCAAGTAGCCCATGTGCACTAACAAGCAAGCAAGGTTTTCAAAATACCAAAACGTGTCAGATCAAATAACTAGAGAAACATGGAGTTGTTGAACGTTTATTAATATAATCAGGATTAACTAATCCTTGTGTTATACTACTAGTACTATATATAGCTAGATTAGTTGGTTTCCGTATAGGGTTAGTCAAAGATTACACAATTGATACGCTAATTTTCAAATTGCGGCCCTATATAGTAGCATGATCCATATCAATGATATGCAGCTCTGATTGCCTTGCCTTGGAGATGTGTTATAGAATTATAGTATTTGTGATTAAAGTTTCCCCCTTTGAAAAATGGAAGAAGTCATCCTGTTACCTGTTAATAGTTACTAACAAACTTGTCGAGTTGGGAGAGAAATTGGGCTTGTATTCAATCCGCCAGCGTTGGCCCAATAATATCGATTCGTAAGGTTGGGCCCGTAGCGGTCAGCTTAATACAAGTTATGTTTTTTTTAAATGCTATAAACGCTAGTATAGTAGTATATTAACCACTTACTATTCTTCTCTCCCTTTTTCTTTTTTCTTTTTTTAAGTTACAGTAGAGTCAGGTTTATTCTAAGACTAAATCGTAGTTTTTTTTTGTGGAAAATATAAAGGGTTATATTAACATAAAAATTAATCTTAGTTAAATGGCTTGAATCTAAAACTATTAGCCTCACATGTTCTATAAAGGATTACAATAGAGCCTATAGGACACATATATATTTTTTATTTTTTTTGAAAGATGAGCCTATAGGACACATATGGAGAAATGAAGTTTGGTCCGTACTTCCAACTCTGAAACTGAAACATACTAATGCGCTAGTTGTTAACAGTGGGCCTATTAATCGCACCCTTGGACCAGTCCAAAAAATAGAATGTTGACAGATGGGACCACTACTCCGTATCCCATCATATACATATATTTGAGTTTTTATTTATGGGCTCTATACATCGACACAAGGTGGGCCAGAAAAACATGGTTCAGCTTGCATAAATATGACCAATCATCTTCTTATACGTACTAAAAACTTCACATAATATAATAATAGTAATAGAAATTTAATTAAAGAAGAATAATGAAGAAATCATCCAGCCTTAATAGTTAAAAACTCATGCATGGTTAATAGTGGCTGGGTTGGTGGTGTTTAAAAGTTTACTAGCAATTAGTGTTAGTTAGGTAGTAGTTGACAAACAACCACAATTAATGAGGTCCTACGAAAACAATACTCATGTTCATGTCATCTCGCTCGCGGTTTGTCCATATAAGTAGTATTTAATGAAGCGAGAGCAAGCAAAGCAATGATGTCGTTTTATGGGCTACAAAAAACCAAATCCAATCCAATGGGGTCAATATACATCATTTCACGGTGACACTAGTCTACGTCGTTCGTTGATATGTGTATTTCTGTTTCCTTACTACTAGTACTAGTAAATTATTTAAAATGTAAATTGGCAGAGGGAGGTGACATGTGTCACGTTATTATTGCTATTAGAGAGCCTCTGTATTTGTACGTATGTGTTGCCGTGCATTGCATGCATGATGTGATGTGGTTTTCACTTTGTCATGGTCACATTTTGCCCCAAACTTTTTTTTTTTTTTTGAAAAACTCTTCCGTTTCTGCCCTTTTTTGAAAGAAAAAAAAAAAAAAACTCTGACGATTGGGTGGTGGTGTGGGTGCAGTTAAGAGGGTACTCTGTATGGAATGGGAAACTTTGCTATGATTCGCATGATCTAAGACGTGTCAGTTTTCAAAACCAAGGATACTACTATTGTAATTAGTGCCTAGGTAATCAAGTCGTGGGATTAAACAGTAGTACTACTACTTCATTTAGCTTGTTTAAGGTAAGTATAGTCCAGAACCCAAAACGAAAAGATTGGAGGTGCTGGCTGGCGTACAGGTCACATGTCGCATGCAACAGCTGGTCACACTGAGCAGCAGCAGCAGCAGCAGCATATCACATCTTTCATGTTTGCACCCACCACCATCACTATCACCATCAGGTCCATCACCATCGCCAATCCTTGGGTCGTTATTGGTGTTCGTACGGTTTCGAAGCCGAGGAGATTAATGTGGTCCGTCCGTCCGGGGCTCCGAAATAAATGAAGCTTTTAAGGTAGATTTGAACAAATGTAGATTATGATTTAGGGTTGGATTTGTTATTATTCCCGAGTAAATTTGATTTTTGAAACAATATTTCAATCCAACATTTTAAAAAGAAACTACTACTAGTATGGATTAATAATTACGAGTATGTAAATACATGTGTAGTAGTGTACCGGTATAAAATTCATAAAAAGAAGGAGGAGGTGGCTGGATGGATCGAGGTCGAGGCGCATGCACTGACCCTCATCATTTTGTCCTCAGAGTAGTTTCTTTCCCTTCCTCCATCCATCGCTTTTTCCTTTTTTCAGCCCCGTTGTTTCCCGCTCCAGCATCTGGTTTTCCGCCCCGTACTATTACTTTATTTACCACTTTGCCATTCTTCTATTTTGATTCATCGTCTCTGTTCAATAAATATGCATAAAAATATTGCATTATCAAATGTAGTGTAATAGACACCAAAATAGAGAGAAATATATATATATATATAAAGATAAATAACAAATTAATTTATTAAACTTATTTTTATAAGTTTTAAATAATGGAACGGTATGAAAATATCAAAAGTAATCATTTAAAAATGTTTCCAAATGTCCATTGAAACTGACTATTATATAAAATAAAGTGTTGATCTTGATTTATTTTATTATAGATTTATAGTGTATTGAAGTATAGTGTTACATAGACTATATATACTTCTTTTGATAGAATATTACTACATACAAAGTATCAAATAAAAATGATTTAGAAATATATTAAAGTGAATAAAATCAAAATACTATAAAACATTTACTATCTTTTTTCGAAACCAAAAAACGTTTATTAATTAAGAAACTATAATTGACAAAAACTTGTATTTAGAAGAAAAAAAACGCAACCTCTGATCTGATACTAGTAAAAAATAAAAATGTAACTACAATTGAACAAAACGTCATACTGCGGTAAACTGGCAAAACAGAAGTTTACATTTACATGACACTTATCACCATCATTCTCATCTTTCCTCCTCCCCCTCTGTAGTACTTTATCTTTTGAAATTAAACAGTCTCTATTCATAGTTAAGTGCAAAAGTCGCAGGGAGTGATCAAATCAATGCCGCAAACAATATCTTTCTCTTTTCTTTACACGGTAATGATGGCCATCAAATAAATTTCTTTTAATAGACTAGTAGTATAACTTACAAACACGGAATAGGTTAAATTCATAACGGAAACAGGAAAAAGAATTGGCCAATCCATAGAGAAATAGGTTGAATTCTCAAAAGAAAAAGAAAAGACTCAGCCAGCCAATCCGGATGGAATACTTTTCATTCACATATAGTACTATAGATTACAACCTTACCTGCCCTTCCCTTGCCTGCCTGTTTGTTTGGTGCGGTTTCAGAGAGCCCACTCACTCTCCATTGTCGCCCGATCTTCTAAGTTGTGAACCCCACCACCACTAAGCCACTAACCTAAAAGAAGTACTAGTAGTAGTAGATAACTAATGTTAATAAAGTTATCTCAGCCTCTCATAAAGAGAAACTTATGACTTAAATTAACTTTTATTCTAAGCTTCTTCTCCCTTTTTTTATTTTACTTTCTATAAGCCTTTTCGGATGGCTTCCCAATGATGCAAACGAGACTACTATACCTCGGACGTATTATCATATAGTACGTTTTTTTATACAGCAAGTTACCATATAACAAAGTTTTTTTTCCTTTTTTAAGAAAAACATAAAATATCATTATATTTTTGTTAACTCATTTAGATAACAAAGTTATAAAATACTACTATATTAATGCACATCGACAAAATATCAGTCTACCATTACCATAGATCCACAAGAAAAAATAGAAATACTCTACTAATTTACAAATTAATTTGAAAGTACATAATATCCTATTAACATTTTAAAAAAATATTGATAATTGGAAAACGTTTAAAAATTATACTACCTCACTCCTGTCATAAGTGTCTCATTTGCTTTTTGGCACGTTTTTCCACTTCAATATTAAATATATAAGATAAAATAATTTTTAAAAAATAATTTTTACAATATATAGTTTTTCACATAAGGATTCCATTATAAAAAAAATTTATAAAAATATATTATTTTACATGTTAAATATTGAAATCAAACGACAAGCTCAAATAGTAAAAGTGGACAAAGTGAATGGAACGGAGGGAGTATAAATTTAAAAATCATAACATATTGATTATCGCTTTGAAAAAACTAATTTTAAAAAAGTATATTAAATATCATGAAATAGAATATAAATTATTAAAAATATAACCACTTAGTCAATTCAAAAATTATTTTTTGAGAAATAATTAACATTGTTAAAAATAATATTAATTAGAAGATTTTCATGCTTAAAAAAAGGTGATTTTATTTTGTTTGTTTGTTTACTTTCTTTAATTCTTCATCATTTTTCTTTACTAAAAACTAATAAATTAACCAATTGATTGTAAATTTGTTATCATATATTTTGAAATATCAAATAATTAGTAAATAAAGTTGTAACACCCCTAATCCTAAACCTGTAATAACGTCGCAAGTCGTAGCATAATAAATAATAATTCGCAGCGGAAAATAAAATTATTTACCTTGGTGTTACGCGTCGTTACTCACCCTTGTGAGTAACAAGGCATCCTTACTCCTTCCAACAACCTTAACTCCTCACGCTGTGATGAACAGATACTGAGCACTCTTAATATTACAGACCATATTCAAACTGAGCAACTAAATCAAATACAACAACCTCCAAAATACAGTACATAAATAAAACCAAAGGTGTTTGTTGGAAACACATCAGCTACCCCCGCGTCCTGCACTCCAGCTTGAGACTTCTTCAGTAACCTGGAATGTTTGGCCCATTGAAGGGCTCAGCAATCGAAATGCTGGTATGCTAAATGTAGTCCTAAGTCATCTAGATTCCTTAAGTCGTTTAGCCATCTTGATATTAGATTCATTACATGATAATCCATTTTACAACAATAACAGTAATAACTATAAGTTTTAAACAATCACACAACAATTCACCTGCAAACATCAGTGCATAATAGTAAACAACAACCTATATTCCAAACACCAAAAATCCATAACAATAACCAAACAAGATACGCGTATTAATTAACTGTACTTGTTAGTTGGCCATCTGGCCCTTATCCTTTAAAACCAATCACTTAACATTTTCCAATTAAATTCCACCTCAGGCGTCATGTTAAGACAACCCTTAATAACTTAATAATGGACAATAGTCCCCTGGGTTCCAATGGAACCGTTACCAGCTGACCTTATGGCCCTGGATAAATATTTTGACCGATCCGGTCGAACCTGTGCACCAACGGCAATGCCCTCCGCCATCGTCGAATGTGGACAATGGATTCCCTTGAGTGACTCCCCATTGAAGTCTCTCGTAGTGATCACGATGCGCAACCAGAAAGTCGAAACAGTCTGGATTCCTCTCTTTATAAATTAGCCCTTTAGTCAGTGATACAATATCCAATCCTTGAGTTAAGACTATAACAGTTGACCATCAGTTAGGTTCAATAATACCTAAAGGTCAGTTAGTCTTGTTCCAGTTTAGATGTATAAACTTCCAGTCATAAGACGTTCGCGTAAAATAAAACACAATGGTGTCGAGCAATACAGTATACAATATCATATACATAAATCACAGATATCGCTCTTAAACAATTAAACACATAACGTCCGGATCTTAGGAAAATCCTTAGGACATTCAGACCACACAATTAACATACCGTTCACCGGGATAACAGCTAGCTTGACAATTCACGCTCTAGTAATTCCTTCCCGTACGCTATTGTATATACATGCAATACCAGGTAATATTAATACAATTGTCCACTAAGTATTACAGTACTGTCACTGTAGAGTTTATATTCGTAGTATACTAACTCTGTATGTTCTTTATTTATTCCTGTTACTTAACAGTGGTTCTAGGTAGTTCATCACTTCATTATTTTATGTAGTATTCACATGTGATAATGAATTTCCATTGTACTGTATATCTTTATTTCATATATCATATATCCATAATTACTTTCACTTAGTCCATATATCAATATCCTTTGGTTATTTTTATTATAACCACAATTATTTTAAAACCTTATATTATACTCCATAATGTATCATAATACATAGTCTTAATTCCTTTCTTTATTAAATTATAAAATCAACCTTATTAATTTCTGTAATTATAATTTGGACATAATAACTTTTATAAATTACCAAATAACCTTATAAATTCGGTAATTACATAATATACACATTAACCTTTGTAAATTATTAATTAGCCACATTACCTTTTTAATTTACCAAATATCCATATTAACTTTCGGTAATTACAAAGTGAATATTTTAATTTTTATAAATTACCAAATGACCACATATACTGTCGGTCTTAATATATATCTTTCCTTTATTTACAATTTAACCCCAAAACTTTGTATAAGTTACATATTAACTTATAAACTATAGTTTTAATATTCAATTTTCTTAAATAATTGAAATGGCCCATATACTTTTATAAATTACATTTCCACCCCTTGTCCAATTCGGTTCTACATATAAATTTCCATAAATTACATATTCACCCCAAAACTTATATGAACTTAATATTTTATGTCATAAATTATTTTAACCCAAAGTTTTTGGTCAACACTTTGACCAAGACTTAATTTCATAATTAATACTTTAATATACCCATAAAATCATATGTAATTCGGTTTTATCCCAAATTTTCCTTAAATTACAAAATAGTCCCAAAACTTTATAAATTGTTATTTTAACACTTAAACACTTATTTAAATTCACCAAAATTCATAATATTAATTCCCACCTTATATTATATCATAATTATGCCAAACTAACCTTTTAGCTCTCGGCGTTTATATTTTGTTCACCAAACTTTTCAAAATTTATATTTTAGCTACATAACTTTATAAACTAGCCATTTAAATACTTGTAGTTATTTTTAATGTTCCCAAAATTTATAATATAATTTAATATACTTATATGTTTCAAAAATCACCAAATAATCCCTTTTATTTTCGGCTTTCACAAATCTTTACCATATAGTTTTAAAACTTGATTTATACCTTATAATAAATACTTATAAATGTATATAAGCCATATAACACTTCTAAAAATTATGCTAATGACTTAGAATGATTATAAACTCAAAATAGAACAAATAACTCTTAGACAATTCGGTTTAATAATATGTGTATCATATTTAATTTTTGTGACACAATTTTATACCTTAAGGTAATAATCTTACCTTATATGTTATAAATTATTTTCTTGACATTTTAACCCATAGTATTTCGGCCTTAATATTACTAAGGCTTATCCATAATTTTTATACCAAAGTTTGAAGCTTAAATCAAGCTTAAACTTAATAAACCTTAATTATAGAAACTTACTCCTTAAATCAAGACAATTCTTGTACTTGATTTCTCCTTGAATTCCAAGCTCTCCAAATGCTATCTTGATTAAGAACTTTCGGCCTCCTTATACATATTTAGGAGATCCATTTGTTAGACTTCTAACAAGGATTTATAAATAAGATTTGGAGTAGTTTTACAAGAGTTTACCTTAGGTATTTAACAAGGTATTTTTGGTATACCTTGGGATGATTGTAGATCCAAGTTTCCTTCATGAAATAATGAAGAGAATATAGATTTAGAAGCTTGTAATTTTCAGAAATGCTTAAGGTATTTTCTTAGGATTTTTCAACATGAAAATATACCTTAACTTGATCTTGTTGTTCCTTGTGTTGTTGTTGAATCTAGGAACCTCCTTGGAACACTTATGCTTGACGAAATCTTGGATGATTGTTAGGATGATTTCTTGCTTCAAGACTTAGTAGATTTAACTAGGAAATTACATAAAATGGTGTTAGAACTTAGAACACCATTAATGGAGCTTTGAAGCTCTAAGGAATTAACAAGCAAATGAAGAAAGGAAAGAGAGGAATGGAACACTTACCAAATCGGCAAAGGCTGGGCAAATGAAAGAATGACTCGCGTAAGGTATTAGAAGATAGGCAAAGGAAGGAATCAAATGGAAATAATTGTTATATTCCAAGGCATTATTTTATGACTTGTTTTTTATTATTTTGATTTCATTATTTGGCTCCAAAGTCTCCTTTGGGTAGCTTGCTTTCGGCTGATGACAAGGAGGAATAAATGGCTTTGTTTGATAATTGAAACAAGAAGACAAGAGCTAGGTAGGTAGATGTAATTCTTTAGCATTTTTTCTAAGTTAATACCCATGTTACTCTTGCCTTGTCTACTTGGAACTCTCAGCTGCAATGGGTGCTAGATAGTATTTGATTTTTGCTAATTGAACATAGGCATATTCTTAATTAGGTACATGTCTTCTTTTGACTAATTAAACAGCACTCAATCCCTCCTTTCGTTGCATGATTTCGGTAATGGGTGGCTAGAGAAGACACTTGATTTTGTTGTATTAGGCATAAGAATATACATAGGTAGGTGGCTGTTTTATTTGTCTAATTATGTAGCAATCATACCCCCTTCTCCTTGCATAAAATCGGCAGCTCCATGTGCTAGAGAACAAGCTGATTTCTCTTATTTATTTGCACATGTATAAAGTAGATCTAGTTTTGTTCTTTTGTGTATTTAATTTCTATAATTTTTCCTAAGTCTTTCCTTGTTGTTTCCTTGCAGGAAATCGGTGATGGAGGAGCCTCCTTGACTGATTTTTATTTGACATTATCACATGGCACATGTAGGGATGACTCACCATTCCATAAGGCAATTTACAAACTAAAAACTAGTTAAAATCACCCAAATTGGCGCCTAACATAGAGGCTATATGGGACTGATTTTTAATTTGATTCCTGTCACACTATATTTTATTAAGACCATATTATAACATGTAATAGGTTCCAGCATTTATTTGGTACATTTATATCATGGTAAAAGATGAAAGTTCTAAGGTAAAAATGCTGATTTTAGGTACCTTTTTTATGACAAAATCGGCCCTGTTTGTGCTATGTGTTTAGCACTGGAATTAATTGATTTAGATGGTCAATTTATCCCCTTTTAATATTATCAACTTGTGGCTCCTCAAAAACTCCAAGGTAATTGCGTAGAACGCATTTTTGTGACACCCGAAGGTACGTTTTTGTGCTTTAAGAATATTCTGGAAAATAAGTAGTCGCTATGAGTTCCAAGTGTTTATAAACATTTTTTATAGTCAATAATAATATGTTAAGGTGTTACATTGAGTTATATGGGGATATATCAACTCATAACTCAATTTTCGGGCTACCGGGACATTCCCGGGGCAAAAATGAGCGTTAAGAAATTCCCCCGAGCACTTTGTGTATTTTTGAAAAAGTAGCTCGAGAATTCTCTTTATAATGATGAATATTAATGATAGGAACTCAAAGAATGATTTATATTGGAGTTTGTGCCACTTCGGTACCTCTCCGAGGCATTCCCGGGGGTTTATGGGGCCCTCATCGGGAACCTCCGAGCACTTTGTCTTGAGAATTTATCATGAGGACTTCATCTTATATATTTAATAAGGTGTTATGGTGCATTTGGAATGAAGTGTAAAGCTTTACTTCACCCTATAAAGTATTTCCGGGACTTCCGGGCCTTAAGGGCCTTTAAAGGAACTCCCGGGCATTTTGTATTTTTACTCAGTTTTAGATGAGGTCCTGTGTTCTAAGGGTCATATAATGATCCTTAGTTAACTTCATATGAAGTTTATAGCTTATATAACTTGTTTAGCTTAAGGTCCGGCTTAACGCCCGTTTATGACCTTAAGGAGTTTAGGTGCGTTTTTAACGCCTAACTGTTTATATACTTTTCTCAGGGTTAATAATCCCCCAAATAATGTATATATTTCCCTTTATTTAATTATTTAAAGGTTAGTGGTATTTCAAAAGTAGTTTATTATAGATAAATATTACTACTTTTTAGCTAAGTCATGTAAATTTTAATTTGTTTAAACAAGGAGTTTAATGTTTTATATATGTTTAATATGTATTAAATATAAAAAAATAAACTTAAATTTTATTTATTTTTATTTTTGTTATTTTAAAATTTATTTAATACTAATTATAATTATCTATATATTTTATAGTATATTTAATTTTGTAAAATTAAATTAATATTATATTATTTTAATATATTTTCTTAATTTTATGTTTTATATTTTATAATTTGTTTTAATATATTTTCATATTTATCTATATTTTATATAATTTAAAGAGTGAAGTGTAGTTATAAACCATATTCAAATTCATCATATAACAACACATTTCTTTCACGGAAAGAAGAACAAATTATTAGTCTAACACAAAGCAATTCTCAACAATCCTAATCATTGAAATGACAAAACTTACTTACTATCCTTACAACAATAGTTTTAAAAGTCCAACATTTTCCTAAAAAAATCAAAATTGATCTTAAAAACAACAATAACCAATATTAACAATAACAACAATAAAAATCTTCAACAATTCTAATAACATAAATATCAAGAGCTTCCCAATATTCATAATAGAAACCACAAATTCTCAACAATCCCTAAATAACAATAGCGATAAAAAGTTTTTACCATCAAAATAAGAAATGGCATCTCCTAGTTGTTACAAATCTCCAACAAAGAAGTAACTAGCTAATTATCTACCCACTAGCGCTCATATTAGTTTGCACTTCCTATCCACCAGAGTTCGCGTCTATTAGCTCAGTAGTTGCTAACACTCTGCTGGTTAGCGCGCTAACTCAACATCAACACCAATAACAATATCTGCTAGAGCCCATCTCCCTCTACACACACACAATAAGTGAAATTCAGAGAACATTCTACATCCCTCGTTAGCCAATGTGGAAGAAAGATGCCAATACATAGTGGTTATGTGCTTTAATTGGTCAGTTTTATGAATCACAAAAGAGAACCAAACTAAAGAAACCAAACACTTAAAGAAAAAAAGTGAGAACCCATTTATTTTGATTGTTAGAGTGTAATTTGTGCTCTAGTTTTAGATTATCTCTTTGTGATGTGGATTATAACTATGCAATAGGAATTAGGAACAACTAAGAAGGCACACAAGATTTACGTGGTTAAATCTTGAATGATTTAGTCTATGGAAGATTGACAGAGGTTTCACTATGATTGAGAGAATACAAATGAGAAAGAGAGAGAGAGAGAGAGAGAGAGGAAATAGTATTAATGTGTGTTGTATGTGTGTGTGTGTTTTGTAATAAATGAGACATTGATTGCTATTTATAGGGTAAGAGGCTAACGGGCCGACTCGCTGCTTGCCTTCAAGTCGGACTGATGATGTGGGCTACTTCTACGTAGAGTAGGGATGACATCATCCTGGGTAGCCCTATCAGGGACGAAGCTTCTTGGATGCTCGCTAACTTTGAAGAATGCACATCAATCTTGAGGTATTTAATGAAGTGTCAGGGAGGCGTGCAAATGGTATCCACGGGTTGTTGACAAACTGTTGGGACTGGATGTCAGGGTCGCGCATGTCAAGTCACGAGTGCTCTATGTACCAGGGTTGTTGGAGCTGGTCAGGGAAACTGATCTAGAGGACTGGGGGGGGTATTCGCTGGTGAAGCTTGGTTGATTCCGGCCGGTTAAGCCTCAGGCTTATCCTTAGCCTTGAGCTTGGGGTTTTGGCCAGGGAAGGACGGGACTTCTTGGTCTTGGTGCTTGGAGGTCATCTACCTCACCTCCAGCCTGTTGGCTCCTCGTTAAGGTACATGTTTAGAGAAATAAAAGTGTGATTAGTTCTCTTGATAGCATGGTTAAGGTGAGATTAATTACACCTAAAATAAATTTTAAAATTTTATTTGTTAAAAAGATCGAACCTGATTGTAATATGGTTAACCAGTCGAATAATTAACTTTTAAATTTAGTTGTTAAATTTGATCACCGAAACTGGAAAATATTGGTGTATAAACAAATTGATAGCTCATCACTAAGTAAGAAGGAATTCCAATGGTCAGGCACCAAGCTTGAGTGTAGTAGATAGAAGTTGTAGCCACCTTGGGTGAGCTTTCTTTTTGTGTGCATGTTGTAACCGAAGAAAGATAAGGGAGACAAAGCATCTTGTGTACATTAAGAAAACCTATAAAAGTTGCCTTTTATAAGGCTTTACGTGCATTGCTCACATTTCACACATAACATTACTATGAACACATTTATTGGTCTGAATAGCTTAATCTTTTCTAATTTGTCTCATTGAATTGATTGTTATTTTGTTTGCGCAATGATTTTTTTGTTTCTGTAAGCGCATGTGTCCAATTTGTTAGAACCTTTATCTAAAACTAGTGAGTATCGGGTTGTTTGTCGACATCCTTCTTTGAAACAAATCTTAACCTTTTTTATGTTGAGAGTGAGATTACATTTGTACCCGCTCAAGTATAATCTTGTTATAGGTCTGTTTATCTCTTAAACGTGTGGATGTGATTTTATGTGGTGATAATGGGAATGAGAATGACGAGACAATGATTTACGTGGTTTGATCTTGAATGATCTACTCTATGGATGCTACATAGGTTCTTACTATTATTTGGGAGAATAGAAGCTTGAGAGTAATATATGTTAGGAATGTAAAAGTGAGCCTACTGCTAAAATATTGAGAGAATAAAGGACATTAGAAGATAAGAAATGATACAATAGATCAATCTCTTTGTTGTACTTCTTGCATTCCATATCACGTCCCTATATAGCACGAGATATTATCATTTACTGACCCATTAGGACAAAAACCATGGTCAAGGAAAAAAGTGCAGTTTAAAATGTCTCTCTCCCCTCAATTTAACAAAATGTTATTTCGATGTCGCATACCGATATCACAAATGCTTCTTAAAAACTCTTATAGGAAGTGACCTGGTAAATAAATTAGCCATATTCTCATTGAGTCGAATCTTGTGAACATCAAATATACCCTTGATTCGAAGTTGATGGGTAGAGAATAATTTTGGCGATATATGCTTGGTTCGAACACATTTAATGTATCCTTCCCTTATTTGTGCAATGCAAACAACATTATCTTCATATCTCACGTCGGCTTTTCTGGATTTGACTAAAGGCCACAAGAACTTAATATATGATGGATAACTAATTTGAGCCACACAAATTATCTTCCCGTTTCATATAGAGCAATCAATTCGGCATGATTTGATGAAGTTGCCACAATAGTCTGCTTTGCTGAACGCCAAGAAATGGTTGTTCCTCTATAATTATCATTACACTCCTCTTCTTACAAAATCTTGTGATAGGATGCCACATTAAAAACCTTGCTCGGTAAAACCTTGTGGGACAAAAATTAAAGTGAAGGAGAAAAGCATAACCTCATAAAGATTCTCCCCCTGAATGACATACACGAATATATGCCAATATTCATTCCAACAATATGTCATCAACTCATATATCATCATAACATTGATGAGGAGGAAGAATAATGGTGACATATGTATACTTAATATATTTAAATGATACATGCAAAGCATAGTTACATTCCCCATTAGCCAATGTTGAATAAAGATGCCAATACATAGTTGTTATGTGCATTAATTGGTCAATGGGTTATATAGTAGTGTTGAATTATATATGTTGACCAAGTCAACCATTTGGGTTATATAATAGTGTTGAACACTACTATATAAAGAGTTAGACAAATAATAAAATTATTTTAGTCAAGGAATTATATTATGGGTTATATAGTAGTGTTGAATTATATATGTTGACCAAGTCAACCGAATTGACCAAAAGGGTCAAGTTGACCAACTCACAAGTTAAGTGGGAATTTAAATGTTAAAGATTAATAATACTTAAAAGGTCAATTATAACAAGTAATATATAGTAACAATAACTATATGAATATGCATACATACATATATATATATATATATATATATACTCATGGATAAAAAGAGATTTATGTAAAAGTTTAATCCTAAGGTAGTAGCATTTGTACAATCATGTTAATTACTAACGACAGGATGACGTTAATTTGAATACCCTAAAACGCTAACCCGGCTATTAATGAATCGACGAACATCGGGGTTAACTTTAAGGGGGTGCCGAGTTTGTTTAAGATATAGAGAGCTAATACTTAGTCTCGTATTCCAGAGCTAGAGTTTTAGAGGACGAGCTCGGGATCGCAAGTGGCGTCTCCTACCCTGGTGAACGGTATGTTATTGTCTGGTCCGAATGTTCCTAAGGATTTCCTTGGGTTTAGAAGTTTGTGTGATGCTTGCTAAGAGTGATATGTGTGTTTGATATGTTTATATGAATGTAATGGCCTGACTATCTCCCGATATTAATTGTGCGTGAACGTCTTTCGGACTAAGACAATGTTAAATACGTACTTGAAACAAGTTACGATTATTGGTTAAGGAAATACTGCTCACAAACGATTAAAGAGATATATCATACTATCCTCAATCATCCTAGGTAATTAACTTAGGCAGAGGATAGTAATACCGTCCTCACGAGCATATGTATTCAGATATGAAAATGACCTAGATGACTTATGGGTAATGTTTAAGACCTAAAGGGTAACTATATGATAATATATTCACTATAACCGAAGAATAGATCTTAGGTAAGATGATTAAGAGAACTTAATCATATGGTGAAAGGAATTGTATATGAGGAGAAATCCAAGGAATCCTGGTTGCGCATAGTGATCACAATAGAGCGGATGATTGTTACAGGTCCACTCGTATATTATATTCTAATATATAAGACTGATCGTTGGATGGAGTCCTCACGTAAAGGGGATGGCTTCGGTCGTTGGTGACCCGCCATTAACAAGGGTAATAGGGAGGAATCAGAGTTCCCACGTAAAGGGGATGGCTTCGGCCGTTGGTGACCCGCCATTAATAGGGGTAAGTGGTTGAGGGCATGTCGTCTTCTAACACGACGTCTGTCAATAATTAAGAGTTAAGTAATAGAAAAAATAGACATTAGCTAAACAGTAATATGAGACTTCAAATAACTCTCGTAAAGTGCATAACGAGCTAAAGGCCTTGAAGTTTGAATAAACGGGAACCGTTCAAATGAAAAAACCCTTGTATCATTATCTTACGCGCTTATTATTATTTTACTTGTATGCATAAGAATATATGGAACTGCTGTGTTATATTGAGTGAATTGTTGGATGTTTATTTATTGCATTTGCAGTTTTTATTATATAACTATAAACTAGAATAGTATGTAAATGAACCGCATGACAACTCGACAAAGTAACTTAAAGAGTTTAAGGGTTCATGAAGATTATTGTAGGGTTAAACTCAACGGTTGTGTTGAGCCTTTATGACGAACATATTACAGGTATTTTACCGAGACTGAAGCTGGAGCGTGGGCTATTTTGGGGTAGTTAGCGGTGCACTTTTGACATCATATTTTTGGACTGTTGTTATATAATTTATACCGCGATTATACACGTTTTTGAGAATTAAGTTGCTCACTTAGTTTCGGACTTAGTATTGTACATATTGGTTATCAATCTCTTGTCATCACAGTGGTTTTGTATTATGTGGTATTTGGACGCTTTACTACTCACATGGGTGAGTAGTGGTGATGGTACCCATCGATAGTTTGTTCAGTTTTATTTGTCACTGTGATTCGACTATTTACTTATGTTGTGATGGTAGTTAATTTGAGTTTTATGAGTAGGGGTGTTACATGATTGTTATTTTGTTTTCACATCTATTTCTTTGTTATCGCAAGGACATAATGAAATACCCCTAAGGTTTATAAAAATAATTAAGGGTTAATAATTGATTAATAAAGGCTAATGAGCCCTAAAATTATTAAAGAATTATATAACCTCCAAATGTATTTATATAAATAAATAAATAAATAAATACATATAGTCCAAAAAGGTTTAAACCTTAAACAAGTTATTGGACTAAGGTAGGAGTAATTATGAGGAGAAATCAACTAAGAAAGTTGGTGTAACATGTAACATGTCATTACATGTCATTACATGAATTAGGAGCTCAAATTATCATGAGTGAATCAAAGAACATACTTTCACTATTTACAATGAATAACGAGTATACCAATCACTCAACACACAAATAAATACACCTTAAGACAAGGTAATCAAATTGATCACAATCTAACACATGAAATGAGTCATAGTGTACAACTTATGAGCCCTTAAAGTTGTAAGTCACCAAATGACAAACATACCCCATAAAGAACCGAGGGAAAAGGTGAGTCACAAAAGTCTTCTTACATTGAGAACTTCAATTCACTAACTCCCTTACACACTCCCATGCCCTATTCCTTCTCCACATGCTGCCGAGCCCATCTCCGTTTTCCTCCTCTGATTTTCTTCATTCTTTTCTCCATGGAAGAACACTAAAATGATGGAGAAGCTTTCTTAAACTAAACACTTGGTTTACCACTTGAATCTTCCTCCCTCCTTCATCAACAATGTAAGAACATTACTAGCGCTTCTTCCCCCTTATTATGGCCAAAAATGTTGATCATTTCAAAGGCCAAAACTCTTGGAGAAACCATGGAGAAAACTAGCTAGCTCTAACCAAAGCTAGAGGTAAGAAAATGTGCTATAGAATCCAAGTCTTTTCCCTTGGTTGTGTATGTCCAAAAATCCTTTCATTCTAGCTCATTTTCTTCACCTTTTTCCATGTCAAACTCATGCTCCAACTGAAATACCCCGTAATTAAAAACAGTGATTAATTAGGCTAATTATATTTTTAAAGGCTTAATTACACTTAAATAAATATGAGGGAATAAATCCCGAAGAAAACGGACCTTTAAAATGGGTTAAAAGCATAAACGAATCTTAAAGCGCGTTTTTCGAGGAAACCGGGAAAACACGACTTTAAGCGGGTCAAATAGACTCGTAACAATTTTGGTCAACTAAATAGTCACTAATAAATACTAGTGGAGCTTTAGAACCAATAAAATTAATTAAACGAGAAAATTCCGGTAAACGGGCCTCCGTTAGCGAATACCGGAAAAAGGAGAACATACGGGGTACAAACTGCAATAACAACAAGTTGTTGTGTCCCAATTGTAAATAAAGAAATTAAAAATCTGTGTGTGGGGGGAATATGGACCAATTTTCCCTCCCTCTCTCATTTATTTAATGACTCCTAATACACAAGAAGACAAAAACTATAAACTAGGAAAGAGGGAAAAGGAAAAAAATTACAAAAGTAAGAGTGAGTCTCTCTCCTACCATCTCCCTCACTCCCACCGTACAGCACCCCTCCTTCCTCTCTAATTCTTCCCTCCTTCACCGAGCTCCCATGGAGTTTTGAAGAAAACCCACACAACCCACAACTTCTCTCCATTGTTGTGCCTTCATTCCTTGTCCAAAAAATTATAAAAACCATACCATTGGAATCCCCTTGCAAAGGAGAACACTTTCCTCCTTTCAAAAATCCAAAAACTCCATTTTCATTTTTATGGGTATTCTCCATTTGAAGATTCAAGTCCACCATTAGAAGCACCTTCACCTCCTTATCATCTTGAGGTAGAAAGAATTTCGAAAATCCTTCATTTCTAGCCCTTGGTTGAATTATAAGAATTTTCAGTTTTTGAACTCCTTGTTCCTTCTTGCTCCAGCCGATTTTGGCTTCCTCTTGGGCTAGGAATCTTGTTCTCTTGCTAGTCAAGAACTTCATTCATCCATTGGAAGGTAACACTCTTTTCTAAACTCTAAAACCTAAATTCTAGGGTTAGTATAAAATGAATACTAAGTAGTTGTGTTTATTGGTATAGGGTGCTGTAGCATTGCCCATTCCTTGAGCAAAAACAGAGAACAAGGAGAAAGGAAGAGGAAAAGAAGAGAAGAAAGGAAAGGAAGAAAGGAAAACTAGCAAGACAAGGTAATTGTGCTTACCTTGAACTAGTTTGGTATTGAGTAATGTAACAGTTTTTTGAGTAGTAACATGAGTAATGAATTTGAGGAATGAGTAGTAGTAATGTAGTAGTGTAATGGAGAAGAGAATCAAACAGTTTTTGAACTTGTGAAGAATGTTTAAAAAGCTTGGGTAAATCTTGGGGTAGTATATGTATGTGTGCAGGAATTTTAATGTGTGTAGTGGAGTTATTATGTGAGTATAATGTGTTGAATAAACAGGTGGTGAAAGTGAGCAAATTGTTGAGCTGAAATAGTGTATGAGAAAAGCAAGAATTATAGGGGAGACTATGTCAAATTTTGTGTAGGAATGAGAGGACTTAAGTGGTTAAGAGGAGGTAATGACCTAGGCAATAACTAGGTGTATTTGGAGAGTGCAAGGGAGTAGTTTTGTAGTTCGAAACAGATTTGGATATGAGTTTGTAAGTGGGATGGAGTTAGGATGTGAACTAATGTATTTAAGATGCTAAGAGTGGCATTAGTTAAGAGAGTATTGGAGGTTAGAAGTTTGAGGGAAAATCTGTAGCATAAAAAGGGAGTTTAAAAATCTGTAGCATTAAAGAGTAAAAACTAGTATAAGTGTTGAGAAGAAGTGAGGAAAATGTGTAAGTGAATGTGGGAATTGAGTAGTAAGTTGGTGGATGAATTAAGGTGATTTAGAGTATCTAAATGAGTGGTAAACATGTAGGGAAGTATTGGTAAAGATTGGGAAAGCAATGGGGAAGTAAAACACTAAGAAACAGATTTTAAAACTGAAGTACTGGGCCGGACCGGACTTGCGATCGGACTTGCAAGTTCGGTCGAGCCCAGAATCACAAAGACGGGAGCCTTCTGGAATAGACCGAACTTGCGACTGGACATGCAAGTTCGGTCAGACCGGAAAATTCTCCCGTCTGAAACCTTCTGGAATGGACCGAACTTGCGACCGGACTTGCAAGTTCGGTCGGCCAGAAAAATTCCATAATGAAGGCTACTGGAATAGACCGAACTTTCGACCGGACTTGCAAGTTCGGTCGGACCAGAAAATTCCCCGGCAGAAACCTTCTGGAATGGACCGGACTTGCGACCGGACATGCAAGTTCGGTCGGACCAGAAGACTTTCCGGTAATGTGAGCTACTGGAAACGACCGGACTTGCGACCGGACTTGCAAGTTCGGTCGAGTCAAAACAAAAAAAAATGTTTTGTTATATGATTATAGTTATCATATGTATATATATATGCCTATACAAATACATGCATATATATATATATATGTGGTAGAACATTACAAATGAAGTAGTAAAGGTAAGGAAGTAAGTAAATGTGTAAGGAAGCAAGTTTAAGAAGTAATGAGGAAAAGAATGGTTTTATAACCAAGTATGAATGTAAAGGAGTAGTGAGTATACATTAAGAGTATTAATGGAAGAGTAAGATGGATCATTGATCATACAACTTCATGTATGTATAGGATCAAATAGTTGAACATCGAAGGAACCGGTAGTACGAGTACGACGGTGAACGGTATGATTTTCATGCCTGTATCCTAACTTGGTTACCCCGATTTGTGTGCTTATGTGATCACCAATAAGATAAATGCATGAATCGGGCTTTTATTGCACATAATTGTGTTTGAACTATATGTTCTTGTTTTATGCTCTTGAACATTTAGTTTGTAAATTCATGAAATGAAATGAAATGAAGTGCATGTGTACGTGATGAGTACTTGTGTATTGTATTGATGTATGGAAAGGTAGTAATGACTTCTACTAATTCCTAACATGCTAACTCCTAACTTGAGTAATGAGTAAAATGGAATGAGTAGAAGTCCGATATAGTTTCGGCCACGCGTGAGGATAAGGAAACACAAGAGGTTGGATCCGAATCCTGGCTGTAATCTTTTCCATGGACCAAATCCCTTGAATGGGTAGCATCCTGGATTAGTGGGCCACCCTAAAGCCCGGTGGTGGGATGTAGTAATCCCTGCCCGGAGGTCATACCGACTTAACGGGAGTAAAGTATGTAAGAAGTAAGTATTGTATGTGTATTGGTCTTGACTATTGTAAGTCATTGACCGGGAGTAAAAGAGTATTGAACACCCGATTAACCCGGGTGTGTAATGAAGCTAACAAGACCTTTGTATGTATTGGAGAAGTGTATCTCCGTAATGCGGTGAGTATGTGGTAAGTATGAATGGTTGACCTGATTTGTCTTCCTTGCATGTATTGTATGTATGTATGCCTTGTGTGTGGAATGTATTGAATTGTATTGTATAAAGCATGTATGTATGTATGAATGAAACGAACCGCATGTACTCGACCAATTAGTTGGCGTACCCTCGCTAGCACGCGGGGTATGCGGTTATCATATGCAGCGTAAGCTGACCCCCTAGGGGGAATGTTTTTTTTATTCTACAGGTACCCGCGAGGCGTGACGGTAGAGTAGGGACAAGATGTAATTCTTTTTGAAATAGTTAGTTGGATTGGAATAGTGTACTGAGTTGTACACGGCTAGGCCTTTTGAGTAGCCGGTGTACCATGTGGTACACCTTTTTGGATAACGAATTCATGATGGGATAGTAAGGAGAGGATGTATAAACTCTTCATTTTTGGGAAGTAGTCTTGGAATGTAATTCATGTATTTCGGTATACTCGGTAATCAAAATGTAAGTAAGTATTTGGTATTGTAAAGTAAGTAGTATGTATTTGGTTTATTCTAATCGTCAGATCGATACGGTAAGTAGTAGTAGCCTTGTTAATCTTGGATGGTTAACGGCGTTGTATCACCCGCCGGGAGTAAGTAAGTATTCCGCTGCGAGTAAGGTAAGTATGGGAATGATTAGAGGATAATGGAAGGATTAGCGGTTGGGGTGTTACACCAACAATCTCCAAGGTTGGTCAAAGTTACAAGGAAAATAACACCACCAAAGGTGACCGTAAAGGGTAAGTCATGAATCAAAGGTTTTAACACTTCAATCTACCTTATAAGCTTTAGATCTACACAAGATCTAACCTCCTGCATATCTATTTAGTGTTGGACAAAAATGTTAGGGGAAAAACTCATTTGAGAGCTTCAAAGGTAAATCTCCTTCCTTAATGCACATTTTGGTAACTAAGCCTTAGTGCTTCCTTTGACTATGTTAAGGAGTAAAATGACCCAAACCTTGCTCTTCTTCTTCCCCATGTCATGGCCAAATGGATCCAAAGGAACCCTTAGTGATGACCAAAAATACAAGAAGTATAAAGGTGGAAAAATCAACTTTTAAACAAGGGTAAGCTTATGATCTAAAGCCTTAGTGCTTAAAACACTCATTTATCCTTCATATTGTACAAGGATCTGATCTCCTTGCTAACAAGAAAATTGTAGGGAAAAACTATGTACAAAAATGAATAAAAATAATGAAAGAATCCTACAACTCTAATACGGGTAGCAAAAATTCTCGGTCGGAATATAGTGTAAGCAAACTACGACCGAAAGTATTGAACCCTAGGGACTTAGTAAAAAATTAGTCCTAATCTTAGTTAAATTGCCTATTTCTAAATAAGAGGGAAAATGGATAATAATTCAAACTAAGGAAACTATCTAAGAGTCTAATCTAAATGATATTTTCAATGAATCGGCCTTAATTCAGAATAATAAACCTTCCAAGAACAAGTATGATCATAAAGAAAAGAAATAAGTTTCGAATTAATCATCTTTTTAATGTGCCGGATGTCTTACCAGACATTTGTTGCACGGCACATTCAGGAACTCTGAATGTGCCGAACACCAGATACCCGGCACTCCATCCGGCGTGTTCAAAATGTCAACGTTTTTTTTCCAATTTTGAGTTGAAACAAACACTCTCAATCCATTATCAAAATCAGCAAATATAATCCCAATAATTGAACCGGAAAGAGGAGAATGTAATGGTTAACTCCAAATCTTAATTTTCATCTTCTAGTTTGTAGAAGACAAAGGAAAAGACCACTTAAAAATCGTTAACCATTCTGCCCTTGATTTTATTAACAAGGAGAGATTTTTGAAGTAAAAGGGAAGAGTAGCAACTTCATTCCATTTTGCACAAAAATCAGAAATCTAAGTTGAAACTTGTAACTTTTATTATAAGATCATAATGTAATTACAAGGAGTATTATTCCTAATCAAAGACTGTCAAGAACTCTACTACATCATCCACCCAGAATGTAAGAAGAACTACAAGAGGAGAAGGAGAATGGTCTTAGCCTTAACCCGATGAAGATTTCTTCTTCTTCCTTGTGGATGACTTGAAGAACTTCCCTGGCAGCAACTGGACGGATTTTGTGGAGTATGGAGGCGCAGCAATGGAGTAATGACCATTCGCAAAGTGCAAACTCTCGGTCCCTTTTTTATAAGCCTTAAACTCTCCTCGTGTCGGGTGGAATGCCGGCCAATGTGATCCGGCACCTAATAAACACGTGCGTAACTGTTTAACGGTCGAAACCGTCAAATTTGAGCGAAAAGCCACTTATGTCTGACAGGGGATGTCCGGCACCATACCCGGTATCAGTCATCTTGTTAATGGTAATTAACCGCTAACCCTTAGCGGACAGTAACGACTCTTCATATGTGCTGGATAGGATTTACCCGGCACGATGCCCGATAATAACTCCTTCCTACTCCATATCTGTGCTGTTTGTGGTGCATCCGGCATAATACCCGACAAAGCTCGTCTTTTGATTAGAATTTTACTCCTTGCATAAAAAGCATACTAAACATAAGTCTGAACATATAAAATGACTTTCTATATAAAATGATATAAATATTGGCTTTACTACCCCTAATTTGACTAATATTATTACAAATCTAGCCTATAAAATATGATAAGTCTGAGGCTTATCACTCCTTGCATTAATAATGCTAGGAGCTGAAAGTTACAAGGATACAATCAAACTTTGGAGCATTACGAATAAGTTATAACCTTAAGGCTTATTTTAGTGCTTTGAGTAGTTTAAGTTGGGTAAATGGATATGTCCGAATTGGAAAGCTTAAAATGGGTTAAAATGACTTAAGAATGAACCTAAACCTATACTAACTTGTATAGCATTGTGTAGAGATGATTCATGGGCTTAAAGTGCCTTTTTGCTAAGTTTAAGTGGTTTTGTGTAAGGAATGAACTTTGGACAGTGTGTATGCTGTTATGCCTGATAATGGAATTGTTATTATGGACATTTTGGATTATTATAAGTGTATGTTAAGTCTTGTATGATGGCCAAAGGTTAGTGCTAGTATTTATAAACATTTTGGTGGATTTAAGGCTTTTAAAAGCATAGGTTATATTGGTATTATGTTAGATGTTAAAACTTTGTTGTTAAAGGACAGTGTGGATGATTGAAAACACCTAAAAAAGTTAGTGGAGAAATACCTACGAAATTAGGTAGTGTTTGGATGAAGTTAAGTGACAAAAGTTGATTTAAAAGTGATTAAGAGTTTACATGAAGTTATAGTAATTATAAGCTTAAAGGATTGAATTGAAGAATGTAAAAAGATAAATATTTGGGTGGAAAACATCAATAAGCCGAAATTTAGGATCTATTTTGAAATACCCCTAAATTAATTTAAATCAATTTAGGGGATTTATTTTATTAAAACCGTAAATAATACCATTAATTATTATATTATAGTATGGAATGGTGAATAATAAATCATTATATCCTTATATGGAGTTATGAAAATTAAATCATGGGATTTCTCCCATTTAATCCTAAAGAATACTATTAAATATTGGATTACTATATATTATTATATAGTATTATGAGTTTAATAATAAGATTTATAAGTCAATAAATCTTGGAAAAATTTCTAAACACTCCAAGTATATTATAAAGATTTTAGAAACAGTTGGAACATTGTTTTGAAACATAAAAGTCAATATAAAATTCTAGAAACCCTAAAGCTTCTCAAGCCTTGCTAGGGTTGACTTTTTTAGAATGGTCAAACCAGCCCATGAAACCTATACCAATAAATAGGTTATGGAAAACCATGAAGATCGATAAAAAGAACGTCAAAAACGGATCATCCTAGCCAAAGTTATGATCAAATGAAGTTTAGAGCCAAAATTTTGAAAAAATGCTGATGTAGCAAGTCTGCTGACTTACCCGCGCGCCTCGGGATACGCGCCCAATACTTAGCCGATTTTATCCCCTTGTTTTCCGGTAACCGATACCAGACTTTGCCCTAACTTGTGACCTTCATAACTTTCTCATCTTTTGGAATTTTCGAGTGTCGTCTTCTTTGTTGTCTTCTCCTACACTTCCTCTTTACAACCATAACTCACACTAAACCTAGTTCATCCTAAATCAACCCGAAATTCAATCCAAAGTAGCCACCCTGCAAAACCGAAACTGCAGATTCCATTTTTCCTTCGATTTCAGGTATGATTCGTCTTGCCATAACTTCCTCATCTTTTAACCAAAATTCGATTTCTTTAGCTCGTTATGTAGCCCTTTAATCCCACTACAACTTCTGTGTTGATGACCAAGGCTGATTCATAACCGATTGGGAGAACGAGACGTCTAAAGATCTCGATTCAACCACTGCATAAAATCATACCAAAACGTAAGGTATAAACTTGTAACTTTCAACTCCGATTTCTTTCTGTGTAGTGCAAGTTAGAGTGAGTTCTTGCTATCATTGTGTAGAGTTAAGTTTCCTCTTTAGATTAAGCCCAAGAACAAGTTCTAACTCGATCTGTACTGTAAATTATAGATCCGCAAAGTTGGCACCCTGAACAGACAAGTTCGAAACTTTTCCCAGAAAAACCGAAATCGATTTCTTCTCGTTTGTGCAATTCTGGTAAGTTTTTCCTCAAATTCTTTCGTCCTTGCTAATCTATATTACATTATCGGTCAAAACCATGTTCCAATTGCATCAATTAAGCGTTAGATTGAGTGAATTTGTGAGATTTGTATTCAGAAACCCGAACTAAACCCTAACCTCGAACCAGAATCGAAAACCGATGAATCCCGAAGCATGAAGCTCAGATATCTAGCGAATTTGGTATCATTCAACTGGGATGAATTCGAACCATAGAACAAGAATCATCGAATTTGGTTCTGTAGATTTTGAGGAAATCGCAATTTAGTACTCGAGTTCGGTTTGGTAATCGCTGAAGAACTAGAGATTCAGGGACCGTCCGATCGGGTTTTAAAGATCTGGACGGTCGAGATTAGATCGTGGATTATAAAGAGTATTTTCAGTTTTATAATATTTCAGGTTTTAACTCTAACTTGTTGAATTTAGTTAATGGCCTTCCCGAATGTATTTTGACTTGAAATTTTAACCATAGATTCCTTATAAAATCTAGTTTATTTTGATGTAAATTAATATGGTTTTGGAGTTTTTAAACGTAAGTTATGATTTTTGCAAGTTACGGGTTTTCTAGAACTGTTTGGTTAACTAAAAAGATATTTTTATGAAATAAAAATGTTATAATATGTATAAAATGTTATAGTTACTGTATATTAAATTTGGGAATTTTTGGAAATTGGTAAGTGGGTTTAAAAATTGTGTTTATGAGTTTTTCTTAAGAATAACTTATAATATATGGTTTTTAATGTAACCAAAAATTAGAGTATGGTTTGTTAATAAACTTTTAAGCTGGGTAAGATAAGGAAAACTAAATTAACATTTTTATAACAGTATGTTTATAAATGTTTTGGGTAATAGCTTTTAAGAGGGGTGAAATTATTTACATATATGAATATATACTTATATGGGAGAATTAAAATAGAAACTTATGTTAAATCAAGGAATTTAATTATTCTACATTTTATTTATTATATTATATGGGAGTTAATATTCTTAATTATAACTAAGGAATATATATATATATATATATACACCTATATAAAAAGGGAATAAAATAGTAACTTAGGGTAAAACGGGGAGCTAATTAAAACAACACTTATATTAACTTAATCCTATAGAAGCTAATATCCTGAGGTGTAGTAAAAGAAACACCTTATAAAACGTACATGGAATGCAGATAAATGTTGAAGTAATAAAGATAGTTTAAATACAATAAGTTACATAGGGGATGTCTTAATTAAATTTTAATACAGGTATACTTATATATATATTAAATAAATAAAGGAAAACACATTATTTTATAAACCGTATATCGGTTGGGGTGATGCCTAAAAGTTATTAAACATAATTAAATACAATAAAACTTCTTAAAAATGTTTTGGATAAATCTTGATACATAAAGATATATATATATATGTATATAAATACATTAAAATAGATGAGGGAAATAACATTCCTTGTGATAGTTATAATAAGAAGAATAATATATATATATATATATATTAAACCTTAGGATTTTAATCGGTGTGTGATTAAATAGTCATTAGTAACTTAAGGGTTTAATTACACAACATAAGCGTAACACGGTCTTGGGTTAACTTATTAAGCCCAAGTCTATGAACTCCAAAAGCCCACTTAAACAATTCAAAGAGAGTTTGGGCCACTCTCAGGGATAAATTCTAAATCATTCCAAACTAAACAGAATGGGCCTAACAAAGGATTTAATTAACAAAAAAACAAGCCCAAACCTTTGTGAGCGTATAATGTTAAACCTGGAACTGTAAATCAGTAAGAATAAAAGGTTGTTTGGTTTATAGGTCCCTTAACTAATCGACACTTGGAACACATTAATTATAGGTTACTATTGGGGGAACACTCGTTCAAAGTTAATTATTGTTCTTCACATACCAGGTACGATTTCTCGTACTCTTATGCTTTGCTAACAAGACTTAAAGGATGTTTTTGACAAACGCTAATTGAGCTAAGTGGAATTTCAAAAGGAAACTGTTGTGTGGCTAACTCAGCTTGATGTGACTAACTGAGCCTTGAATGTGAAACTTTTGTGGTTATTGGTTCCTTCTATTTGGTTATTCCGTTAGACATTAACTGCTTGGGGTTTACGCTTCTGCACTCTGTAGGACTGAGTGTTTTGGTATTGCTCTGGGTAGTTAGTGATCTAGTGGGAATGTGGAGAAGGTCAATTTTAGTAAATTCTTCTTTGACTCTGGATATCGTCTCATCCATGAGCTGGGTCTTGATGTTTCGACGTGCGCGCGTCTTCAATGGTAACAGTGAGGGGCTGTATATCCCCTGTCCCAAAAGTGACGTAGTAGACAGTGAGGGGCTGTATATCCCCTGTCCTAAAAGGACGTACTTGGCGGTGGGGGCCATCTCTCCCAGTTGTTTTGTTCCCACTCTTGAGTTATTGGTTCTTGGATCTATCTTTTCATTCCTAGTCCTTTGTGACTACCTGAGTCTTTCTACTCCTAACTGGAATTGGTTCTAACTTGAGCATTGGATGTTCACTAACCCTTGGTGTGGTTCTTGGATTGACTAACTTTACCTTTCTATTATTTATCTTTATCCTTGACTTGTTAACTTGATTTGGTGATTTGTGAAATGCTTTGTTCCTCTGTGTGGTTTAAGTGATTGTTTTCAAGCTATTATTTATTTAAGAGTTGTATTATAAGTTTGTTTTTGGAGGATCGTACCAGTTCCATTCCAGGGAACTGACCCACCCCGATCGGGGTGGGCTGCTTGGTTTTATCTTGCAGATACGAGTTATTTTACTGGTGGCCACGAAGAGAACGAGTGTTTGGGATTGGATTAGGTGTTGTGGAGAGTTTATGTGTGTTATTACTGCTTTATTTTTGTTAAGTTTTCTCGAGGTTCAGGCTGTGACAATTGTAATCTTTAAGTTGTAATTGGTGAGGTTTGGTGACGGGTGTTTGGAACCCGATGGTCTGTACGCCTTTAGTATTTTATTTCCGCTATAAATATGTTAAATAGGGGCGTTACATATTTGGATTAAAGATGGAAAATATAAGTTTTGTAAGTTTTGAGATTAAGTGAAAACCCTAGAAAGGTTTGTGGGTTAAATTGTGGGTTAAATTTTAAATTCTGAAAAATATGGAGTAAGGAAGTATAAATCGGTCAAACCTAGGTGAACTTAGGGTTTTGACCAAGTGAGAGAAAGAAATATTGAAAATTGGAACTTAGGAAGAAATGGTGGTGAAATTGTAAAGTTTGGAAAGTTATGGGGTTAAACCGTAAATATAAGAAAGTTTGGGGTGAAAACCGAATGGGATAGAATGGGGTCTGTTTGATATTATGAAGGATTAAGTTTGAAACTTTGAATAAAATTAAGTGAGAAGTTAGAATTATAAGACAGGTGAATTTGGGATGAGATTGTAAGGTTGGAAAATATTTGGTGGGAAAATGTAATATTGGATGATTATGGATTATTAAGAGTAATTTTGGTATAAGGATAAGAATCATATTATATAACATTAAGCATAAGGTTTTGATGTTAGTGTATAAGGGTTGGTGTAAATTAAGGAGTTTTATGATTCACATGAAATAATGAATATTTGAGATGTTATAGAATTATATACTAAGGCGGGAATCATATAGATTAAGAGTGAAGATGGGTACATGATTGATGATTATAAAACGTTACATTAAGTGAAGGAACTTAATGTAAAATTTTAAGGCTGGTTGGAATAGAAATATTGTTAAAGTTGGAGAATTTTATAATTCAAGGAGTGTATGTGGAGTTTAAATTAAATTGGAAGTATACACTAAGGTGTTGGAACCTAATTATGAAAGAGGATGATTAGGAATTAACCTAAGTCAATAATGTAATATGGGAAGTTATATAACCATTACATGAATGGTTAGAAGTTTTGATTAATTAAAAGGTCATTAAAGACATATAACAATGTTGACCTTGACCGCATTAAGTAAACCAGTATATTGACTACATTGACCAAGAGGGTCAAGTTGACCAACTCATTTAACTACATGGGTAACACTTGAGGTCAATTAAATTAACATCATATAGTAAATGAAAGCTATATGAGTGTATATGTGTATATATATATATATATATATGTACATATGATGAAAGGAAACAATTAAAAAGTGTATAACACTAAGGTTGTACAAGTTATACAACAAGTTAGTTATGAACAATGTTAGCAAGTAAATTAGCTAATCCCGATTCCGTATGCTTTAAGTAAAAACCCGAATAATAACGGGTGACAAACACCAGGGTTAATTACGAGGGATTAGTCATTTCAAGAGATACCAAAATGGTTTAATGATTTATAGAGTATTAATATTTAGCACCGTATTCCAGAGCTAAGAGAATAGAGAACAGGTGCGGGACTACACGCTAGCCTCTCTCGTCAGTGTACGGTATGTTATTGTGTGATCCGATTGTTCCCGAGGATTATCTTGGGTTCGGATATGTGTGAATTGATTAATAAGATGATATGTGTGATTGTATGCTTATTATGCTTGTGTACTTTATTTTCCCAAATATCTTGCATGATTAACTGTTCGTGACTACTATTTAAAACGAGGCAAATACCGAATATAACTTGGGGTAAGTTATGAGACGTGATAAGAGGATTATCACCTATAATAGGATAATGATACAAATTATATTATCTCGAGATAACCTAAGAGGACACCTTAGGTAGAGTAACGGTAATACCGTTCTCCAGTACAAGGATATTCGAACATGAGAATATTCTAGATAAATTCTAGGCTTACACTAAGACCTCGAAGGCATGTACACACTTGAGAAATTACTCACTATGAAACCAAAGAGTAGATCTTAGGTAAGGAGATTAAGAGAACTTAATCATATGGTGAAATATAAACATGGCGTGGATGGATGCCTATATCCATACTGTTATTACGTCTATAAATATGGTACGCATGGATCACCTATAACCAAACTATTACTAAATTATAAAGAGAAAACCCAAGATGTTCTTGATTGCGTATTATGATCACAAAAGAGAGGATGATTGAAACAACACCACTAGATATATTATATTCCAATGAACCATTCTGTTCGTTGGACCGAGGCACTACCGCTGGTGTGAGATATGGGCCCAGATAACTAAGTTTTATAATCAAAACTTGTGAAATTCCAATAAACCAATTTGTTCATTGGTTGGAGGCACTACCGTTGGTGTAAGGGCATATGAGCCCATGTAATACGTATTATAATAAGGAGTATGTTTATGGGAACAAGTCGTCTTCTAATATTGCAACTTGTTAAAGGGTAAGAGTTAAATGATAACATAAGTAAATTAGTTAGCTACCAGCCGAACCTTCATACGAAACAACAAATACTCTCATAAGAGCTTGGAGAACGAATAAAGGCCTTGAAGGCCAAATAACGAGAATGTTAAATTAACTCTCGTAACGTTTTATGTTGAGCTGATTGTTGAATTGATTGTGAGAATGAATTATATGTGGATGGTATGATATGTTTGTTAGATGAGATATTGGAATATGTAAGTCAGGTTTAAGTTATGTTTTACAGTTTTACTATATAATATGGAATTGCATGAAAATGGAATTGCATGTTAACTCGACCAAATAACTCAAGGGGTCTGAGGGTGCATGACAGTTGCATGATGACATACTCAGCGGTTGTGCTGAGCCTTTTATGGCCAACATATTTATAGGTGCGTAGTTGCTGACGAACATTGGAGAACAAAACAACAACAAATGTGGGAGTTGATATATACACTCTCACAGAGCTCATTAATCTTGTTGAAAAGGACAATGAAAGCACTACATTTGTGAAAGCAAATGTTGTAAAAATTGCTGCAAAAGTTGACAATATACAAACAACACTGCTTAAATTGGAAAAGTGTCAATCCGATCTGAACATCATGATTTCGAATCTGGTTTTCTTGCGTATGCTATAGTATTCATTGTAAGAAGAATATAACAAGAAAACAAGCATAAAATCCCTTTCGAACATAGCAACACACATAACATAAAACAAGCAATATGTATAACTAAGAAGACTATAACAAGATAATAGATGTGGCCATCGAATATCACCTGTCAAATGAGCACACAACCTCCAAGTTTTCTTGCAAGCTCAACGCCTTCTGATATATGAACCCCCTGTGCATAAAACAACTACACATTATTGTAGGTTGTTGAGAACAATCATTGAACGGTAAACAGAACTTACCAATTACCGTGAGTCATCATAGTGGGCAATTCGTTGATCGATTACCCTCTTTTAAAGGTAAAGTTCCACCTCAAGTATGTTGTACCAGTGGTTATTGTAATTCAATGCACCAGCTACTAAGAGGTTGCTGAAGTTCGCCATACTGATTTGGCACATGACTCGATGAATCTCCGTAAGTGTGTCAACAACTTCACCTACGATATCAACTGCTAGTTAATTCAATGCCGAAGTGACGCCCATCAAAGAATTTCCCCACTTCCACGTACCAGTCGATGAAAATGGAGTATTCAATGAACATGATAGACACATACTGCTCTACACTTGAGTGTATTGGCCGATGACGGTTCAGTGAGAAGATGATGCACATGTACTGCTCCAAAATTGAATTTATTTCAATGCGGGAGGGCGAAAGATAATAGAAAACGTACAACTTGTACGGTTCAAACAAAATTTGGGGCAACGGGGTAATAACTCAAGCATGTGAGAAATGTAAATGAGAGCTTAATTTCCAAACACACCAAAACTGACCTTTATGGTAGAACTCATCGATCAACAAATCATAGGATAAAAGATGAGCAAATAACCTATTTGTCTAATCCGGCATTAACGATTAAGGAGATTCATGTGCTATTTTCCAGATTATTGATGCAAACGAACAAGACCTTATTTGACACTTGATAGATTGACCCGAGTCACTTGATTATTCCTTTTGATTTCCTTTACTTTTTCTGTCCAATCATTCTGGTTCTTTTATTGATTAGTCAAGTTTTGACACATCAAGATGTCCCTATTATTTTGTAAAGCTGAAGCTGATAGTTGATGTTTTTTTTTGAGCCAAAGTGTCAGTTGAAGTTAAAAAATTACAAAGACAAATATGTATGACAAAAACAATAAAAAATTGATATAACAATTGATACATATTTTAAATATAAAGAAAAATAATAAACTGATACTAAGATAAACTACTTTTCGATGCACACAAATAGTTACATTTAAGTAGCAATACATACTCCATTTTGCATAGATATGAAGCCATAAATGCCGAGATGGCAAACATTGAAAACTAGTTCAAAAACAGATTCACAGGCTAAAAGAGCAGGGAGCTATCCGGTAAAACTAGTTCAGAAACTCCAACCCCCTCTCAGGCTGACAGAGGATTACAATACGCATCTGATGATTTGACTGCACTTTGAAAAAATTACTCTGCTCTTATTACTGCGACTGTTCCAGGCCAACAGTCGTATGCCAAGGGTACTGGTGTTATTAAATGAGGGTCACTACGCTCAGTCAGGTTTTCACTTCGCTCAGTCGGAAAATGACCATTTTGCCCCTGCTTTAATATCTTTCAAAAAATTACTATATTTAATCACAATTTTTAACATATTACGAGGTGACCCCAAATTTCATTATGCACAGTCAGAATTCCAATACGCTCAGTCAGAAAATAACCAATTTAGGGGCTAATGTAGGCAAAATTTATTAAAAGCGGTTTGAAAAAAGCAAAGAAGGATTCTGAAGTACTTATATAAGTAAAAAAATATATCATAAAAATTATCATCAAAGTATACCATGACAAAGTAGACGAAAAGACGAACGCGTCGGCGCAAACGGATCGAAAAACGGAGCTATAACGAAGAAGATATGGCAATTTTAAGATCGAACCCGGCGCAGGCGCCGATAAAGAAGGGCCGGCGCCGGCGCCGGTAAACAAGACCGCGCGCCGCGCGTCACTGTTTACCGGCGCCGGCGCCGGCCCTTCTTTATCGGCGCCTGCGCCGGGTTCCGATCTTAAAATTGCCATATCTTCTTCGTTATAGCTCCGTTTTTCGATCCGTTTGCGCCGACGTGTTCGTCTTTTCGTCTACTTTGTCATGGTATACTTTGCTGATAATTTTTCTGATATATTTATTATTTCTTCTTAAGCACAACATTAACTATCATCGACGTCTTGTTCAAAATTGTCTATCAACCACTAATTACATGTCCGTTGAAGAAGAATCTATTTGAAATTTTCTATCATTTCCACCAATTTCACGTCCATTGACGAAGAATCTATTTGAAATTATCAAAATTTCCTATCAATATCAATATTAACTATCATTATCGACATTAACTATCATTGATTTCTTATTCGATAGTAAAACGAAGTACGGCTGAGGCGGACCGTAGGGAACACAATGCATGCTACAGGGCTAGTACGAGGAGACGACGTCCCCCGACTTGATTAGTGCAAACACAGACTTGATTAGTGCAAACACATTTGGATTTCATGTACTGGTAGTCAACAAAATTGTTAATTGTTCTGGGATTTAGAATGATATGTGTATCGAATAAGTTGTAACATTATGAGAAATGACGTGCGAACAATGTTGTTTGAAAATGAAACTCCGAAATAGAATCGCTTTTGAAGTCCTGAAAATATGTTACAAAGATGTATATATTTTCACTTGTTATAAAAAACCTTTTAGGAACAATCTCCGACGACAAACCGATCTCGCTTTTGAAGTATTGAAAATATGTTTCAAAGATGTATACAATTTCATTTGTCAAAAAATATATCTTTTTGAGCAATCTCCGACGACAAACCGATCTCGTTGTTCTTAAAAGAATTCACTAAATAGAATCCACGAGAATCATGATACACTAAAGGGCTAACACACCCCAATTAGGGTTTTCGTGTTAGTCATTTGAATTGTTAATTGTTCTGGGATTTAAAATTATGTGTGTGTCGAATAAGTTGTACCATTTACCCTCCAATTAGGGTTTTCAAGTTAGTCATTTGAGGATTGTGGAATGCATTTCGGGCATCAGTTGTCGAAGTATGTAATTCCGAAGTAGAATCGCTTTTGGAGTCCTGAAAATATGTTTCAAAGATGACAATTTAATGTCTTTAAAAAAGACATTTTTTGAGCAATCTCCGATGACAAACCGATCTCGTTGTTCTTAAAAGAATTCACTAAATAGAATCCACGAGAATCATGATACACTAAAGGGCTAACGCACCCACAATTAGCACTAAAACCTAGACTAATTCCTAACGCCACTGTTCATCCTCTCACTTCTCCTGTCAAAATGTATCAGATTTCTTCTTTTCCTCTACCATGTACCCCCCAATTAGGGTTTTCGTGTTAGTCATTTGAATTGTTAATTGTTCTGGGATTTAAAATGATGCGTGTGTCGAATAAGTTGTACCATTTACCCTCCAATTAGGGTTTTCATGTTAGTCATTTGAAGATTGTGGAATGCATTTCGGGCATCAGTTGTCAAAATGAATTAATTAGTGGAATCGGTGGAAATGATAGACAATGTTAGTGTATATGGAAAATCCCTGTTGTTTAAAACTAAAAAATCGACATTTACTACACACTTTGAAGTCTTGATCTTCTTTAGTCTTTCCTCATCGCTCTTGTAGTCTAGTAGAACATCGTCAATATGAAGTAGTTCTTGTTTGTCGTCATCATTTACTGCACACTTTGAAGTCTTGATCTTCTTTAGTCTTTCCTCATCGCTCTTGCAGTCTAGTAGAAGATCGTCAATATGAAGTAGTTCATGTTTGTCGTCATCATTTACTGCACACTTTGAAGTCTTGATCTTCTTTAGTCTTTCCTCATCGCTCTTGCAGTCTAGTAGAATATCGTCAATAGAACTATTGTTTTGAACAATCTCCGACGACAAACCGATCTCGCTTTTGAAGTATTGAAAAAATGTTTCAAAGATGACATTTTTTGAGCAATCTCTGACGACAAACCGATCTCGCTTTTGAAGTATTGAAAAAATGTTTCAAAGATGACATTTTTTTAGCAATCTCTGACGACAAACCGATCTCGCTTTTGAAGTATTGAAAATATGTTTCAAAGATGTATACATTTTCATTTATTATAAAAAAACATTTTTTGAGTAATTTCTAACGACAAACCGATCACGCTTTTGAAGTATTGAAAATATGTTTCAAAGATGTTTCAAAGATGTATACATTTTCATTTGTTATAAAAAAACATATTTTTTTAGCAATCTCCGACGACAAACCGATCTCGCTTTTGAAGTATTGAAAAATGTTTCAAAGATGATATTTTATGAGCAATCTCTGACGACAAACCGATCTCGCTTTTGAAGTATTGAAAATATGTTTCAAAGATGTATACATTTTCATTTGTTATAAAAAAACACATTTTTGAGCAATCTCCGACGACAAACCGATCCCGCTTTTGAAGTATTGAAAATATGTTTCAAAGATGACATTCTTTGAGCAATCTCCGACGACAAACCGATCTCGCTTTTGAAGTATTGAAAATATGTTTCAAAGATGTATACATTTTCATTTGTTATAAAAAAATAACATTTTTTGAGCAATTTCTGACGACAAACCGATCTCGCTTTTGAAGTATTGAAAATATGTTTCAAAGATGTATACATTTTCATTTGTTATAAAAAAACACATTTTTTGAGCAATCTCCGACGTCAAACCAATCTCGCTTTTGAAGTATTGAAAATATGTTTCAAAGATGACATTCTTTGAGCAATCTCCGACGACAAACCGATCTCGCTTTTGAAGTATTGAAAATATGTTTCAAAGATGACATTCTTTGAGCAATCTCCGACGACAAACCGATCTCGCTTTTGAAGTATTGAAAATATGTTTCAACGATGACATTTTTTGAGCAATTTCTGACGACAAACCGATCTCGCTTTTGAAGTATCGAAAATATGTTTGAAAGATGACATTCTTTGAGCAATCTCCGACGACAAACCGATCTCGCTTTTGAAGTATTGAAAATATGTTTCAAAGATGTATACATTTTCATTTGTTATAAAAACAAAACATTTTTTGAGCAATTTCTGACGACAAACCGATCTCGCTTTTGCAGTATTGAAAATATGTTTCAAAGATGTTTCAAAGATGTATACATTTTCATTTGTTATAAAAAAACACATTTTTTGAGCAATATCCGACGACAAACCGATCTCGCTTTTGAAGTATTGAAAATATGTTTCAAAGATGTATACATTTTCATTTGTTATAAAAACATAACATTTTTTTAGCAAAATCAGACGACAAACCGATATCGCTTTTGAAGTATTGAAAATATGTTTCAAAGATGTTTCAAAGATGTATAAATTTTCATTTGTTATAAAAACACATTTTTTGAGCAATCTCCGACGACAAACCGATCTCGCTTTTGAAGTATTGAAAATATGTTTCAAAGATGACATTCTTTGAGCAATCTCCGACGACAAACCGATCTTGCTTTTGAAGTATTGAAAATATGTTTCAACGATGACATTCTTTGAGCAATCTCTGACGACAAACCGATCTCGCTTTTGAAGTATTGAAAATATGTTTCAAAGATGACATTCTTTGAGCAATCTCCGACGACAAACCGACCTCGCTTTTGAAGTATTGAAAATATGTTTCAAAGATGTATACATTTTCATTTGTTATAAAAAAAAACATTTTTTGAGCAATTTCTGACGACAAACCGATCTCGCTTTTGAAGTATTGAAAATATGTTTCAAAGATGTTTCAAAGATGTATACATTCTCATTTGTTATAAAAAACACATTTTTTGAGCAATCTCCGACGACAAACCGATCTCGCTTTTGAAGTGTTGAAAATATGTTTCTACGATGACATTTTTTGAGCAATTTTGATGATTGTCAAATAAATTATTCTTTAATGGACATGAATTTAGTGGAATTGATAGGTAAGTTCGAACAAGACATCGATGATAGTTAATGTCGATACATCTAACTATTTAGATTGGTGTCCGTTCATCTGTTAATTAGAATAGAACATGCTTGATTATTTTACTATCAAATAGATTCTTCTTCAACGGACATGTAATTAGTGGTTGATAGGCAATTTTGAACAAGACGTCGATGATAGTTAATGTTGTGCTTAAGAAGAAATAATACATATATCATAAAAATTATCAGCAAAGTATACCATGACAAAGTAGACGAAAAGACGAACGTGTCGGCGCAAACGGATCGAAAAACGGAGCTATAACGAAGAAGATATGGCAATTTTAAGATCGGAACCCGGCGCAGGCGCCGATAAAGAAGGGCCGGCGCCGGCGCCGGTAAACAGTGACGCGCGCCCGCGCGCGGTCTTCTTTACCGGCGCCGGCGCCGGCCCTTCTTTATCGGCGCTGGCGCCGAGTTTCGGTCTTAAAATTGCCATATCTTCTTCGTTATAGCTCCGTTTTTCGATCCGTTTGCGCCGACGCGTTCGTCTTTTCGTCTACTTTGTCATGGTATACTTTGATGATAATTTTTATGATATATTTTTTTACTTATATAAGTACTTCGGAATCCTTCTTTGCTTTTTTCAAACCGCTTTTAATAAATTTTGCCTACATTAGCCCCTAAATTGGTCATTTTCTGACTGAGCGTATTGGAATTCTGACTGTGCATAATGAAATTTGGGGTCACCTTGTAATATGTTAAAAATTGTGGTTAAATATAGCAATTTATGAAAGATATTAAAGCAGGGGCAAGATCGTAAAGTTTTTTAAAATTCCGACTGTGCGAAGTGAAAACTCGACTGAGCGAACGAGTTCAGTATTAAATTGGTGGGGCAACGGCTCGTATACCCGACCGAACCGGGTACCCACCACCAGAACCAGGCTTGCTTTTCAAAGGAATATACATAAAAAGCGGAAACCCGTTTCCCCTCCGTCCCATATTGATCATGCTCGGAGTCCCAGACGAGAGTGGACGAGGCTGCCGCTGCTATCTCCTTGCTGGCTGCTGCTACTACCGCTGCTATTTGACTCTACGGACTCCAGTCTACGCTGGTCACTGAGGGTACCCACTCTCCTATACCTTTCTCCTTCCCTCTCACAGTGATAGACCTCTTTACGCCTTCTGATTAAAGCAGGAAAAACCAGACCCAATAGGAACATAGGTCATATATATTCATTTCACGCTCTCTCTGATTATCAAAACCCCCTTTCTCTTTTCCCCTTTTCTGTTGTCCTTTTTTCCTCTCTATTTCTCCATAGCGATGCTGTATAGTTTGTTTTTGTTGGTGCTGTGCTTTAAATAGCAAATCAATCGCTTTCTCTTGTTTTACCTCTGTCTGACTCTCTCAACCCCCTTTTTATATCCTTGAAATGTCAATGGCCTGTTCCAGAAAATTGTTCCTTCTGCTGGTGTCTGGTTAAATCCAAAAACCCACATTAGGAAAAAGTAAAGGTAAACAAGGAATAGTATAAGACTGTTCTGCAGAGATTAGGATTTAATTTCAAACAATAAATGTTAGCACAGTAGAGAGAGGGACTATGGATGGGTGCTTTTATGGAACGGAGATTGATCATTAAGGAGAGGATCTATGGAAAAGATGACTTGTCTCTGTGGGGTTCTGTGTTAGCGACTGTTAGATCATTGCGAGGACTGATCATTCAGGTACGAAAACTTTCGGTCAACTTGGGGAGTTCCTTCGGGCGTTGTGTGGGTTTCGGTCGTCTGTCTGTCTGCTGCTGCGTTCAATTATCGTTCTCATAAGATGAAGGCTTCAGAGTCGCAAGCTGTTGTTCGGTGAAGAACAAGCGAGAAAAGAAAACACTGGACTTTCTTTCCTGTGGGTTTTATAGAAGTCTTATTTCTCGTGTTTTGAACAAGGGAGGTGGAGGTGATTTGTGTTCCTTTCTCCGTTGTGAGTGTCGTTGAAATTGAAACTGATTAAAGTAATTGCTAGGTTTTTCTACGCTTGCTTAGTTTTTCCCGTCACTCAACTCAGCATTTTCCTTTTATTTTTGATAAAACCCCTCTCTCAAATTCGGTTATCTGGGTTTTGTTCAGATATTTCGAGAGCTCTTACTTCGATATGGGGTCTAATTATTCTGATGTTGTTCGCATGCGTCATTACGTTAAAGCATCGCATACAAGCCCTTGTCTCCACCCTTGGTAGAATAGAAGAAATACTTAACGACGAAATAGGGAGGTTCTTAGCGCCAAAATCCGTGGATCATTTCAAGTCTATCACTTCTCATCATCTGGGTCCTGGTTGAACATATTCGACAATCAAGAATAAAGAGCTCTTTGGAGGTTATTCCAGCACCTCCATTGACAGCTGTTATCTGTTCGTAAGTTATTTAAAGAGAAAAAGTGGTTTGGAAGAGGAAAGGAAAGTGAAGGTTCGGGTATATTTAATTTCGCATCTTGTGTTTTGTGGGTGGAAAAGACACGGAAAGGTAGCCTTTTCATATTCCGGTGCAACTACAACCTTCGCTGTGATACCATGATGGCTATGGCCTGCAAGGATGGTAAAGGATCAGCTGCTGCGCTGGACAATGGCAAATACGTAAGGTATACACCTGAGCAGGTTGAAGCTCTTGAACGGCTCTATCACGATTGCCCCAAGCCAAGCTCTCTTCGTCGGCAACAGCTCATACGGGAATGCCCCGTCCTCTCCAACATTGAGCCCAAGCAGATCAAAGTTTGGTTTCAGAACAGGAGGTATTTATCCCTTCTGCGATTGACATTTGATCAAATTTCTGCATGATTGTTTGTTTTCTGTTTGCACATTGTAAGTGTATCTCCTATTTTGTGTTGTCGGATGTCATTTGTTTGACAGATGTAGGGAGAAACAGAGGAAGGAGGCTTCTCGTTTGCAAGCTGTAAACAGAAAACTTAGTGCTATGAACAAACTGCTAATGGAAGAGAATGATAGATTGCAAAAGCAGGTGTCTCAACTGGTGTGTGAAAATGGCTACTTCCGTCAGCATACCCAGAATGTGAGTTTTTAATTCCTAGTAAACTCATCTTACTTGTGTATGTTTCCAGTCTTATCATCTCTATCTGTCGATACTTATTTTGTTTGAATAAATGTGTTTTTATCATTGTTCTTAAAAATGCAATGCAGAGCTCACTTGATTTTAAACCCTAAAATGGGTCTGTTTATATCAACGTTGGAGCTATGCATAAAGATTGTTATATTTTTTGTGATCCACGTTTTGTTTGCATGTCTTCTGACACATTTTCATCTCTGTTTCTGGGCTTCAGAAGAGTCTTGCAAGTAAGGACGCAAGTTGTGAATCTGTGGTAACGAGTGGTCAGCATCAATTGACTACATCACAGCATCCGCCAAGAGATGCTAGTCCTGCAGGGTCAGTGGATGGGGTATTGGAAATTATTACGTTTGGTGTCATTTTCCTTGCATCATAGTGACCTGTGGATATTTTCCATTTGCTGCTATGTGGTGATATTGGTCTTGTGTCCCCTTTCCTTCATTATTAATCCTTGTCGTTGTGTATTGTTTTAGACTTTTGTCCATTGCAGAAGAAACCTTAACAGAGTTTCTTTCAAAGGCTACTGGAACTGCTGTTGAGTGGGTCCAAATGCCTGGAATGAAGGTACCCACGAAACTTTATTCTATATATTGCTGAAATATTCCTTGTCAGTTCAAGATTTTTGAACTAGGGTGGCCAGTCTTTCTAAATGATGTCTTTTACATATATACTTGAGCTTTAAACTGTGATTCCTTGATATGAATTCAAATCCATTAAGAGAAAGCTATATGGATTTCAAAGGTTAATTTGGCCTGACTGGTTAATGTGACTAATTCTTTATTATCTTATTTAATTGTGTAGCCTGGTCCGGATTCCATTGGAATCGTTGCTATTTCTCATGGTTGCACTGGAGTGGCAGCACGAGCCTGTGGCCTAGTGGGTCTTGAACCCACAAGGGTGAGGATATCTTTAATGTGTTTGCTGTATGTTTACACCTATGTCACGTGCCTATAACTTGATCTTATTCTTTCTTTCTTCTTTTTATAATACACATCGCAGGTAGCAGAAATCCTCAAGGATAGGCCTTCTTGGTTCCGAGAATGCCGAGCTGTGGATGTGCTTAACGTGTTGCCTACTGCCAATGGTGGAACCATCGAGCTGCTGTACATGCAGGTATCTTGTTTAATTCCACTTGGTCCTCTTGTTTACTGATTTTTAGTGCTTAATATTATTTCTGTTGCCTGTAATGCTGTGTTTCCTGCTGTAGCTCTATGCGCCAACTACACTGGCTTCTGGCCGTGACTTCTGGCTGCTTCGTTATACATCTGTGATGGAGGATGGCAGTTTGGTGGTATGTGTTTCTGATCTTTGCAGTCTACATTATCGAAAAAAGATCAAGACTCCTTACTTTGAAAGCAATAGATCTGATCTAACACTTGGAATGAACAGGTCTGCGAAAGATCCCTTCCCAATACACAGAATGGTCCAAGTGTGCCTCCAGTGCAGAATTTTGTTCGGGCTGAAATGCTGCCTAGTGGATTTCTCATTAGACCTTGTGATGGGGGAGGTTCTATATTACACATTGTTGATCATTTGGACCTTGAGGTGAACATTCAAGTCCGCTTTCATATTTCTTGTCAGGTTCCCTGTCTTTTGAATGGAACATGGATGTTGTGCAATATGAATTATTGACTGTACTTTTTCGTATTTTCTGTCAAACAGCCATGGGGTGTCCCTGAAGTATTACGTCCATTATATGAGTCATCTACCGTGCTCGCTCAGAAAGCTACAATGGCGGTATTACTCCATTACCTCTTCAGTTTCTGATAATCAGGAGTTGAAATTGTTCATATTGATTGCAGCATTAAAAATCCTGTTTTCCGCAGCCATTTCTATGTTAGTAGTTCTGCTTCCTTTGTGCTGATACTTTGATTTGTAGGCTTTGCGTCATTTAAGGCAGATTGCACAGGAAATTTCTCAGCCTGGTGTGGCAAACTGGGGAAGACGCCCTGCTGCCCTAAGGTCACTAAGCCAGAGGTTGAGTAGGTAAGTGATGTGTACATTGTAGTTAATTATCTCTGACCTCTATAGTTTTTTGATACTGAGCTCATACATTGGGGGTTTATTTGTCGAACCAGGGGTTTCAACGAGGCACTTAACGGGCTAAGTGATGAAGGATGGTCTTTGCTCGGAAATGATGGAATGGATGATGTTTCAATCCTCGTGAATTCAGCTCCAGATAAGTTGCTGGCTTTGAATCTATCCTATGCTAATGGATTTCCTACTGTGAGCAATGCTATCATGTGTGCCAAGGCGTCGATGCTTCTACAGGTTGGTATTTTTTCATTTATTTTCTCTGTTTTCCTGTATTTGCTAAAACAAACAGAACTTACGCAATGGTTGTTCGTAAGTTCTTCTGTTGATTGCCTTGGTGAGGTTTGAGATTACTTGGTCGGAGTAGTCTGCAGTGAATTATTGTGTGATGTCATGGTTGTGAAGTATTGGGGGTTGATCAATAAAGCGCCACTTAGAAGGGTGCTGCTGACTAACCTCTACCTCTGTAAAAACATGTCTGTTGTGGACTGTAGGATAACTAGATGGCTGGATGAATTTAGGAGTTTAGATTCTGCTTCTGAAAATATTTCATAGAAAATGAAGATCTTGCCAACGTTCCATCTATAGAATTTATCTTCATCTCTCTTGCTTCTTCTCTTCCTACAAGGTTTATCGACTCAGCATTATTATTCTTGTTTGTGTGTGCTTTCCCTCCGTTCTGAAATATCTTACAATCTGCAGAATGTGCCCCCACCTGTGTTGTTGAGATTCTTAAGAGAACATAGGTCCGAGTGGGCAGACAACAATATTGACGCGTACTCTGCTGCTGCTGTCAAAGTTAGTCCATGTAGTTTGCCCGGTTCTCGAGTTGGCAGTTTTGGGAATCAAGTTATACTTCCACTGGCACACACCATCGAGCATGAGGAGGTGAAGCAACATCTTCTGTAGTCATCTTACTACAACTACATTTTAAGACATTCAATACAAAGTGAAATATATTAGCTTCACTAGAAACAAGTTGTTGTTTGATTCTTCTTCTCTGACCCGTTGTTTACTTTATCGTTTGTGCTAGTAGATACTTGAGGTGATTAAGCTTGAAGGTATTGTTCAATGCCCTGAAGATGCCATGCTACCTAGAGACATATTTCTTTTGCAGGTTAGTGCGTCTCTGTTCCGTCCTAGATGCTTTTATGTTACGTTCTTGTCTCAGAATTTAGCTCGTAATGTTTTTCTGTGCTGATTCATGACCGCTGTTGGGCTTTACTAGCTTTGCTGTGGACTGGATGAGAATGCTGTTGGCACCTCTGCGGAACTCATATTTGCCCCCATAGACTCATCCTTTGCTGATGACGCTCCTCTTCTTCCATCTGGTTTTCGTATCATCCCTCTCGATTCTGTGAAGGTAGTAACAGTCATTTCTTTCGCTTTTTTTTTTTGTCTTTCACATTGTGATGTTCATGAATCGCAGAAACATGAAATCAATCTAATAATGCTTTTCATCTTTTTATATACGGAACATCAAAAAGAAGGAAGCCTCGAGTCCTAATCGCACACTTGATCTGACCTCTGCACTTGATGTGGGACCGATGGGCGGCCATAAATCAACCAGTGAGAAAGCTGCTAGCGAGAGCATGAGGTCTGTGATGACTATTGCCTTTCAGTTTGCATTTGAAAGCCACATGCAGGAGAGTGTAGCTGCCATGGCTCGACAGTACATTCGCAGCATTATAGGTTCTGTGCAAAGGGTTGCCTTGGCTCTATCTCCCTCAAATATGAACTCCATCGGTGGTGGGCTTCGCTCTCCATGCGGTTCCCCTGATGCTCAGACTCTTGCTCGTTGGATTTGCCAAAGTTACAGGTGGGTCAGACACACAGGGTTAATAATCCAAATATCTTGGAGGGTAGTAGATTTGGCATGAACTTTTTAATTGTCTAGCTAGCTAATGGGAATGAATGGTGTTTTCATATATTTTGCAGATGCTTTTTAGGGGTGGAGCTTCTGAAGCCTAGTGGTGAAGGCAGTGATTTTAATCTGAAGGCTTTATGGCATCACTCTGATGCAATCTTGTGCTGCTCTTTGAAGGTGGATATGCTGAATATTATTTGAGTTGTCCATATATTCCGCTTTGTTATTTTCAAAATCTTCAGTCATTCTTATTTCAGCAGCATGGTAGTAATTTGTGTTGTGTTTTATTGTGAACAGGCACTGCCAGTGTTCACTTTTGCAAACCAGGCTGGTCTGGACATGCTGGAGACTACCTTGGTTGCACTCCAGGACATTACCCTGGAGAAGATTCTAGATGACACGGGCCGTAAAACTCTCTGCTTAGAGTTTCCAACTATAATGCAACAGGTCTCTTTCCTTCTCTCTTCTGCATTTCCTATATACCCTCAACTCTGTTTTTGCTAATGATCATTTACCACGCTTTTGTTTGCAGGGATTTTCCTGCCTGCAAGGTGGAATCTGCCTGTCAAGCATGGGACGGCCCATCTCCTATGAAAGAGCGGTCGCTTGGAAGGTACTGAATGAGGATGAAGAGGCTCACTGCATCTGTTTCATGTTTGTGAATTGGTCCTTTGTCTAGTCTCTGGGAACCAGTATTACCACTTTCGCTCTGCGGAGAGCAGTGTAATGTCGCTATTATTTTAGTCTATGTACTGTAAGACACCTCTAAATAGCCTACTACTTTTGCTACTAGCGTGATGTTTCATAAGTACTGCTTGTTGTAAGACACCTCTAAATAGCCTACTACTTTTGCTACTAGCGTGATGTTTTTTAAGTACTGCTTGTTTGCTATGTTGGAGCAAAACTATGTTGGTTGCTCGAGATAGATGCTTTGTGTCTGCTGTGTAATCGACTATTGTAGCTGTTCTTTTGATCTTGTTTGAAACCTAGAAGAAGAGCTCTATCGTGACTTCTGCTCAAGTTGGATAATTTGTTTATGACGAGTCATAGTAGTTAAGGGGGTATGGTTTCTATCCAGTTAGTTAGTCCCTAGCCTATATAGGGAAGAGAAGAGAATACTCACTGTGTAAGGCATGCTGGAAATTAGACAGATCTGGGCTTGAACTGAAGATGCTTTGTAGGGAAGTCTGGTTTTTTACAGTTAATTATGGGTTCATTTCTGCATATGATCAAAACCAGTCCTTTACACATCAGTATGCTATCACTTAGCTCAAAAGGGTATCTGATCAGTTACTCGCACTGTCACACTAATAAACCATACCCACTCTCCACATCATTTAGGCACCGTTTGGATCATACCGAAACCTAGGGGAAAGAAATCGATTTGAGCAATTGTGTCCCGTCCCCCAACGGAAAATGAATTAAAAAAGAAAAGGGAAAATTAACCGGATATCATTAAAAAGTTTGTTAATTCATAAAAGATCATAACTTTTAAAAGTTTTCTAGCTACTACAAAAAATAATTTTAATTAATCAGATACTACAGATTATTAATTCATAACTTTTTAAGATCAAAATACTCTTATTTGTTAATAAATATAATTCATAGTATACCACATAAATATTTTAAATTCACAGTTTTTCCCTTGCTATGCAATGCTATCTATTTTTTATTATGTAGTTTGCTCATTATTAATGCATTCAAATCACTCTTATTATCATTTTAATAATGTTTCATACGGATATCACTAAATAAATAAATAACAAGTTTATAATACGTATTCAATATATAATTCGTTTTACACTCGAGGATTGTATTTAATTATTTTTTTGCACATTTTGAATTCATCTTTTTAATTTTTCCCATTACTATTTTTTAATTATTATACTAAGTTTACTTTACTTTTTGTTATCCTAATAAACTATACTTACTTTTTCTTATTTCTCTCGTAACAAAGTAATGGCACTAGTCATGTTACAATATTTCTCGAATGAGATAAAATTATTATTTTTTTTATTATTTTTTTTATTATTATTATTAGTTATATTATTTTTAATTAATAATGTCTAATTTAATATTTTTGCCTAAAAAATTTAGACGGGAATTCTTAAATATCTTTAAGATTGACAACTATATTATATGGTATATCTTTTTACAAAGTTTAAAAACTTAAAGACTTTTAATTTAAATGAAATGACTTTCAACAATCATTAAAATGTCTGTTGATAAACTAATCAATCTTGTACATTAGTTTATTTAAAATCAAACTACAATTTTTTTCTTAGATCATATTTGTATCAATAATATTTTACAATGCTAGTGCGAAGGTAATTATTCCTACCATTACTATTAAGGTTTTATTTAGATAGTTGTTATTAAAATATTATCATAAATAATAGATTTATATATTAAATTATATTATTATTAAAAAAGTAATAAAATAAATCTGATAACCATAATATTTTATTATTATTATTATATAATTTAGGCCTTATTTCTAAACAAATGATAAAGACATATCTCTATTATTATGCCCCTCTAAATGCAAACAAATATATATACCATTCTTATTCCCAGCTCAAGTCCATTCCCTTACATAACCAAACTAGACTGGTATATGCACATTCCCTTTCCCATTCCTTTGGTACCCCTTTCCAATTCCCATTCTCTTTCCCCGCTATCCAAACATTGCCTTAAGCGTTAGAAGTCTCATATTCTCCCATCCTACAAAGATCGGCATTCTCATCGTATAGCCTACTTATATGAGTTATTAGTCTTGGTCAAGCTTTGCTAGCCAACCCAGGTCATTATTGAGCCTGGGATCCCGAGTGGTATGTAAAAGGGAAATTGACCAATTCTTACCATATAAATCGCACCATCACACTAAATCGTCATACCTTTTCTCAACATCTTTTATAATGTAGGATTGTTACAAGCTTGTAGATGGATGACTCATCCACCAATAACTTTATTTGTATGTGCATTCAGAAGTGAAGATGACATTTTTAAACATTTTTACATGATGATCTTGAAATTAGTAGATTCCGGCTTGTGGGATATATATGTTGGAATGTCCGAGTTCTGTTAGGATATAAGGATACTAGTATAAGGTATATTAGTCATATAGCTATATATACTCTGTCATAACCTATATATATTGTAACCAGATACAATATATGTTCACTATTCAATCTTATTCGGTAATGAAATTGCAATATGGTATGTAAAGTCCAATTTTGACTTTTTTTGCTTTTTAGAATTGGAGACATTATCCTGTTCTTCTTCTTAAGACATTCTTTTTCTCTTCTTGTTTTTCTCTATAATATCAAAGCAGGAGGAAGAATCTTCCATATTGGAGTCTCCGAAAAAAGGCCAACGTGTTATTCGAAAGACAGTTGCGGTGGTGAAGCAGCGGGTTCTGAATGTCGGCATGGAGTATTCAGATCCTAACCACCTTCATTCATCTGATGGTCTTGACATGGTGCTTACCACAACACACTTGAATGGCGGAAATTACAGCTTGTGGAGGAGATCGGTCACACTTGCTCTGTGCGCCAAGAATAAGTTTGGATTTGTGGATGGAAGCTTGTTGCGGCCTACATATTTTTCATTTGAAAGAGACGCCTGGGATAGGTGCACGATGGTAATGGTGTGGATTCTGAACACCATAAGCAAACACATTTCTTCTACTCTAGTTTTCCATCGCACCACTAAGCAGATTTGGGATCAGCTTCGGGAGCATTTTGGAAGACCTAAGTGCCGAATTTATCTATGTTTCTATGCTTAATGTGATTAATATTGTATTGATTTATATGATAAATTCCTTACTTATATGCTTAATTATGTTAAATGTTTAGATTATATCTCACATGTGGTTTTATGCTAAAATAGGTTAAAACACTGAAGAAAATATCTAAGATATATATCAAAAGCTTCACCATCAAATTGGCAGTGCCTTGTAGGTGGGCTAACTAATCACGCTGGGCAGACTTCTCATCCCTGGGCTGCAACTTCAATCGACAAAGGACCAATTCTCGCTGGGCCATGCTATGTACGCCGACAAGGAATTGGAATTCGCGAGTCATCTTGGGCTGCAGGCTGAAGACGACCGACAAAATAAGAAAAAGAAGATTTGTTGTGGGATGACAAACAATTGAGGGCCACAGTCTTCATTTGATGACTGGATCGTGCATGCATGTCCATGGGCTTAAGCACAGGTGCACATGAGCGTATATACATGCGAGCAAGTGGGCTGATTGGCTTGTTGACGATTCTTGATAGATTGGAGGCGCAGACATTTTGGACTTTGACCTGGGGATGCGGTAATCACATACATGACCAGAGGCGCAGACATGTTGGGCTGCAGGTGCGGCACTTTTGGACTCACGTGGGCTGAACCATTTGATATTGAGCGACATGCAGACTTTTAACAAATCAGAGGCGCAGACCTGGATGAGATGGCAATATTAGACATAGATATACATACTATCTATCATCGTGGGAATAAAGCCGGAGGATCATACGACATGATACAGATATATATCAGAGACGGATTGAAAGAAATTAAAAAAAAAACAGAACACGACACAAAACCCTGGACCTAGGCTAGCCGCACAGTTCGAAACAAGTCAGAGAGTTCGAGACAGAGAACAGGGGAAAACAGTCAGTTCTGACAGACCGGAGCAGAAGACAAAGACCAAATTCATCATTGTCCTACAATTAGATGATGTTTTCTAATCTCTTAATTATTGTTATTATTTCTTTGTCTCCGATGTCGGAGTAGTCTGTTAGAATTCTGGTTTGCTATGGATTACTAGTTTATTATTTTGCTTCCTGAGTTGTTTAATATATATTCTATACAGATTGTAGTTTTATTCCTTGTTTATTATTGAATTCTCTTATGATTAATTATTGCTTGAGTTTATTTGGTATGAATTACTTACAAGTGAGAACTGCGGCGTTCATTAGACATTAGGAATATTACCAGTGAAACTACAGATGACAATTCCTTGGGATTAGCTGACTAGAAATCAGATGAATCATTAATGCTACTAGTTAATTTCTAAATTCGTAACGAGAGTTAGGATTTGGGAATTGCTAGTAAGAATCTATTTTGCGGGAGCCCGGTTTTAGATTAATTTAGATTTGAGGTTGCAATCTAGGGTTTAGAAAACACTCAGGAATGGAATTGATAAACTAGGGAGAAGTAGTAAACCAGGATTCACCCTTTAGATTTGTTAGACAATCACTTTTAATTGTTTTTGTTTTAATTAATTTGTTTATTTAATTTTTGCAATCAAACCCCAAATTTATTATTGTTATTTTTCATTTAGTTTATTAGTTAGATTAGGGTAGAGATTAAACTAGACACAGCCTCCTTTGGTTCGATAACCTAGGGAATACTACCTAGGAAAACTTGCTACGACAGACCAGTACACTTGCTGACAATACGTTTCATACCGTACGAGTTTTTGGCGCCGTTGCCGGGGAGGCATGGTTATTTAGTTTAGTCTTAATTCTATTTTCTTTTATTTATTTTGTTTAAACAGTTTATTTTTGTTTTGTTTTGTGTAATTATTTTTAGTTTATTTGGTTCGTATTTTTTTCCTCTTATTTTATTTTGATTTTGTTTTGTTCGTTTAATTTATTTTTAGATTAGTTTGATTTTCTGTTTAGTTTTGTTTAGTTTTTTTATTTCTTTCTGTTCTTTTTATTTTGATTTTGTTTTATTATAGTTTTTCTTTTATTTGTTTATTTTTGTTATTTCTATTTCTTTGATTTTAATTTATAGGAATTTGTTTATTTTAATTTTATTTACCTTTTCAGTATTGTTGTTTTTATTTATTTTATTGTTATGTATTTTTTTTCTTCTTTATGTATATAATTTATTTTTCTTTCTCTTGGAGAACAAGTGTGAGTCCCACATTGAAAAATTATAAAGCTAGTAAGTAGTTCATATAGCTTATGGGCTACTCCACCTAATGCCAATTGGTTTTAGGATGGAACCTCATGGGTTATTAGGCCTTACTAGTCTATATGGGTATTTTATATAATTCCCTCCGTTGAGCCTATTCTCCTCCCGCAATATTTCTAACATGGTATCAGAGCCCAGGTTCAACCTTGGGCAATGCACCACTGTCTAATGGATACCCGAGTAAAAAAACGGACTGTGTCACGATAAACCAAGAGAAGGGACCGGGCCAGTACCGTAGAATTGGACTGTGTCACGGAGCAGAGACCGGGCCAGTACCAAATGGGTCCAAGCAGGGTGTGAAAGACTCACACTTGATGGGGATGTTGGAGAACAAGTGTGAGTCCTACATTGAAAAATTATAAAGCTAGTAAGTAGTTCATATAGCTTATGGGCTACTCCACCTAATGCCAATTGGTTTTAGGATGGAACCTCATGGGTTATTGGGCCTTACTAGTCTATATGGGTATTTTATATAATTCACTCCGTTGGGCCTATTCTCCCCCCGCAATATTTCTAACATTGTTTGCTAGAACTGAAGCACGGCATTGTTTGGTCCAGTCAAGGCACAAACTTGATTAACAACTATTACACAAGAATCAAGAGTTTGTGGGATGAGCTTGATGATGTAGATGAGCCTCATGACTATCAATGTCTGAAAGGGACGAATAGCTTGGTGGCCTACACAGCTGTTGGGCAAAATAATGTTGAAACTATCTTGCTAACTATGGGCAGTGACCCAATCATTGTAGTACAACAAGGTCGTATCCACAGGGACTTCGTAACTGTCTAGCTAATTATAAGCTTAGTAAATGTGCAAGAGGATATATATACAAAAGTGCATAATTGTAAATTAGGGGTTTTGGGTTTTTGGGTTGTAATTGGAGAAATAAAGGAAAGCAATAAACACTAAACTATCTAATCTAGGATAGGTGTAGCTCGGGATAGGATATTCGCACCCGTCATCCCCTTTCTACCAATGGCTGAACCTCGAACTCATAGCTAAACAACAGGAATTTAATTAATAACCAAATCCCGGTCTATTAATCCTAACCAATTTAACGGGGACTGAATGCTCGTTCAAATCCCCAATTCATCAGAAGCATTAAGCACAAATCTACCCTAAGTTGCAATGAGAACCTCATCTCAAAATCAGTGAAAATCGGCTAACATTGATTTAGTCCCCAACGGTTTAGGTTTCTATCTCAGAATATCATTTTGATAGAATCCCACAATAATGCTCAACTAATCGGTAGACCAAACCAACCAATTTAACAAAATAGAAGACAGATTGAGCAAAACCCTTAACAAATCCCCAAATCATGAGCAACGAGTTTAGAAGTCATAAACACTCAATAATCATCTTCATTAAGCTCAAAGACTAAAATAAAGCACAAACACAAGTTCAAGATTCAACAATGGAGTTTAGGGATTTTAGGACAAAATCCCCAATCCCTAGCTACAAATGATTCTACTCAGCCATAGAGAAAAGAAAAGCATAAAAGGGAGAAGAAGAAGCCATTAATGGAGCTTGGAAGCTTTGGAGAAGGTGAGCTCTTTCTTCTCTTCTTTCTCTTCTTCTTTCTCCTCTTCTTTCCCTTCTTTTTCACCTTCTTTCTCTGTGTTTTCGACTGGTGGAGTCGTGGTTGAAGAATGGGGAGAAGTGTCCCCAAAATTCCCGTTTTAAAACTCAATTCTGGGCAAAAATACGCGTCGGACCGCCCCTGTGGGGCGGTCCACACCAGAGGCGATTTTCCGTGTTCTAAAATTGACTGGACCGCCCCACAGGGGCGGTCCACAGGGGAGGTCCGGACCAGAAGTAAAGAAAATGCTTTATCTTCTTCGTTTCAGCTCCGATTTTGGATCCGTTTGCGCCCACGCGTTCCTCTCTTCATCTACTTTACTCCTATCTATGTTATCCCTCCTGTTTAAACAATAAATGTGTAAGACACCAATGAAACATAAAACTAGAGGAAAACACGCCAGAGTGGAGAAATGAGCATGAAAAGTGTTGATTAAACATATGAAATACTCCTCTAAAACATGCTCATTTAGACACTCATCACACCCCCACACTTACCTTTTTGCTTGTCCTCAAGCAAAACCAAGCCCCAAGCAAGTAAGGAATGCTCAAGACTAACAAATACTAACATGAATTATAGGATAAAAGAAGAAGCAAAAAGTGATTAAAACCTTTGAGGAGTGTGAACCATCTCTTTTGGTGGCATGGGTGTACTTAGGGGAAAAACAAAAACTAGAGTTTCGGGGTATGATCCGGAGTGCTTCAAAGTTCTAAAGATTAGGTAACTTGGAGAGCTTTTACCATGGCCAACTTCTCTCAAGAATGGGCATTGAGAAGAAAACAAAAGGAAAAATAGATTTATGCATTTGTTTCACTTTTGCATAAGAGATGAGAGGATAACATTTTGGCATCAAGCCTTTGCATTTAAGAACACTCAACTCTCATTGTTGGTTACCAATGGCGTCTCACAAGTCCCTTAAAGGATTTTCACGAAGAAGCACCCCTTAGCAATCCCTAAGAAAGAAGACAGAAGGAACCCCAAAGCAATAAAAACCCAACCATATAAGATCACTTGGCCACACCGCATGTAAAATGCTCCTCAAAAGCAATCAAAAAGAGAAATTTAAGCATTTATCCCACAACTCATAATAGTATTTGTTCTTAATGAGAACAACTCACAACACAAGGGTCCAAGTTTTTTTTTTATTTTGGACAATCACAAGATACGCAGAGAGATCTAACATTTAAGCACGCAATTCACCGAAAAGGTCACTCCCCCACACTTAACTTGAACAATGTCCTCATTGTTCACCAAACAAACCGGGGAAGGTTTCAGAAGACCTTTTCAGGAAGCAGACAAAAGAGGAAACACAAGGGACATAAACACCATTATACCACAGCAGCTATCCCCAGATTTGCAGATTCAAAATTAGAGAAGAGAGAACGAAAACTAAAAGAAACTAGTACTCCCCTGAGATTGCTATTGCTATCAGTTTGTAGAACTCCCCCACACTGGAGCTTCAGCCTCAAGTAGCGTAGCTTAGTTGCGGTGTGGACTGGAAGGTGCACCTGCATAAAAACACTAGAAGCAACCAAACTACAACTGGAGTTAAGGGTTAGCAAAAACAAAACCAAAGAAGAACGAAAACCAAAAACAGGAAATAAAAATAGTGGAGTCGTTGTGGGCAAATATTAAAGGAAGGGTGAAACGAGTACTCCCCGATAAGATGCGGAAGGAAGATAGGGTGCCCGCACAATTGCAAGTGGGAGGGGTCGTTGAGGTGCTACCTTCAAGTTGGAGATGAAGGTCCTCTTGGAAAATTTCGCCAGAGGTTCCTTTGTAATTCTTCCTAATTCCATCCCTTTTTCAGAGGGGCTTACCTGTTTCCAAAATATTCACAACACAGACGCCACAATTGGGCGTAAAAGGGCAAGTCCAAAGAATGCCAAAATAGCCCATTATTGAAAACAGTGCAAAATCGAAACTAACAGAATTTAAAAGACAGGACACGAAATGAAATCCGGGTTGCCTCCCGGCAAGCGGCCCTTCTTTAAGGTCTTTGGCTAGACCATACCACCGTGAAGTCATCCGGGATCGAATATGAACGTTGAAGTCGGCTTCAACGGGTGGGTTGGGCGGGCATCATCTAGCAATGAAGAACGACCCGGATCAAAAGGAAATGTAGCCTCAATACTTAAGATGTGAAAGTGTAAACTCCACCGATCATCATCCAAAGGACGAAGGTGAATGTGCGTGGGTGATCCTTGGTACGAGGATAAAACTTGGTGGAGCCTCCTCTTCAAATTCGAGGATGATCAACATCCTTATCTCACGTGAGCGGGCCAGGGAGAATTCGGAGCGGACTTGTCTCAATTTTGGTCCCGGATCAAATGGGAAGGTGGCCTCCAACTTAGGGGTGTACGTTGAGCTTCCACCAACTCATTAGTGCACGGGTGGAGGCCTTGATCCTTCAAGTGAAGATCAAAGTTTGATGGCTCATCCTCCTCCTCAAATTCGAGGATGTAAATGTCCTCAACTTCTTGGTGAGGCTCATGGGAAGAGCCTTGATGAAAATCAACTTCAGAGGGAGGTGGCTCCTTGAAGTTGATTATAGCACTCTCCTCTGATGGCTCGGAGGGAGGCGGCATCTCCTCCTCCTCAAGGTTGAGGATGTGTCCATCCTCATCTTCTGGGTGGAGCACAGAGAAGGAGGGGAAATAACGGTAGTTGACTTCAGAGGGAGGAGACTCCATGAAGTCAAGGTGGAAGCGGTCCTCTGATGGCTTGTCTTCGAACTCAGGCAGATGGTTGAATGACGTTTGCTCAGGTTCGAACGGGGGAGGAGATAGAGAGCAACTAAAGTCCTCAGTAAGGTGATCCACTTTATGAACCATTTCGCTCTCCGGTTGCTGCGATGCAAGGTTTAGTAGACCTTCCATCATCGCGTTCATCTCTACTAATTTGGCATAGAGCTTCAGTTGGTTCATGTCGAGGTCTTTTTCCTTAGTCCGCTGCTCCACTTCATGGACCATTTCACTCTCTGGTTGTTGCTCCCTTCGAGCTAGTGTAATGAGCTGGTTCATGTCGATGGTGTTCATTCTAGCACTAAGATCCTCCAGAGTGGGTGAATCTACCCTTGCCGTGATCTCAGAACAATAAGCACTCTTCTGGTCTCCTCCACTCTCTTGGCACCTGATCCATCGACTGATGTCTTGTTCAGTGGGGTTTGGATTGACAGATAAGAACCGGTTCTCCATGAGAGTCTCCGATCTTGAGATTAGATCCTCACAAGGAGGGCACATATGAAAGGATCCACACCCTTGACAATCAATGTATTGGTCGTAGGTTGCTCCAGAGGTGTAGCCGTAACAATCTTTTGCTTGATCATCAAGACCATCCATCAGAGATAGGTTCCTAAAAAAAAGTAACACAAATTTATACACAAAAGGGGGAAATAAAGGAAATGAAAAAAAATGCACAGAAACTAAACAGATAATAAACCAGATAGTTGGACCGAAGTCCCCGGCAACGGCGCCAACAGCGCGTGAAAGACTTATATATACAATTTGTCATGGGCCTCAATGAAGCATATTGACCTGTTCGTGGATTGATACTCATGATGAATCCGCTGCCGAGCATTGATCAAGCCAATTCAATTCTATTCAGAAGGCGAAGCTGCGTCAGGTTAAATTTTCGTAGCCTACCACCGGTTCTTTCTCTTTCACCATGTTGAAGCAGAAGAATACCAAGAAAGGTGTTTGTGATTTCTACGGAAGATTTGGCCATGGCGTTGTGAGCTATTACAAGAAGATAGGCTACGCGTCGAACTTCAAGTCTAAAGGGAAGAGGCAAGTCGCTAGTGAGTCTGAAGTTGAAGAAGACAGTGCCACTCAGAGCCTGATTTTACCCATTCCTAATGTGTCTGCAGATCAGTATCAGATAATGATGGATTTTTTCAGTCAAAATCGTTTTAGTGGAGCAATGCCTGGTAATGCAATGGCTGGTAATATCTCTATTAAATCTGATGTTATTAAATTGAAGTAAACCGTTTATTGTTCTACTGAACGCTTGGGAGATTCATGGATTATTGACAGTGGTGCCGCGCATCATGTCTATTTTAAGACTGATTGGTTTATCAGTTTTCATTATACTGAGAAAAGTATCAACATAGAATTGCCTGATGGAACTCTAAAACTTGTCAATACCAGGAGATGTTCGTATTGGTAGTGCGTTGGTTTTGAAGAATATTCTTTATATTCCCTAGTTCAAATACAATGTGCTATCTGTTAGTTGGTTTTCGAGATAGCTTAATGTCACTCTGTTGTTTATGAAGCATACCTGTATGTGCCAAGGCCTTTCTCTAAAGAAGCCAAGGGAGATTGGTAGAGAACTGAATAACATATATGTCTTGCACAAGGGTTCTTTGGATGTCTTTACTGGCGCAGGTATTAAAGTTTTGTCTTCATCTATTAAACCTGTTAAATAGAAAGTGAATTGTAATTCTAATCTATTGATGGTTTCTTTCCTACTAGTTCTTTGAGTAGTTTGAAACTTTGGCATTTATAGCTTGGCCATTTACCTATACAAGAGACAAAGAAATTAGATATTGATAAGTGTTCTGATGAGAATGGTTTTGTATGCGAAATCTGTATAAAGGCTAAGCAAACTAAACTGCCATTTCATCTTTCTTCTATCAAAACTAGTGTTGTTTTTTATTTGCTTCACGGTGATGTGTGGGGTCCTTATAACATTGACACTCATGATGGTTATCGATACTTTTTCACTCTTATGGATGATTTTTCCCACGCTACATGGGTTTATATGCTTACAACTAAGGCAGAAGCTTTTATCTGCATTAAACAGTTTGTCAAGCTTGTTGAAACTCAGTTTAATGCCCGTGTTAGGATTCTAAGGCCTGACCATGCTTTTGAGTTAGGATCCTCTGCAGAGGGGAAACGTCTTTTTGTGTGTGTGTGAAGAAACAAGCATGATACATCAGATGCCCTGCCCATATACCCTTCAGCAGAACGATATTGTAGAGAGGAAGCAAAGACATTCTTAGAAAGTGCTCGATCCCTTTGTTTGTTTCAGTCTAATCTGCCTAAAGTTTATTGAGGTGAATGTTTATTGACTAATGTTCATTTGATTAACAGATGTATGATCAAGATTCTGAATGGCAAATCACCTTATCGTGTTCTTTATAATAAAGAACCTTGTAAAACCTCAAAAATGTCTTGCTGTCTGTTTTTGTTGTAAAAGATAAGTTTCAGCATAGAAGTTCTCCTTGCTGTTTTATTGATTATCTTTATGGCTCGAAAAGGCTACAAAGTTTTAGAACTAGAAACATGTAAGATTAAAGTAAGCAGATGTGTTAAGTTTATTGAGCATATTTTTCCATTTGCTTTAGATTCTCTTTCAGATACTGATATCCTTGTGGAACAACACCAAAAGGATTATGCTTTCTCAAATAATTTTTGCCAACAATCTGGGAACTTAAGTGTTCAAACTGATTCCTTTCAATCTACTGAAGAACGATCCTTGACAGATGTTCAAATGGCACCATACCTGAGCAGGATGTATAGGTCCGACAGGCAAATTAAATTGCCAAACCATTTGACTGATTATGTATGTTCATCTGATACATTAGATAATTCTTGTATGCATACACTAACTTCTTTAGCTGTTTTAAATCAGTTAGATGTTTATAAATTGCCTATCCCTGTGCACATGAAGCATGATGATGTGTCTACTATGAACCAGTCACTTTTGAAGATGCAAATTGGTTTCCCCACTAAAAACAGGCTATGAGTGAGGATTTTCATGTTTCTGATTTGAACAAAACCTGGGAGAAAGTTGATCTCCCACCCAAGAAAAAACCAATCAGTTGCAAGTGGGTGCTTAAAGTATAAAAAAAAGCTGATGGAAGTGTTGAAAGATACAAAGCAATGATTGTGGTTAGAGGATTTACACAAAAAGAAGGTGTAGAGTACTTGGAAACCTTTTCCTTAGTGGTAAAACTGACCACAATTAAGGGATAATTTGTTGTAGCTGTAAAACGTGATTGGTCTATCTATCAACTTGATATAAATAATACGCTTCTTCTTGGAGATTTAGATGAAGAGATTTATATGAAATTACCCAAAGGTTTATCTATCACTAAGCCTAATCAAGTTTGTAGGTTAACGTAATTGTTATACGGTTTAAAATAGGCATCAAGACAATGGAGTGCCAAACTGAATAGTACTTTAAAACCAAGGGGGTACATTCAGTCCAAGAGCGATTATTCCTTGTTTTACAAAATTCAAGGAGATCAATGTGTTTATTTAGTGGTTTATGTTGACGATATTGCTGTTACAGGAAAAATTGTTTTTTTAAAGGCCTTTTTACATGATACCTTCGGAATCAAAGATCTTGGTCAGGTTAACTTGTTTTGGGTATCTAGTTTATTAGAGTAGACAATGGTATTATTATCAACCAAAAATGTTTCATTGATAATTTACTGAAAGAGTTTGATGATGATAACATTAAACAACATGATTTCCCACTTCCTTAACTCAGAGGTAGTTCAACAAAGAGTAAGAAAATTGCAGATCCTTTTGTTTATAGAAGGATAATAGGTAAACTTAATTTTCTTTGCCATACCAGACCTGATATCGTTTTTGTGTGTAGCATTTGAGCCAATTCCACACAGTACTCTAGAGGAAAATCTAAAGGTTGCTTTCTACACCTTGGGATATCTAAAGGCAACGACAGATTATGGGATTCTGTTGAAAACGAATAACAATTTAACTCTAGAGTACTTGGTTATTCTTTGTAATGCAAGTGTTTTTTGTGTTTGTTGGTTCATTCACTCTCAAATTATGGCGTGTCGTTGATATTGGGCGCTTTTAGAACTTTATGAATGGGTAATGGAGCGCCGCATTGTGGAGGCAACTATATTATACCATAATACAGGTCTGATTGAATCATTTGATGTGTTATGGTGAATATATAAGCTAGAATGGTAAAACAAGGAGGGGGGAGGGGGGGGGGGGCTATTTCGGTGGTTCTAAGATAAGAATCGCCGATATAGATACGAAAAGAGGGCATATCTCGGTGGTTCTTGGCTTACAACCATTGAGATAGACCCTGGATCGGTCCCTATGCCGGTCCCTTGGTCGGTCATTGCCAGAAAGTATTTTGGAACCGACCGACCCAGGGACTGATCCATGGTCTATGGTCAGTTGGTCCCAGAAAACATTTTGGCATTGACCGACCAAGGGACCGACCCAGGGTCTATCTCGGTGGTTGTAAGCTAAAAACCGCCGAGATAGATGTGGTTAGTTATTGATTTTAGCGAGCATCTATTTCTTCGATTTGTTGTTACAACCGCCGAGATAGGTCTATCTTTTTTGGCGGTCTCTATTTCGACGGTTCACAACCGCTGAGATAGGTCTATCTTTTTTTGCGGTCTCCATTTCGACAGTTCACAACCGCCGAAATAGATCCTTACGAACCTCCGAAATAGGCCATTTTCTACTAGTGTCTATTACGCCGTTAATAATGTATGGGTCAGGTCCAGCTTCTTAGTTTCCTTTGTTAGTTGTTTGGATAATCGGTCATTTTTAGTCTTAGGTCCATCCATGGACCTTTTATTAGAACTCTTGTTTATGTTTAAACTTCAGTCGTTAGTGCGTGTTGGGGGATCTAATCTTGGGTTCTAATATGAGGATGAGGAGATGTTGGTCAAGTTTTTAGACGGCGAAATGCGCCCTTGACTGTCCGTGTGCCATTCCACAAGAATATGTTGCTATTGACGGTTATTTTTTATTTGGATATTTCTTGGTTGTTGGTTGTGTAAGCTACTTATGTACAATCCAATATTATCGTGTTTAATGTATACTACTTCATTTCCAAGAAAAAAAACTCAATTGTGAACTTTTGCCTAGTATTGTTGTTGGCTAGAGGGCTCGTATAGTTGTGATTGTTGATAGATTAACATAGTCCAGCTCATCCATGTACCAAATAAAAGTTGTGAAGTTCTGTTTCCGACTTCGCCCCCATTATCTTAACTTTTACAACTAATATGTATATTGCATTATGTGAAAGCTTCTAGGGTAGAAGTGAGAGAACTTATTGAAACATCAAATCGCATATAAAGGTTTGAAAATCTGATTATTAAGATGGAAATTAGAAAGTCACATCATCAAATCACAAACTCTCTTCATCATCATCTAAACCGTAAGTTCAAACTCCCAAAATTCAAACATGAATTACAAGTACTACCATTACAAGACGTGGATCAAGCTGCGATTGGCGTTCACAAAGAAGACTTTGAAACCAACCTACAGGAAAAAGGTTATTTATAAAAAGAAAAGTTGGTTCTCTTGATCTCCAGAAAACGCTCAATACCCACAGCCTGAAAAACTCTAAAGGTACCCGACGTTAATTAAACTTAGTTAACGATTGGTCAATCAACTGGACCTAATCCTGGAAAAGCCACTCACATAGTCGACCAAGAATTGATCCAGTCCAAAAACGCTATTTGACACATATGGACGATGATGAAGATTGAGGAGGTGATTCTTTTTTTTTTTGTTGTTGTTGTTGACGGCAAACTTTTCAAAGCATTCCTTTAGCGAAATTGGTGACATCACCAATCTCTCTAGCTAGGGCAGGGATACAGCTAGTACTCCTAGCAATCCCTCCTTTCTTCCCGACTCCACCTCCACCTCTGTAACCATTCTGATCCTTAGGGCTTGAAGACTTTCCCCTAGCACCCCTGGAGCTACTCCTCTTAAGGAGATCTCTCATGGCTTCAGCTTGACAAAGGACAGGGAAAGCTCTTCCTAGCTTGTTGAACCTGAAACAGTGGCTCATGTGGGCTTCCAGTGCTTCCTTCTGAGTTTTACCCTCACCTCTCTCCATCTCCTCCTTCACCGCCTCTGAGCATAGACCGCACAGCCACTTCCCTGAGAATCTTTCCCTAACTTTGGAGATGTATTCAGGGGTGTAATCCTCGTTCATCCCGCAGCACTCGCACTTTGCGTTCTCTACTTCAGAGATGGGTGGCAACGCTGCTGCTGCTGCGATGTTGTTGCCGTTTTTGGTCGACTCCTCTTGGTGTGCGTGCTGTTGGAGCTCTTCTTCAATGATATCTTGGCTCATCAGCTGGAAGGAGATGTCAGAGATGGTTCTCTGGATATTATTGTTTGAGAGTCTTGGTGGTTTAGTGAATCCGCCCTGCTGGGGCGGCTTGTTGTTGTTGTTATTGTTGGACTTGGATGTTGGGTAAGATGGTGTAACTACAGATTCTCCGTGGGGTGCCATTGCTAATAGAGCTATGAAGCTTTTGATCAATCAGAGAAGAAGGAAAAGGGTTTTTCTTTTGGCTAGCTTTGAAACTGGGAAAGGCCAGAAAGTCTGGTGGTATAAGCAAAGACAGAAAGAAAGAAAGAAAGTTTGTATGTATGTGGGTCTTCTCCGTATATGTTTCCTAGTCAGTGGACACTACTAGCTCGGACTGATTCTTCAGTTGGTTAATTGGTTCTGTGCTCAATGTACATCTATATATAGTATTTGAAGGACAGGGTTTTGCTTTGCTTATCTTCTGCCTCTGTGTGGACTAGGAAGTTGCAAGTCACTTAAAACTCACTCACTGATCATGTGATCAATATCGATCCAGATTACGTGAAATTGAGCTAGCTAGCTCTCTTGATGGAGCCAGAGCTTTCTTGAATCAATCATGTGACTTTTTTTTCTTTCGATAAAGGTGTGGTTTGGTTGTCCATCATTGTCATATGTGCAATTTGCATGCTCTTATAATCATGTTAACAGAAAAAAGGACTACTTTTTTTTTTCATATATAGAAAAAGAGAAGAGCTAACTAGCTCACCTCATGTGTCCGTGCATTAAATGAAACATATAGATGTTACTTTCTCCTATTTGAAAGGGGGTTATAAATATTTATGTACCGCGGAGGACGTGATTGATGCATCATTTCAAACTACAAGTCTTCGCGTGGTCAGTATAGTTCTCTAAGTAGCTAGTGAAATCATGCAGCATCTAATTCAATAATCTAGAAGATGACTTGTTTGGCCAAAAATACAAAACTGAAGATTGGAAAGAGTCATTGTCAAGTAGAGGCGAGCTGCTGCCGAAATCTAACAGTCTTGTATAATAGTCTGAGGTTCTAAACTTTTTTTAAAGGACGGATAAGCCCTATAACTTATAGGCCATGAATAGCATTATGGTTCGTATTTCTATTCTTCTAGATACGGATACTAACATCACGAATCCTAATTTGTTAGTTTGGAAGTGGGTAATTTTTAGGTGCGCATGCAATATTAGGCTGACCATATTCCTCTGCTGTTTTAGTTGAACAATGTGTATGTCACTATTCTTTAGGGTCACAAGCATATGCTACTCTTTTGCAAGAGTACTAACAAGATTTTTGCCTTTTGGCATATATATCAAGAGTAGAAGGATTCAAATTCGTATTGTGTGATGTTGTTTTAATCATGTTACACTAATTTGCACTCACTTACACTAATGGTCAAAGCCACACTACAAGTGTTTTTTTTTTTAAAAAAGAAAACCAAACTACAAGGAATTAAAAGTTTATGTCTTTGTGAAAGTGCCGTACTACGCTGATCGTGTAAGATCACAGGTTAGCGTTTGTAGCATCAGGCTGATCCAAAGTGCTTTAAGCGATGAGTCCATGAAACATTTTGACTCTAATAGACTTTTGAATAGCAGAAACAGTTAATCGGCACAAAATCTTTACATAAACTTTTTATTATTGATCACAGTAAAAACTTACAATCTCCACTAAATAGAAAGAGCTCTACTTATGGAATCTCACCAACTTATCATTCACTTTCTCTAATCAACACTATGATATACAAGAACAATGAGTCTAAGAACTCCATAGATTGACATTGACTCTAGCAGTGAATATACTTCCATCCTTTAGTATAACTGAATTTCAAAAATTAATCTAACTCTGTCCCAGAACTCTAATTTAACAAACTCCTTCCATATATTCGGGTAAGTTAGTGAACAAATTAAATCATTAGCTAATTGTAAAGAGACTATCACGAAGAAAGGATTATGATATATCCATAGTTTCACGCCGAAAGATGAAAATTAGTGTAGCTAATTTACAAAGACGTGGTTTTTTTTTATAAGTGGCGCTGCAATAACAGCTTAATTGATGAGTTACATCAAGAGGCATAACCTATAGTAGGCTAGCGTGAAACCGAGATTACATCGGAATACACATGATAAGGGAAGAGAAACTCCCCACACTTAAACATTCAGCCCCACAACAAGCTACTAGATCAGTTAGATAGGCTACAGCTTTAACCTAAATTGGAACCTGACGAGATGACCTACAGTCAAGCAGAAACTTTGGATTTCGAAGCCGACTATACACTCAACCGTTACCAACTAAATCACCTCTGTGGGCCTGATTCACTTGGAAATCTTTTGTGTTGTTCATCTCTAGTTCTTCAGGAAAATTAATTGCTGGTATCCTGAAAATTTTTGCGCCCTTGGGACAGAATTATATAGCTCGATTATCCCTCAACCAATCTCTAAATTCAAAGAAGTGTATGAATTGGATGTAGTAAAAAATACCTTTTACTTTTAATACTAGTGAGGATGATGAACATAACATGACTAGTTTTCAAGGCGTAACTTATGTTGTTTGATAATTACTCATAAAAGGATGTGTGAGAAATGGTATAAGGGTTAATTTAGTATTGTGGTGGGATTGTCTTGTTGGATTATGGTAAGTGTTATCATCGGGTATGTATCAACTATACTTACTTAGAAGATCCTTGGGAGCAGGGACATGGATGCTTGCCTTACGACAAGATTAACTCACATATAGTGTTACAAGATAGTAACACTTCAGATTAAGGAGATCAGGAGCTAATGTTCCTAGAACAACAACTCAAGACTTACCTTGCAGGTTGTCATGGAAGACGAAGAGCAACCACACAGAGGGAAGTAGTTTAGAACATAGAGAATGTGGGAACAAGAGAGAGAGACAATGAATCTCAGTATAGCTGTATTATTTCTTTCTTTGTTGTGCTACTTATAATCTTGTTATAACTGTCTAACAGAATGTTAAACAAAAAACAAGCAGATTACAACTTGTAATACAACCAAAGGAATGACTGAAATACAATCTTTATATGTGACTCATTTATTTATGTTACATTGTTCTCCCTATAACAAATCTCCTTCCTCCTGAGAACCTTATCCTCAAGGTTGGAAATTTAGGAGTCTTCTTAACAAATCATAGAAGAATTCCCACGTTGCCTCCTCCTCTGGTAAATCAGTCCATTTTATCAGTACTTGTGTGGCAGCCTTACCTTGATGATTTACCATCTTCCTTTCAAGAATGTGTTATGGTTCATGGAGTAGAACATCAGCGGTAGTGACTGGAAGTTGGGGGGGACAATGAAGTAGTGCCAATTTGCTGTTTCAATCGTGAAACATGGAAAACTGGATGAATTCAAGTAGAGGCTGGTAAATCCAATTTGTATGCTCTAGTACCACACTTATCAAGCACCTGAAATTAGGGGTGGCAAAACGGGTTCGCGGGTCGTGTTGGGCCAAACTCGAACCCGACCCGTTTATTAAACGGGTTGACCCGACCCAACCCGTTTAATTAATCGTGTTCAAATATGAAACCCAAACCCAACCCGTTTAATAAACGGGTCAACCCATTTATTAAACGGGTTGACCCATCTAACCCAATTAGTTATTCGTGTGCAAATTTGAAACTCAAATCCGCATATATTAAACTCGGACCTAACCTATTTAGTTATATATAAGAAAATAATTTGACTAATTAACATCAATTTTATCATTCTATGATATTATTAACTTTACTTTAAATTAAAATACTTAATTTTTCATATTTTTAAATCTTATTAATATTAAAATTTGATCAAAAATAATAAATATATATTTTATAATATATATATTTTTAAATATAAATTACTTAAACGGGTTAGCAGGTTACACATGCCAAACCCAAACCCGACACGGTTATTAAACGAGTCGTGTTCGGGTTGACCCGTTTATTTAATCGTGTCATATTTTAAAACCCAAACCCGCTAACTTCGTGTCGGGTTCGTGTTGGTCAAATGGGTCGTGTTGAAATTGCCACCCCTACCTGAAATGATCCAAATTATTTAGGTAGGGGTGAGCATTCGGTTCCGGTTATTCGGTTATAACTGAGAATTGAAATTATTTCGGTTTTTTTAACCGAAATTTTTAACCGTTTTAAAAAAATTTTGGTTATTCGGGTAGAACCGAAATATTATTCGGTTCAGTTTTCGGTTCCAGGGTTGGGTAATTTGGTTTACCCGAATAACCGAATTACATATATGGAAAATATTTGTTAATTCAGTTCTTTTTTATAATTCGGTTCTTTTTTGTAGTTCGGTTCCTTTTTATAATTAGGTTACTCTTTAAAAAATTGGTTCTTTTTTACAATTCGGTTCTTTTAAAAAATTCAGTTATTTTTTATAATTCGGTTCTAACTGGAAACTGAATTAAAAATTTCGGTTTTCAGTTCGGTTCTCGGTTCCAACCTTTAAAAAAATTCGGTTATTCGGTTCTCGGTTATTTCGGCTCTCAGACTGAAATTCGGTTATTTGGGTAGAACCGAAAAAAACCGAAAACTGAACTATTTTTCCTAATTCGGTTTTCGGGTAGAACCGAATAACCAAATGCTCACCCCTATATTTAGGGCAAGCTTCTGATTGGGACGAGACACCAATGAGTGTTGACGATATGGTTGAAGTTTTACAAAAACCATATCTTCGATTTCAAAAGATCGTTCTGACCTACGCTGATTACATTGTTGTTCCATCCTGTGCTGAGCATGCAACCGATGGAATTTCAAAATTTGAAGCATGTTTCCCAATCCTGTAAGCATCTTGCTACCACCTCCACCTTTGATTTACCAGGTCAATAAGGCAGATGTCGAGAAGGAACTTGTCCATAGACAATCTCAAAGAGTGTTAGCCGAGTAGTCGTATGGTATGAGGTATTATGCCAAAATTCAGCTAAAGGTAGGTACCTGCTCTATAGACAGGGCCGGTCACTACACATGCATCTCGGATAGGTTTCAAGTCATATATTAATCAGTTTTGTTTGTTCATCAAATTGTGAGTGATAGGCACTAGAAAAATTCATATCAACTCCTTGATTAGCAAATAACTCAAGCCAAAACTCACTAAGGAAAATGGTGTCACTGTCACTTATAATTGATCTTGGAAATCCCTGGAGCTATAAACATGATCCAAGTAAGCTAGAGCAACAATAGCAGTTGTGTAAGGGTGTTTGAGTACTATGCAGTGAGCTGCTTTACTCATTTTGTCCACCATTACCAGTATAACTGTTTTGCCAAAGAACAAGGGTAATGAATCTATAAAATCCATTGAAATGTCATGCAACAATCTGGATAAGCAGCAGAATCATACTTACAACGTTGTCACTGATCACATGCCCAAATAAAAACTTGAATATCCTTGGTCATTCCTTTCCAACAGAACATCGCTTTAACTCGCTGATATGTAGCATCTCTTCTAAAGTGGCCACCCATGTTAGAAGAGTATAACCATTGTAAAATTGCCTTACAAATATGATCATTATTAGGAATGACCAGTTTTCTTTTTCTTTTGAGGATGTCATGGCTCCAGAAAAAATGTTTGTGGCTTTGCTTATTAACTTTCAAATCTGGTGTAAGAGAATCAATCTGAGTATCCATCACATAAGCAGCTTGTATTTGTTGCCACAGATCACATTCCAGAACTAATAATGACAAGCTAAGAATTCTGGAACCTTCCCTTCTAGATAGAGCATCATCAGCTAGATTTTATTTTTCTTGCTTGTACTAGATTTCTTAATCGAATTCCAAGAGTTTAGGAAGCCATTGTTGTTGTATAGGTGTATTGAGACGCTGCTCCAGCAATTATTTAAGACTTCTTTGGTCTGTGCGGATGACAAAATGAGCAAGAAGGAGATAGAGTCTCCATTTATGTACTACAAAGACCACCGCTAGTAATTCTTTTTCATAAATGAACAAAAAGAGTTGGTTGCCTTGTAAGTGTCTGCTTATATAGGCCAATGTGTGTCCCTCTTGTATCAATACTGCTCCTATTCTTTTTCCACCACATCAGTTTCAACTGTAAAAGTTTTATCAAACTGGGGCAAGGCTAGTACAAGAGCCTCACACAAGGCAACTTTCAGCTACTTAATTTCTTCAGTAGCTTCATCAGTCCACCAGAAAGTATCCTTCTTAATAAGTAAGGTGAGAGGTAGAGCAATTGTGCCAAAATTACGGACAAAACGTCGGTAATATCCTGCTAAACCCCAAAACCCTCTTAGCTGCTTAAGATTCTTTAGAATTGTCCAGTCAGCCACAACCTTAACTTTCCTTAGATCAGTAGAAATTCCTGAAGCAGGGATGAAGTGACCCAAATATTCTACCCTGTCTGTGGTAAATGAAAACTTGCTTGCTTTGGCAAATAATGTGTGCTGACGCATCAAATGAAAAACTTGTTTCAGGTGGACAATGTGGTCTTCCAATGAGTTGCTAAATATGAGAATATCAGTACTAATTGTTACAAGATAGTAACACTTCAGATTAAGGAGATCAGGAGCTAATGTTCCAAGAACAACAACTCAAGGCTTACCTTGCAAGTTTTCATGAAAGAAGAAGAGCATCCACACAGAAGGAAGTGGTTTAGAACATACATAATGTGATAACAAGAGAGAGACAATGAGTCTTAGTATGGTTGTATTATTTCTTTCTTTGTTGAGCTACTTATAGTCTTGTTATAACTGTCTAATAGAACGCTAAACAGAAACAAGCATAGTACAACTTGTAATACAAGAAAATGAATGAATGAAATACAATCTTTATATGTGAATCATTTTTTATGTTACATTGTTTTCACAATAACATATACAAAGATGGAAGTGGTGAGTAGTAGTAGTGTTACTAATTTATATAAACTATCATATTTAGTATAATGACAATACATTTTATTCTTATGTATAAGTGATAAAATAGGCTTAAATGAACTCATGATCAATGTTAAAAAGGATTAAAAACTAGATTACTGAACAAATAAAATGGTTCAAGTCGGATCACCTAAATGTATGACTAGGATATATCTATGAAAGTAATTAAGAACCACACTAGTATACTATAACATCCTCTCACGCTCTCTCACTGCTTGTCTAGTCTAACCAGCCTATATGCCATTTCTTCCTCCCGACCGTGGGAGAACAACCCATATGCGGAGGTCCAGTCTGGCTCTTCACCCTCCACCTTGTAGCATGCAGGTCATCATTGCACTACAATCTCCAAAACCGTCCACTCCTCTGCCTCTCCACATTCTTCCCTTCTACTCCCGCCCCAAATAACAAAGGTTCTCCTTCTCCTTTACTTCAACCCGTATGCTCATTGGCACTCTGATTTTACCTTTGCTCCTTCGCCTCGTCCGCCTTTTTCTCCTCTGTTTCCCTTGCCTCCAGTCTTAACCACAAAGATGGCTTCCAGCTACTTCTTTACTTCCCCATTTGCTTTGGAACGGTGTGTCATTGGGATGCTTTTCGCTCATCCAGGGATTTCCTCAATCACCTTGCGTCCTATCCTCACCGACCTCTAGAGCTTATTTGAAGGCTTCAAGTTCACGAAGGTCGAGCTTGATATTTTCCTTATAGCATTCAAGGCAGTAGATGTGATGCATGCGGTTTTAGTCTGAGGTCCATGGCAAGTTAATGGTTTCCTCTTTGGGATTCAACGGTTGGAACCTGGGGTTGCCATTCCGCACCAAGAATTTATATGAGTTCCCTTCTGGGTAAGAATCTTTGATGTCCCACCCTCTTTGTGTAATTGTCATTTTGTTGAGCATGCGGCTGCTAAGATGGGTCGTTTATGTGGTTTTCATGGATGACCCAGCCTCGGTAGAGTTTAAGCATTTTCATTTCAAACCCGACCCATCCTTCGCTGCATGTCGCACCAAAAAGAGGGTAAATTCTATGTTTACAATGTATCCTATGATTTGTTGGCGAGAACCTGTGTCAAGTGCAGACTATTTACACACACCTCTGAGTTGTGCCCTAGTGTTATGAAAGAGGAGAAGCTGAAGCGATTCGGCCATGGTTGTCTACCGAAATATCCCTTGCTAGGCTTAATTTGCAGGACCGCGTATCAACCAAAAACGTGGATGTTTCCTGACTACCTAGGGTTTGTTGACCCTTCTGTCTCCACAGTGTTAGGGCTATCTCCTTCAACTCCAGTACCCCAATCCTTGTGGAAGAATCTGTTCACAGGGGAAGTGCCACCACCTCCAAGACTTCAGTTAGGTTTGAATGGGATGAAAAAACAATCGAGACTGGTTTACACAACGTGGAAGGCTTGGATTATCATTCACAAAGGAAGAAGGAGAATACAGAGAGAAACCCTAGAGGAACCAAGAACACTCACCACACCAATCTAAGTTCTACGATGCCAAACCCTCACCCTTATACAAGCTTGACCAACGGTCAACAAAACGAGAGAATCAAAACGCATCGTACAACTAAAACAACCAACAGACTAAGGCACACTAATATAACAATACAATATAACCCAACTAATATAATGTAATCTAACAGCCCCCCTCAAAGCTTAGGAGGAGCAGCCTACTAAGATTTGAAAACTCTATGTAACCTCTAGCCGCTGCGCTACTCCACTTCTGTCTTTAAGCCCATCTTCTTGACTTGTAACGGATAAGCCTTTCCTGGCAGGGCCTTTGTTAATAAATCTGCAAGCTGCTCCTTAGAGCTCACGAACTCCAGCTTAATCATGCCGTCTTGCAGTTTTTGTCTAACGAAATGGATGTCCAGCTCTATGTGTTTTGTCCTCTCATGGAGGACTGGATTGCGTGCAATGGATATTGCGGCTTGACTATCAGACTTCACGGGTACTGGAGTAATGTTCTCTACTCCCAGCTCATGTACCAGCCTTGTTATCCAACTGAGTTCCGCAGTCACACTCCTCATTGCTCTGTATTCCGCTGCTAGGAACTCCCAGCTCATGTACCAGCCTTGTTATCCTGCACTTCCATGAGAGAGGACATCCTCCAAGCTGTATAAAGAAGCCACTGATAGATCTCCTTGTGTTTGGACATCCTGCCCAATCAGAATCACAGAAAGCTGTCAAGGAAAAATCATTCTTAGAGTTAAACAGTAGCCCATAATTCAGAGTTCCTCTAATATAGTTCAACACATGCAAAGCAGCCTTAAAGTGCACATCTGTGGGACTACCAAGGAATTGACTCAGAACTTGTATTGTAAAGCAAATATCAGGTCGGCTGTGTGATAGGTAGCTAATTTTCCCTACTAGCCTGCGGTAAGTAAAAGGGTCTTTCAAAGGTTTCCCTTCATTTTTCATAAGTTTGAGGTTAGTACTGAGGGGACTGACAGAGATCTTATTATCAGATGTATTAAATTCCTTTAGTAAGTCTTCACAGTATTTCTTCTGCATAAGAACAACACCTTCTGTTGTATGAATAAACTGCATCCCTAGAAAGTAATTCAATCTGCCCAGATCTTTAATCCTAAATTTCTGGTTCAGTGCCCTTTTAACAGATTCAATCAGTGTATGATCATTTCCTGTTAGCAGGATATCGTCAACATAAACAGCAAGATAGCATACTTTCTCTCCTCTCACTCTAATGAACAAGGAATAATCATTAAGGGACTGTGTAAAACCTAAGGATTTAAGCAGAATACTTAACTTGTGATGCCACTGTCTAGAGGCCTGTTTCAGGCCATACAAAGATTTGTTCAGTTTGCATAATTTTCCAGATTTCTCCTCTTTATGACCTAGAGGAATTTCCATATATACATCTTCTTCTAAGTCCCCATGAAGGAAAGCATTATTTATATCTAACTGACTAACTACCCAATCCCTCTTTGTGGCTATAATGATTAATGCCTTGATAGTAGTAAATTTTACCACAGGAGAGAATGTTTCCATGTAGTCTATGCCATACCTTTGAGTGTACCCCTTTGCAACTAACCTAGCCTTAAATCTTTCTATGCTACCATCAGCCTTATGTTTGATCTTGTAGACCCATTTGCATTTGACTGGTTTAATACCATTTGGGGCTTTGATAAGATCCCATGTGTTGTTCTTTTCTAGTGGTAGGAATTCTTCTTCCATGGCCCTTTTCCATCTTGGATCACTAACAGCCTTTTCATAGCAGCTAGGTTCAGTTTCAGTATTAAGACTGGCATGTAAGCATGTATGGTGACTCTGGTCTGAGGTAATTACCCCTACTGTGAGCAACAGACAATCAGCTCTAACTATGCTATCTTTATCATCCATGACAAGAGAATCAAGACCAATTTCAGTATCATAACCACTAACAGAACATGCAGCAGAAATTCTGTCATTTAATATTTCAGAGAAAACATCTACAGAAGGTTTAGTGAGGAACTTATCTTTCTTCACAGTTGTCAATCCAACTTCATAGTCTTCTAGGTATTTGGGAAGGTGTCTGGACCTTCCTGATCTTCTGACTATGGCATCTGTGATTTCTGGAGCAAGTTCCTCAATAAAAGCTAAAGACATTTTTGAACTAATTCACATTGATTTATGGGGTCCCTACAATGAATATACTCATGACGGTTTTTGTTATTTTCTCACAATTGTAGATGACAAAAGTCATGCCACATGGACACACTTATGCAAGTCAAAATCTGAATGCTTTGGTCTAATTATAAGTTTCATTTCCATGGTTGAAAGGCAGTTTAAGAAGAGTGTTAAATGTGTAAGAACTGATAATGCCCACGAGCTGGGAAGCTCAAAGGTAGGAATTGAATATTTTAGGTTAAAAGGAATTAGACATCAAACAACTTGCACTTACACACCGCAACAGAACGGTGTTGCAGAACGGAAACATAGACACATTTTGGAAACAGCCCGTGCTCTGATGTTTCATTCTCTTCTCCCCAAGAAATTTTGGGGAGAAAACATTCTTACTGCCACATTCCTAATTAATAGGATGCCCCTCACCAGTATAAACAATAAAACACCCTTTGAAATAATTCATGGAGAAAAACCAGATTACTCCACACTTAGAAGTTTTGGGTGTCTCTGTTTTGCGAATGTCAATAAGGATCAGCATGATAAGTTTCTATCAAGATCTGTCAAGTGTGTTATCTTAGGATATGCACAGAATAAAAAGGCTTATAAACTTTATGACTTAGACAAGGACAAAGTCATATTCAACAGAGATGTTCTGTTTCATGAAAAAGTTTATCCCTTCAGATCTGTTCAAGGAACTGATTTAGATACCTCACCAAGTGATCCTTTCTTGTTTGAGAATGATTGCTTTCCTTTTATTAACATTGATGCAAGTGATGAGAATATAAGACAGGATAGACAGGATAGCAACAGAGAAGAAGAAAACAAGGAAAGTCCTCAAGATTCTACAGATGACATGCCCACTGAAGAAAACGTCATTGAGGAACTTGCTCCAGAAATCACACCAAGGGAGGATGCCATAGTCAGAAGATCAGGAAGGTCCAGACACCTTCCCAAATACCTAGAAGACTATGAAGTTGGATTGACAACTGTGAAGAAAGATAAGTTCCTCACTAAACCTTCTGTAGATGTTTTCTCTGAAATATTAAATGACAGAATTTCTGCTGCATGTTCTGTTAGTGGTTATGATACTGAAATTGGTCTTGATTCTCTTGTCATGGATGATAAAGATAGCATAGTTAGAGCTGATTGTCTGTTGCTCACAGTAGGGGTAATTACCTCAGACCAGAGTCACCATACATGCTTACATGCCAGTCTTAATACTGAAACTGAACCTAGCTGCTATGAAAAGGCTGTTAGTGATCCAAGATGGAAAAGGGCCATGGAAGAAGAATTCCTAGCACTAGAAAAGAACAACACATGGGATCTTATCAAAGCCCCAAATGGTATTAAACCAGTCAAAAATGTCTTTAGCTTTTATTGAACTAGATTGAAAAGACAATCTGTGGCTTTTAGCCCTACTACACGGTTCACATACAAAGGATTTCTCACATTTAGTTTCTCCAACTAGCCCCAACTTAGAGATTTTCTCTCTTGGTAGGTGTCCTAGTCTAAGGTGCCACAGACTCAAGGAGTTATTACAGTGAGAATCATTCTTTACAGAATTAACTAATGGATTATAACCTCCTCTCTTATCACAAAATCGATCAAGAATATACAGCCCTCTAAGCATCTGACCAATCTTCAGTCCTTCATTTTGTTCACAAGCCTGATAGAAACATCCAACAGAATCAAAACAAATCTTGGCATTCATTTGTTCAGACAATTTGCTAACAGAAATCAATCCAAATTTAAAACTTGGAACAAACAGAACATTTCTCAAGGTTATCAGGTTGTTTATTTTAACATTTCCTATTAAATTTACTAACTGTGGGTGCCCATCTGGCATCCCAACAGTGTGTGGTCCATCAAGCAAAGTAACATCACAGAAAACACTGAGATTTCCACACATATGGTCAGATGCTCCTGTATCTATGACCCAATCAGTTAACTCAATATTATTATTATCAGAGGCATTAAATATATTATAGATACTCCCAGTTAAACTGAGATTATTTTGGAAGACGGTCATACCAATGAAACTGCAATTCGATTCTGAGCTTGGTTGGTCCTTATTGACAATCTGTGACTTGCTGATGTAACTCAGCAACTGGTTTACTTGATCCATGGTGAGAACTCCATTGAATGGATCTTTACTAGGTTCCCCTTTCTGCTCGCTGGCCCCATTTGCCTGATGTTGTTTCTCCTTCGCCACTCGCCACCCTGAAGGATAGCCATTCTTCTGGTAGCATTTCTCCTCTGAATGTCCTGGCTTGTGGCAGTATGTACACTGGATGAAGTTGCGTCTGCCCCCATTTCCTTGCCCACGGCCAAAACCCTTCCTGGTTTGGCTAACAGAAAAGGCCACAGGAGTCTCTGTCTCGACAGGGGTGTTGGTAGTGAAGGCCTTTTGCCTTTCTTGCTGAATGAGGATGGAGAACGCCTGTTCTATACTGGGTAGAGGTGTGATCATCAGGATGCTTTCTCGGGCACCGGCGTACTTCTCGTCCAAACCCATGAGGAATTTTATCAGTCGCTGGGTTTTGATATAGTCCTTGAAGGCTTTATCGGTTGCACAGGCGCAAATGGGAAGGGTTTGTAGTTGCTTCAAATTCATCCCAGATTCCTCTGAGTTTCGCAAAATAGTCTCCAATGCTCTCCCCAGCTTGCGTCGTATTCACGAGGCGCCTCTCTAGCTCGAACAGCCACGTCGCATCGACTTGATCATATCTGGCGCAAAGATCTTGCCAGATTTCTGCCGCCGAGGATCTGAAGAGTACCGTGTCTGCAACCCGTTTGTCGAGGCTCATAAGGAGCCACGCCCTCACCATACTATCGCACCGCTTCCAGGCTTGAAGATCGTCGTCGTTGTCAATTGGTTTAACCACGGTTCCTTCTACGAAGCCCAGTTTATTCTTCGCCCCCAAGGCGATTTCCACTTGGTGCTTCCAGCGGGTAAACCCTGGACCTCCATCGTATTTGCTAGCGAGAGATTGTCCCGGTTGATCGGAATTGGAAAGATACAATGGATCTCCGACATTGATATTTCCGCCGTTACTATTCCCAGCTTCGGATTCGTCGGTGATTCCTTTATCCTTGTTCTTGTCCTTATCTTCCGGTGGTGCATTCATGATTTCTCAGTGGAAAGATGGAGGGAATCGATGTCGAGAGTTAAAGGAGGTAGCAAGAATCGAAGAAAGATAGTACCGATAACGCGAAGCAAGAATTTGGGAAAAAGAAAGAACGGGAGAAGAATATTATCCGCGAGAAGAAACCCAGAAGCAGGATCCCATGATCCACTGCTCTGATACCATGAAAAAACAATCGAGACTGGTTTACACAACGTGGAAGGCTTGGATTATCATTCACGAAGGAAGAATGAGAATACAGAGAGAAACCCTAGAGGAACCAAGAACACTCACCACACCAATCTAAGTTCTACGATGCCAAACCCTCACCCTTATACAAGCTTGACCAACGGTCAACAAAACGAGAGAATCAAAACGCATCGTACAACTAAAACAACCAATAGACTAAGGCACACTAATATAACAATACAATATAACCCAACTAATATAATGTAATCTAACATGGGAAGAGGTTGTTTCATTGGCTAGCGGCGGAGGCAAGTCGCGAGAGCGTTGGGACTTGTTCTTGCATGAGGCACAACACAAGTCCAAAAGGCAGGAGGTGGCGTCTTCGAGCACAGGGCCAGCAACAGTGAGGCAATTCAGGGCGAGGAAGGGAGTGAAAATGGTGAGGGGAAGTGCGGCGTTGAGGAACCCCATGACTTAGTAGGGGGGGGGGTGGGGGGGTGGTCGGTGTGTTTGGTTTGTTGACTTTGGGGTTGTTTTTGGTTTATGTGGTGTTGTTATGGTGGTTTACTTCTGAATATCGAATGTGCTTTGTAAATATTGGTTGACTCGATCTTGTTTTGTAGTTAGACGATTTATTGATGATCTAGCAATATCATAGTACCAAAATATAACATCCCCCGCTGAACTGTTTACATATAGTGGTGGCTAGGATTTTAGCTAATCTTTATCTTTTGTTGGCGCTTGTCGGTCAGGTGTTCGTTGGTGACTAGTCTAGTTTTTGTGTTTGTTTTGGTTGATTTTTTTTATAATTACGATAGCGGGTAGATTTTGAACCCAAGACATTTGTTTTTAGGATACCATCCTCTGCCGACCAAACCACAGGACTTGGCGCTTGTTTTGGTTGGTTAGTCATGTATATTGGTGGATTTGATCGGATCAGCTATGAAATCAATCGAAGGTGGACTTTAAAAAAAGAAATAACTATGAAAAAGTACTTTATTTTAATGAAACCCTTACTAGGGTCAAAACCTGCCAATTCTCCACGTATGTATACACGTACTACTCACTTTAATTACAATTAAGGGTTCATTCACAAGATCAGCTCCCGCGGAGATGATTAATTACCTACAGAATCCTCAACTGGAACTGCGCGCTTTAATTGTCAACGCAAGTTTGAAGCCACACGAATGTTGGAACTCAATCATATGGCTGCAAATCCTCATAATGAAATTTAATGTAAGATGCTTGTGCATATACAGATGAATTAATACAAGTGGGCTTTAGGTCGATCTTAAATTCTACCAAAGCCTTACCATTCATAGACACGCACACACACACAATAACGGCTTTTTTCTTCTTTTGGCATCCTTTCTTTCTTAACAAGTAAGACCGCGCCAGTAGTACACATGCAGTGGGTGGTAGCTAGTAGTGACATGGACATTACGGTATTCGATCAACTTTACGAATCTAGAAGTAGATTATGCATGAAGTTGTTTCGATTTTGGTCCATACATTAATGTATATGACAGCCTCATCTTTGTTGCGGCTACAAAACTTGATCAGTACAAGATATCATGAGAGGAACGAACTTCCACAGTTAGAAGATATCGAAAGAGGAACGATCTTAGTTCAAAGGACAGCCTCATCTTTTTTTTTAGAAGAAATGTTATCGATCTCAAGCGATGTCACGTGTGCGTGCTGGTTGGACAAATGACAAACTAAAACTTCCTAACCGGTTTTTGGCAATCTCTCCTCACCATGCACTTCACTGTTCATTATTGATCACTTTTTCTTTGTGTTGTCTTTGCTTTTTCAACTTTCCCGTATCACATGTCGTAAAATCGCAAACAATTGGCATGGTCACGAGGTGTAACGTTACGTTCGTTAAAGTTAAAACAAACACAAAACTGAACCCTCTCTACACTCCCTGCTGGCAGTAGGTAAAGTCGTTTTCTTTCACGGAAAACTTGCTTAATAAAGATAAGGAATTAATAGAACAACAGAAAGGAGGTTTAAAAAAAAGAAATGCTACAAAAAAAAGGTTGTTAGCGCAAATTAATAGCGCAAATTACCTGATAGGTTATTAGGTTACCAAATCAATAGCGCAAAAAAAAAAAGGTTCAGAAAGACCAAATCAATAGCGCAAATTACCTGATAGGTTACCATCAGCTAGCTTAATTACCTAAGATTGAACATACCCACGCACCAACCTGTATAAAGCACGAATAACGTTTTCTTTCCATTTACTTCGGGATCTCTTCATCAATTTCAATACTAAAAATAACAATTTCCAGAACTTTTTAGAGCACCACCACATTTACTTTTGTTGATTGTTTTTCTACCACCACAATAATACTAAGCGTTGCTTCAAAAAGAAAAACGAATTCATAATGCAACTGTTGAACTTGAGACCCGTAGTAGCATGTCCCATGGGCTTCATCAGCCGATAGAATAATTTTCGAGTAATGGTGACTGCTTACTTATAGGAAGAAACTGAGCATCATTGTAAATTTGGTTGATTCTTTCATGAACTGGGCCTACTTTCACACAAGTAACTGGGCTTCATTTTCTTTTCGTGATGAACTGTTAGGTAGGCTGAACATTCGTTCGGCCCAAATATTTGGTTGCTCGGCCTAATCAATTAGTCTTCACGTCTAGATGTGGTAATTCGGGTCAATCTTTCGGGTTTGGTTTGGTTAGGATTGGTTCGGGCCAGCTTTGTACTATATAATATTCAGCTCGGGTCGGACTGGGCCGGGTGAATTCGGTTTTTCGGGTTTAGTTCGGGTTTATGAAGTTACGGGTTGGTTTGGATAGATTCGATTGTTTTTCGGCTTGGGTGATTTTCGACTAGGGTGGTTTTGGTTTGGTTTCCTATGGTTCGTGTAACACCCCTACTAACACGGCTCCTAATTGTCACTTGATTGTCGCACTTAAAACAAATAAAACGTAGCAGTAATAAAAGATTGTCGATTAGGGTGTCACTGTTGTCACTCACCCATGCGAGTAACAACGCATTTACCTGATAATCACAATACGAAACGTCTTCCCGCAGTGACTACGAGAGATAGATAGCAGTATATATTTATTACAACTCAAATCAAACTACACGTGAGCAACTATAAATAAGTACACCTCGGTATACAACCCGAGTCCAACATAAGTGTATGCCAAACATCGTACATCACTTAATTAAAACTTCACTTGGTGTCTTCAGCAGCTAATCATCTGCAAATGTAATTTGTATGTATGGAATCAGCCCCTGCTGAGTATGTTACCCTATGACTATCATGCCCCCTCAGACCCCCAGTTAATTGGTCGAGAGCATGCAGTCCATTTTACATGCAATACCGTATTATACAAACGACTGTAAAATATAATAATGGTAACAACCATACAATAACAATCATACATACATGCATATCACACAGTACATATAATGTAGAATAGGCACACAAGAACAAGGCGAAAGTACAAGAGTTATAAACACATGTTTATCCTCATGTAAGCCTAAGTATTGTTCGCTCAAAGTACGAGCTCTACGGCTGTTCGTAACTTGTTCAGTATAGTTCCTGCCTAATGACGACATCTCGTTAAACCGACGCGTCTCTACTCCATACCCCTATTTAAGGCGGGTCACCCACGGCAGTAGCCACTCCAACGGTAGAGTCTCCGACCAACGAACCGTCTCAGCTCGTAGGAATTTTCTTGATACTTACGGACCCGTACGCGGACATCCTAGTATCGTTTTTGTGATCACAGCGCGCACCAGGGGCGACACCCCTGGTTTTCTCCATACGCTACCTCTATAAATTTTTAACACTGATGATAAGGTCTTATAACCTAATCCTAAGTAATAACTCGGGAGTCAGTGTAACATATCGAATGTGTGCCTCAGAAGAGGTCTTATACCCAGTGTCTCCAGGTGGTTGTACCATTCGATTGTTAGTACCAGAGCGGCATTAACAAGGCCAATGCTCTGTATTCAAGTCTTGGATAATACATATCTGATTATCCTATGCTATGACGTGTTTTCTCACGTCACTTATATTATAACAATGTATACATATAAGTAGCATCGTTGCCGTTAGTTCGTTATATATATATAAGTTCATATATACGAACTCTGTACCGTTATCGAACAACAGTAATAACAAGGCAACAATAATATACAACATGCATATTAAATCACGCAACAAACATTCAATCTTGTCACACAATTTCACACATGTCAAACTGAGGAATTCCTCAGAGACAATCAAGCCATAAAAGCAACATACCGTATTCCGCTAAGTAAAACCGTGGAGTATGACACAAGCTAGACTTGGTGTTCTTCGATCCAGAACCTGGTAATATGTACCACGCCACGTATCAATACTCAACAACATACTGCAATATCTCATATCGTAACTAATCCCTCCCGACTATCCCCGTCGTTTATTTAATTAACGTACCATGGTTTTGTCGGGTTCATTCGGAATTAGTTTAACGTAGTCGTTATATTCCATGCATGATCTCGTTTGCATGTATACTTACGTCGTAATACGTTAGTATTTTAAACTTGTTCGTTATCATCGTATGTACATTAATATACTTGTACGTCGTATAGTTTGAAAACTATATCACATTATATACTTGAATTATATAATTCATTCTTTCTATTCCATAAACCTCTCTTATAATAACTCAACACACTTTATAATTCCTTAATAATATTATATGATTATACAATCATATTATATATCTTACTCTTATCACATACTTGTTTACACATGTGAGTATATATGTTTACATACATATATATTATACCATTATTTTATGGTATTTCCATAACATGTTTATCTCTTAATAATGTATATTTTTGACATATGAATGTTATATCTTTCATAACATTTTCAACTATATTATAAATTCAATTTCAAACTCTTATAATTTCATAACAGCCCCAACTTCTCTTCTATTTACGAAAATGCCATTATATTTATATAATGTCACATTATATCCTTAAACTTTATATTATACACATAACTCTTGATATAATTATAACCTATAGTTATATTATGTCATAAATTACCAACCAACTTATATAGTTGTCGGCTTTAATATATTATACACATATTTTCCAAATTTACATAATAACCCCTTATGTTATTATATGTTACAATTTTATAACATACCTTATATTATAACCTTTAAAACTTCGATATAATTATAAGATATAGTTATATGTGTATAATTTATGTGAACAGCCCCTAGGTTGTTCTATTTATATTTTTACCCCTTTTACTTATATTATAGTCATATATCACTCTTTTATACCATATAGTTTTCTAATAATATTAAAACTATATATTATACTCTTATATTAATAAAACCTCTTATATTAATTCTATAAATTCTCAAATTTTACCACAAGGTTACAAATATCATTTTTAACCCTTTAACTTTCGGTTATTTACATAACCAACCCTTATATCATTTCAAAATGTAACAATGATATAAAAACTATATATTATACTTATATAGTTTATTTTAAATTCCAAATTTAATCAAATAATTTCCTAATAATTGCTAAAGGCCCATAGGTAATTAAAATACCATTTTGCCCTCTTAGTTTTCAGAAATTACATTAATACCCCATATATTATATAAATCTTATATTATAACATATAGCTTATTATAAGCTAATGTTTAATTCCAAAATTTACCAAAATTGGTGAAACATCTTATAAAGTCAATATTTGACTTCTAAACTCTATTTTGACCCATAATTCTCGGTAATTACAATTTATACCCCAATCCTTTATATAATTATTATTTTAACCCAAAACTTTATAAAATGTTACAATTTTATTTAAATTCATTTTAAATCCCTATTTTCTTCTAAATAGCCCACGACACACTTTATTTTATAATTACCAATTTTACCCCAATACTTATACTAAGTATAGATAATAAATTAAATAAGCTTTAAACCTTAAATAAAATGGCCTTATTACAACTTTGCTTATAATGAATAATTACACATAAAATGTCTCAAAATATATAATAAGCTCTCGGCCTTACATATATATTTCAAAAATTATCAAACTTCCACATAATGTCTTAATTATGACAATTATGTTAATTAATCACTTAAATATTTTATCTAAGGTCTCTATATTAATTTTAATGTCAAATTTAGCCTAGTATAATTGTACACTCACGGCAATCATATTAATGACATCAAAACTTTATTATATAATTAATATAACATTTTTACCTTAGATTTCAAGCTCTTTAAGGCTTGTTTTCTCACGGTTTGATGAAGAACAATTCTTCAAAATTTAGCAACATGTTTAACACATTAAATAAGATATGATTAGTCTCTAAAGTAGAGATAATCATAAGGAATACAATTATGTATAAATTAAGGTAAATATTACCTTAAAATGGTAAGGAATTCCTAAATGAATCTCGGCCTGATTTTAACCAAGGAAGGATGTTAAAATCACCACAAAATTATGGAGAATTAGCAAGATCAAAGAAAGATCAAGAGATATTAGGAATTACCTTTGTATATTAAGCTTTAACTTAATATTAAACTTGATTTTTCCCTTGGAAATTTGGACAGCAATTTGCTAGGAAAATGAGCTCCAAAACCTTAGATTAACATGAGGAATAAGAGGGGTTACTAACCCATGGCAACCGCCAGCATAAAAATCAAAGAAGGAAGAAGGTTTCAAGAAGGCAATGTTTTACCTTGAGAATCAAACGCACTTATTTGTGGTTTTTCCTCCGAATCTGGGGGATTATGAGTTATGGATGTAAAGCTCTTTGAAAGAGGATTCCAAAGAGCTATCAATCTTGTGATTTGGATTCAGGATGAGAAAGTTATGGTTTCTGCAATAAAGGGTGTTCTTGAAGGTCCTAATCTAAGCAAATGGAGCTTCAATGGAGTTTTCTCCAAAGGGAGAAGGGAGCTACGAATTTTTCTGAGCTAGAAAGGATGGAGGAGGGTCTGATTGATCAATAATTCAGGGGACAATGTGATAAGGCAATCAAGGAAAGACTTTAAGAGGTGTAAAGGTGTTAAAATGGAATTTTGTGACTTAATGACTCACTAGGGAAGTCGGCCACATTAGTCCACATTTGACCTGATTTTTTTTGTTTCTTCCTTGTAGTTATGTAATATTAAGTGTATTAAACTTGTACATAGACACTTATAACATGTATTGGTATGTTATATACCTAAAATGCCTTAAAACATCATTTTGTGTGCTTCCGGGATCACATTGATTTAGCAATTTGTTTTGGCTAGTTTAAATGTGTCCTTGGTACTTTGAAATCATTTAGAAGCATTGTTCATGAAATATCATGTGGCTAATTCCAAGTTATACCCACTCGTTTCGGGGCTTTACTTTATTTCCGTTAGTTTTCGTCCATGTTTCGGTATGGACTTGTATACTTATTTTGTGTGTATACGCTTGATAAGTGTAAAATATATCTATTCCTAGGACTTTAATTCTTCCTATTTTTATAACAATGTATGTCATATTTTACATTTATCATATGCTTTTCTTAGATTTATATTTTTTGTCAACTCATATATTTTATCTTATTTTATACAAGAAATTCTCACATATTATATATATATATATATTACACATATATATAATATGTATATATATACAATACATATGGAATTGGGCTACATCAATGCACGTTAATAATTAGACATGGGCTTTTGTTCATCAGATGGCCCGATTCCAAATCAATTAAGAGGCACAGTCCACACTCAACTGGGTCGATACGCTTGAAGTCCAACAAGAAAGCACAGACATTGGAAAGGGAATTGGGCTAATTTAAGCCTGTTGCTCGGTTAATATAGAAATTGACATGGACAGAGACAAAGAGGCACTTTACAATAGAATAACATATTTATTAAACCCATGTTATTCCCTGTACGAGATGGATCGCAATATGGAGAATATTCTCCATCTTCATTCAGGCGGGGAGAAACATCTGAAGTGGCACCTCATCTACATATAGAAGAATCGACATCTCCATTCACGCGGAGAGCAGACCACACACAGGATTCACCACCAACACCCCATCTCATCCGCTCCACACCGTCTCACCCACCTTCTTCACCATCGACCTCTCATCACCATCTTCACCACCTCGACGATCCCCGCCACTCATCTCCGGTCATCCCGCATCGCTTCATCACGTCGTCGATACCACTACTTCATCACCGACTATACATCCCGCATCGCTTCACCACTGCATCCACGCCATCATCTCGCCAACCACCATCACCTGAATTCACCGCCTCTGCCCACCGTACCAATCGATCACCTTTGTCATCATCACTCAACATCTCATTCACATCCGTCACGCATCTTCATCAACTCCATCACCGCACCACACCATCACGCTTCACCAACGATTCACGCCCGCTTCGACCATCACCGACGATCTTCACCATCGATCTCACACCATCGGACTCCCATCTTCACCAACAGACCTTCGCACTGCCTCCACCCTCGCCTCACCGTCATTCAATCATTCTCACCGTACCACTCCACCGTCGCAACTCATCTCTTCACAAATTCACCGTCGACTCACCGCCTCGCTTACTACATCAAACCACCACATCATCATCGTCATAACCTCAAACTTCATCGTCTCCACACGCTTCACTCATCCCGTCGTCGACATCGCCAACGCCTCATTCACACCTATCGCTTCACACGACACATACAGATCACCTCCATTCACCACTTCACGCCGTCGCCGTCGACTTGCGCTAACCATTGCAATCGACTTCACCACCGTTATCAACATCTCCTCACCCTCCGATCGCACCTCACCCGCACCCCACCTTCGCCATCCATCTCTACACACCGACGTGCTGCATCGACGAGAATCAGAAGAGGAAAGGCGAGATTGAGATTAGGTGAGAAGAGAAACAGGGCTCTGAGAAGAAGAACGGGGCGAAACCGATACGCGGGGGAAGATGACAAAACGAACAGAGCCGGGAGTAAAATAATGGGTGAACCGGTTTGGATAATTCATGAACCGAACCGGTCCGGTTCAATCATAATGAGTTTATTTAACTAAATTCATTATGATTGTTATATGCTACTTGTTTATTATTACATTTTTGGTTATTACATAACATTCGACATTGGTTTTAAACGTTTACCTTTATTGAATTTATATTTTTACTGGTGTTAATTAACATATAGATTGTTACAATTAATGTGCTCCCGTGCAATAATTCTGATCGTTTAATTGCATTAACGTTCTAAATCTATTTTGACCCGATCCAGTGAAAAATAGATAGGTTCGATTAATTCGTAAATTTTGTGGAAAACTTGTTTTCATCGGACAAGTTAATACTTCATCTGCATAAATATTATCTCTTGACTTATTTTGTTTACATGTGTTTTGCTAGTCTAAAATCAAGTCATAGCATGTTCTGGTAAACGAATTCGTCAGAGTTATTATTATTGCCAATCTATAAACCAGGAGAAATAACATAATTAACCAAACTGCAATAACCGGAACCCGGAGTCCCGCTCAATCATATCATCCACTGTTTTAATTTATCTGTTATTTTATTTATCTGCATTTTATTAGTTTATTTACAATTCATTAAAACCCCCCTTTTGTGACATGCTTAGGAATTAGACATTTTCGCTTAAGTCCCACGGTTTGATTACCCGGTTGCTTCAATTTCACTATACTACTGCGACCGGGATTGTTTGCAGCCCGATAGATATTTTGACTAACGCTTTATTTATTATTTTTACCAGGGTCGAAATTCTTGTCTGCAAAATGGCACCGTTGCCGGGGACTTGACTTTGTCTAGTCCCTAAGTCCCGGTAAATTCAATTGTTATTTTGATATTTTGTTTCTTTTATATTTTGTTTTTATTTTATTTTATTTTATTTCTTTTGGTTTTATTTTGTTTCTAACATTCTGTTTGCAATTTGTTTTATTTTGTTTCTAACATTTTGTTTGCTATTCTGTTTTATTGTTTCTAACATTCTTTTTGCTAATCTGTTTTATTTTGTTTCTAACAATCTGTTTTATTTTGTTTCTAGCATTCCGTGTGTTAATCTGTTTTATTTTATTTCTAACATTCTGCTATTTTTGATTTCTGTTTCATAATTCATTTACTTTCATTTTTTTTGTTATTTTCTTTTTTTTTGTTGTTTATATTATTATTATTATTGTTTCTATTATTTAATTACTCTAACAATTTGCTTATCGTGTTAATTACTGTTATTTAATTTTCCAGTTAATTATTTTATTGCTATTTTAATTCTGTCATTTAAATTCCGCCATTTAAATTCCAGTAATCTGGTCCTTTTCAGTTATTTTTACATTCCAGTAATCTGGTCTTTCAGTTATTTTTTTTACATTCCAGTAATCTGGTCCCTTTCAGTTATTTTTTTACATTCCAGTAATCTGGTCCTCTTATTGTCATTTTAATCCCAGTCATTTATTTTATTGTCATTTAAATTACAGTTATTTAAATTCTACCATTTAAATTCCAGTTATTTAAATTCTGTCATTTAATTTCTGTCATTTAAATTCCAGTCATTTAAATTATTGTCATTTAAATTCCTGTTATTTATTTCCTGTCATTTAAATTTCCAGTCATTTACTTTATTGTCATTTAATTTACTGTCATTTAAATTCTGCCATTTAAATTCCAGTTATTTATTTACCGTCATTTAAATTCTAGTTATTTATTTCCAGTAATTTATTTTTCGTCATTTCAATATCAGTAATTTATTGTCATTTAAATTCCTGTTATTTATTTTGTCCCTTATTTTTATTTTATTTTATAGTTTCCATTTTCTATTTACTACTTAATTATTTTCTGATAGCTATTTTTTTTCAGTTGTTTAATTTATTTTGTTATAAATTTACTTTTAGTTTTTATTCTTTATTAATTTGTTTTAGTTCATTTTGTAAAAAGAAAAGAAAAGAAAAGAAAATAAAAAAAAATAAATAGAAGAAATATATAAAAAAATAATAAATAAAAAAAAACGTTCATGTTGTTCTTCATCTGCTTTTCTTTTTATTCTTTATTTATTTATTTGTTTTAGTTATTTCGTTTAAAAAAAATTTGCTTTTCTTTTTATTCTTTATTAATTTGTTTTAGTTCATAAAAAAATGGCAATGGATTTGGTTGTCAATTATTATTATTTTGTTTTTATTAGTTCATTTTGTTCTTAGTTTTTTTATTTCTAACTAATAATGGCTAATGAGGAGCACTTCATATGGGAATCCTTTTATTCCCAAGATATATACTGCTCGTATTGTAGGGACCTCACGAGTTCAATTTTTGTCCCAAAGTTGAAGAAATGTGGCGGAATCGAATTCAACAGCAAATTGAAGAGAAGTTCGATCAAGAATCATGCTACTCACAAGACATATATTGCTCGGTATGTGGGGGAGATCATGAGTTTGAGGACTGTCTCGTAGTACAAGAGCAACTATGGTTAGAGGATCAACCAGACTACCTGGAGCGAATCGATGTTGCACAAGACAATCCGATCATGAGCAATGTTTTCGAACAACCTGTTGGAGGAGACCAGGAGAGTGCTCATGGTTCTACAATCATGCTCCATACATTAACTCAATAGGAGCAACAACTGGAAAACGAAATGATCCATGAAGTGGAGGAAGAAGACCTCGACATAAACCAACAACAGCTCTACACTACTTTAGTAAAGATAAATGCAATGATGGAAGATCCACTTGCATCGCAACAACTAGAGAGCGAAATGGCTCATATATTGGACCACCTTACGGAGGACTTGAGTTGCTTGCTTTCACCTCCCCCGCTCGCACCTGAGCAAACAGTACCGAACCATCTGCCTGAGCTTGAAGACAAGCCATCAGAGGAGGACAACTTCCACCTTGACTTCATGGAGTCTCCTCCCTCTGAAGTCAACTGCTGTTATTTCTCCTCCTTCTTCGTACTCTATCCAGAAGATAATGATACTTATCACCTCAAATTAGAGAAGAAGGAACCGCCGTCACCTCCCGCCAAGTCATCCAAACAAAACACCACTATCACCTTCAAGGAACCAATTCTTTCTGAAGTTGATTTCCATCAAGGCTCTTCCTATGAGCCTCTCCAAGAAAATGAGGATATCTATATCCTCACATTTGAAGAGGAGGAGCCATCCAACTTTTATCTTCATCTAGAGGATCAAGACCTTTCCCACCCGTGCACAAAAGAAGTAGGGTGGAAACTCGAAGTCCACTCACTAAGTGTGGAGGCAACCTTCCCTTTTGATCCAGGACCAGAGTTTGAAGATAAAACCCGCCTCGGAGTTCTCCCTGCACCGCTCAATGAAGATAAGGATATATTCATCCTTGAATTTGAAGAGAGGTCTCCACCACCTTGCCAGTATCACAACCTTTTCGAGCCTCACCTAAAGGAGGAAGAACAACATTCAGCACCTGGTCTTCTGCTTGAAACCCGTTACCATCAATACCTCCTCAAGAACCAGGTTTTATGGAGCATTTATTTTCCTATTTTATTTGTTGAGGTAACGTTATGTTTTGATCCAGGTGGTTTAATACTGATTGCTGGCCATGTCGTCTCCCCGTTGACACCATTATCAACTTTCATTTTTGATCCAGGATAACGAAGCAGAAGTCTAGCCAAAGACTATAAAGAAGGGCAGCTTACTGGGAGGCAACCCAGTGGTTAAATTTATGTTTTGTTTTTGCTTGTTTTTGTTTTCTGGTTTATTTTTGTTTTTCTTTTATTTAGAAGTGAAAAATGGTGCTTGTGCTTTAATGCAACGCTTTCAGCGTTTTTGTGGGAATTGTGAGTGTGTGCAGGTGAAACCTGTTATGTTGTTTGATGCTCTCCAAGGCTGGACACTTGCATGAACGTAAGTGTGAGGAAAGCTACTACCCCATGCACGAGCTTGAGTGTGAGGAAGGAAATCTTCCTCAATCTACAATATCAGGGGAGTTTCAGTTTTCCTTTATTTTAATATCTGTGTTCAGCCTATCATGCTTAATGATTATTTTATATCAGTCCATGATTTTCCTGAATGACATTCTTTACGAGTCTGGCATATTTTGAAAGGTCTTTTCTTGATTTTATTTTTGAACAATGAGGACATTGCTCCTCTTAAGTGTGAGGAAGTAGGACCTTTCCCTGAAAATATGCTAGTTGCACTTAATGCCACATTTGTTTTTGTTTGTCCTCTTATTTTGGAAGAATTATCTCTTGTAAGTGGCCAAAAAGAAAAGAAAAAAAAATAATTTGGAAGTTTTGAAAACAAGCCTGATGGCCACCTCAAGAAACTTTCTGCTCTAGGCTGTTTGTTTGTTTAGTTTTATTTAAATTATATCTGTTTTCACTGAAATAGATGATTATGAAAATTGAATTGGTCTAGTTTGGGGTCTTAAGAATAATGTGAAAGTTTGGAATGAAAGGATAAGGCAAGGTACTCCGCTGATCTGAATTAAAATTTCTGAACCAAAACAGGCCTCTTCATTCGGTTATTAAGTCCTTGGGGTGCCTTATCACCCATCTACCTAAGGTCTTGTGATCTGGGATAGAAGTCCCAAAGCCGCTACAAGGGTGAAGAGAAAAGTCTGAGGGGATGAATGAAATATGTGAATGGCAGAATGTTAAGGAAAATGAACCTTGGAAAGTTAAATGTACAATTCATTGTTGCTTATTCTGATCATGAGTATGTGGTGTTGAAAGGTATCACGGAATAAGGTGTTACTTCACACCCCTTGTCATCCAAAGGTTAGAGGAAAGAAATGGTGGAGGATCCCAAACTATTCTGTTTCAGTTTCTATAGTCTCACTTCTCCATGCTTTTTAACTTCATTCTTTATCACTGTTTGCGAAAACCTACAGCTAGTAGCAGAACTTTTCTTTTGATTGTCATTTTGCTTGTATTTCCATCGGGAGTTGTTTAATCCTGAGTTTCAATACTTCGGCCCTTAAGAGCTACCATATTCTGTATTTGCTTGAGGACAAGCAAAAGCTAAGTGTGAGGAAGTTTGATAAGTGTAAAATATATCTATTCCTAGGACTTTAATTCTTCCTATTTTTATAACAATGTATGTCATATTTTACATTTATCATATGCTTTTCTTAGATTTATATTTTTTGTCAACTCATATATTTTATCTTATTTTATACAAGAAATTCTCACATATTATATATATATATATTACACATATATATAATATGTATATATACAATACATATGGAATTGGGCTACATCAATGCACGTTAATAATTAGACATGTGCTTTTGTTCATCAGATGGCCCGATTCCAAATCAATTAAGAGGCGCAGTCCACACTCAACTGGGTCGATACGCTTGAAGTCCAACAAGAAAGCACAGACATTGGAAAGGGAATTGGGCTAATTTAAGCCTGTTGCTCGGTTAATATAGAAACTGACATGGACAGAGACAAAAGAGGCACTTTACAATAGAATAACATATTTATTAAACCCATGTTATTCCCTGTACGAGATCGATCGCAATATGGAGAATATTCTCCATCTTCATTCAGGCGGGGAGAAACATCTGAAGTGGCACCTCATCTACATATAGAAGAATCGACATCTCCATTCACGCGGAGAGCAGACCACACACAGGATTCACCACCAACACCCCATCTCATCCGCTCCACACCGTCTCACCCACCTTCTTCACCATCGGCCTCTCATCACCATCTTCACCACCTCGACGATCCCTGCCACTCATCTCCGGTCATCCCGCATCGCTTCATCATGTCGTCGATACCACTACTTCATCACCGACTATACATCCCGCATCGCTTCACCACTGCATCCACACCATCATCTCGCCAACCACCATCACCTGGATTCACCGCCTCTGCACACCGTACCCATCGATCACCTTTGTCATCATCACTCGACATCTCATTCACATCCGTCACGCATCTTCATCAACTCCATCACTGCACCACACCATCACGCTTCACCAACGATTCACGCCCGCTTCTACCATCACCGACGATCCTCACCATCGATCTCACACCATCGGACTCCCATCTTCACCAACAGACCTTCGCACTGCCTCCACCATCGCCTCACCGTCATTCAATCATTCTCACCGTACCACTCCACCGTCGCAACTCATCTCTTCACAAATTCACCGTCGACTCACCGCCTCGCTTACTGCATCAAACCACCACATCATCATCGTCATAACCTCAAACTTCATCGTCTCCACACTCTTCACTCATCCCGTCGTCGACATCGCCAACGCCTCATTCACACCGATCGCTTCACACGACACATACAGATCACCTCCATTCACCACTTCACGCCGTCGCCGTCGACTTGCGCTAACCATTGCAATCGACTTCACCACCGATATCAACATCTCCTCACCCTCCGATCGCACCTCACCCGCACCCCACCTTCGCCATCCATCTCTACACACCGACGTGCTGCATCGACGAGAATCAGAAGAGGAAAGGCGAGATTGAGATTAGGTGAGAAGAGAAACAGGGCTCTGAGAAGAAGAACGGGGCGAAACCGATACGCGGGGGAAGATGACAAAACGAACAGAGCCGGGAGTAAAATAATGGGTGAACCGGTTTGGATAATTCATGAACCGAACCGGTCCGGTTCAATCATAATGAGTTTATTTAACTAAATTCATTATGATTGTTATATGCTACTTGTTTATTATTGCATTTTTGGTTATAACATAACATTCGACATTGGTTTTACACGTTTACCTTTATTGAATTTATATTTTTACTTGATTTAATTAACATATAGATTGTTACAATTAATGTGCTCCTCTGCAATAATTCTGATCGTTTAATTGCATTCTAAATCTATTTTGACCCGATCCAGTGAAAAATAGATAGGTTCGATTAATTCGTAAATTTTGTGGAAAACTTGTTTTCATCGGACAAGTTAATACTTCATCTGCATAAATATTATCTCTTGACTTATTTTGTTTACATGTGTTTTGCTAGTCTAAAATCAAGTCATAGCATGTTCTGGTAAACGAATTCGTCGGAGTTATTATTATTGCCAATCTATAAACCAGGAGAAATAACATAATTAACCAAACTGCAATAACCGGAAACCGGAGTCCCGCTCAATCATATCATCCACTGTTTTAATTTATCTGTTATTTTATTTATCTGCATTTTATCAGTTTATTTACAATTCATTAAAACCCCCATTTTGTGACATGCTTAGGAATTAGACATTTTCCCTTAAGTCCCACGGTTCGATTACCCGGTTGCTTCAATTTCACTATACTACTGCGACCGGGATTGTTTGCAGCCCGATAGATATTTTGACTAACGCTTTATTTATTATTTTTCCCAGGGTCGAAATTCTTGTCTGCAACACTATGGTTCCTATGACCATATTCTTGTTGTTACATTGTTTCCTTATGGTATTTAGGCTCATTAGCCTTTTCGTTCCATGTATACGTGCTCAAGGCACATCTTTCCTTAAAGCACGTTTTGTGCTCTTAAGGTACGTTTTCGGTTTAAGTTGTCGTTTGACTCTTTTCTAGTATTTCTAAGGCATGTTATAGCCTTAGTATATCATAACTAGAAGGTTCATTAACATATTAAGGTTTGGGGTATTTCAGTTCAGGTTAGTCAATGGTGCATTCGGTTTTTTCGGGCTATGAGTCTAATTCGGGTGAACTATCTGAGTTGGGCCAAGCCGATACAAATTTGTAAATGTCATATTAAAATAATCATTTTTTTCATTTACGACTACATTTATCTCAATAAAATTTGGCTAAGTTGACTACTCATGAGGTAGACATGGGTCAAATTGAAGAAACATTTTGTATGTAGTGTAATTCTATAATCTAAAATTGTATCCACAAATTCAAATCTAATTTTGTAAATCTATTCCCATTATAAAAAAATCCTTCGTCAATCAACTCGTATTATAACTATTATGTTGTAGCAAAAATTTAATACCCCAAACCTTAATATATAAATGAACTGCCCAATTAAGGTATACTAAGGCTAAAACATGCCCTAGAAACATTAGAAAAGAGTTAAAACACAAATAACGTAAAAACATATATTAAGAGCAATTAGAGCAAATTAGCGCCTTAAAAGCACAAATGAATTATAGAACTTCTAATAAGTTCTAAAGTGAGTTTATTTAGCATAATGAGCAATATTGATCGAGTGAAAATCAAAGAATAATCATCTAAAGCAAAAACGCGCCTTAAGCCCGTTTAGGGGAAAAACGTGCACTAAGAACCCCTAGAGCTTATATAACATTAACAAGGGTCCAAAGTGGATTCCTAAGCTCAATAACATGCTAATGAATGTTATAAAACAATTAGAAAAGAAAACTAAGCTCAAAAGCAAGCTATAACACTAATTGTGCTTTAAAACCCCTTAAAGCACCTTTTTGAGAGATTGTCTTAGAGACAAGTGTTGAGTGGCTTAATGATCAAGATTAGGCCTTGATCAAATTATATAATATTGATTATCACATTAGTAAGCTTAAACCAAAGAGATTACAAAAATTCACTAATTATACACTAATGATGAATAGTAACCTAATTAGTGACTAATTAAGCCTTAAGTGTGCTTTGATTAGTAAAATGACTAATGACTCCCTAATATATATATATGTGGCCGGTTCCTATGGTCAAGAGTCACAAAAATAAAGTAAGAATAAAATAAGAAGAAGAGAAGGGAATTAAGGAAAAGCACTTTAACTATTTATTATTCTATTTAACATAATCTTACAAGACTTTACTCATCTCTCTCATCTTTTCCTATTCCTTTCTCTTCTCCAACGTGCTCCTTTCCTTCTTGCTGATTCCCTCACGTTAAAGCCTTCCTCTAATGGCTTCTCAACTTCAATTACTCACCCAAGTTGATATACTACTCCAAATCACAAACAAATTGTATATTTGTGCAAGTGAGACCAAGACCTTCATTCCTATCGTTTCAAATCCTCAAAAGCTCAAGTTTCATGCCATGGAGAAACCCCATTGATGGAGGAAAAGCTCATCTTCTTGAACTTTACTACCCTCCTTTGTCTTAAGGTAAGAAAAGCTAAAGAAAAATCAAGTTTCTTCCATTCTTACTCATAACCGAAAATTGCTCTTTGAGACATCTTGTTTTACTCCATGAATTAGCCTTGATTCAATCTTCAAGAGCCTAGTTGAAGCCATGCCTTGATTCATTATCAAGTTCATTCTAAAACTCTTAAGGTAAACCCTTATTTTAGTTCATTTAAGCACTTCTTTGTAACCTAGGGTTTGTTTCATGTGTCTAAGGTTATTTCCTAGTACTCATTACTCTATTTAATCATTTATTAGAAGATTAAACAAGGGAGCTAAGATCCTTGGCAATTTTCAATCAAGAAAGCCAAATGAAGAGAAAGTAAGAGAAGCTTATAAAATATAAGGTAATTGACCTACCTTGAGGTGTTTGAATGTCTAAAGTAATGGTGCTTAAATAGACACCAAATGTAGCTTGAGAGCCTACATTTTATTGTGAGTTATAACCTCGGAGATAACATGGTTATATTTGTGAAATTTTGACTAAAGAGCCAATGGCAAGTGAGCTAGTGAAATGAGAATGAGGAGGATTATAAGAACACTTATATTGCTATGGGAGCATTGATGTGTGTATTTGCAGGTTGAAAGAATTTATTGTGAGAAATTCAGTGTTTAAGTTTAAGTTATTTAAGGGCCTAAGAGCCATGTCATTTAAGAGCCTTAGTGCTATGCAATTTATGATTTATGCATTGCCTTGAGAATTGATGCGTTTGAGTTAAATTGATGTGCGGAGAATACCCACCAAGGGTTTGATTTAGTTTCAGAATGCTGAGGAAGAAAGACTATGCATTTGGGCATGATAATATACTAGAGAAGTCATGGCAAAATTGGTGTAGAAATCAAGTGTTTTGAGGGTTAAGTGAAGTACTATGACCTAGGGTCTACTAGGAGTCTTCTAAGGGTAAATGAGTAGAAATGAGTTTATTAAGGTGTACTTGAGAATTAGAATGACTTAGGGATCATTGAGAAGAACTAAAGATCAAATGGTATTATAATCACTTTTAAACTATGAGGGAAGAATCACTAAGGTTAGGGTGAAGGTTGAGGGAAAATGTTGTAAGAGGTTAAGAAATTTTCTAGTAGTATTTTAATAAGTGTATAACCATAAGGATGGTGAGTAAATGGAGTAAAGGAGGTGGAAATGTCAAAGGAAGAGGTGGTATAGTCAAGATGATTGAGAAAAAGGTGTAAGGTGTTAAGAGTATGACTAGAGATGCATATATATGCACAAGTTTGGGAATAATGAGTAGAAGGTGTAAGGAGAGGAAAGTGTGCATGGAGATGCAATATAACTTTGGGAACTTGAGTAGTATAGGTAAAGGAGATAGAGATGACTAATGATGCAATAGGTGTGGTTAAAATGCTTGTGAGGAAACAATTGGGTTAGTTAAGATGGTAGGCAAAATTTACATCTTAGAAGTCTAAGAAATTAAGTCACAAGTGTTAAGTAAAGGAGTGGACATGGGTGTAAAGTGACCAAAAACAAGTAATGAGTTGATCAATGAGTTATGAGGTGATAATTGAAGAAATAAAGTTAGCACACTCTAGGGAGAGTTGTGAAAGGAAATAGTAAGTAGAACCACTTGGGATGAGGTTAGAAGTGTATTATAAAGAAATGAAGCTAAGTGTTGATGTAGGAAGTGAGAGAAAGGGTGTAAATTAACTAAGAATTGAGTGATGAGTTTGAGAAATGAATTGAAGTAGTTTAGAGGGTCAATTGGTGATAAAACATGTTAGAGTACATGTAGAAACATTGGGGAGTCAATGTGCTAAGAGTGGAGTTGAAATGAGTCAAATTTGGTAGTGAAATACCTTGAGAAAAGTGCTTTCAGGTTCCGCCCCACCCACCGACCGACCCAGGGGCTGGGTAGGTCGGACTGAATTTTTCTGGATCTCATGCCCCAGGTCCCGACCGACCCATGGACCGACCCAGGGGTTGGGTAGGTCGGACTGAGCCTTACAGACCCGTATTTTCAGGACCCGACCGACCCTGGGACCGACCCAGGGGTTGGGTCGGTCGGGTCATATAAAAAAAAAAGAAAAGAAAGAGTGGCATTAGTAGTCCACCATTAGGAGGTAATGATGATTAGAAAGGTAAACATATGAGGGCTTGAGAGATTAAGTTAAGTAAGATAATTTAAGTGTTTAATGTTAAGAGTTTCAAGAACTTAGTGGTTGTTAGTTGGAGATTGTTAGTGGCTAAGTAAGCTAAGTGAGTTGGAAGTAATTAACAACCTAAAATTGGGTGAATGTTATAGGATTTGAGAATTTGGACTCCGGAGGAGATTAGTCAAACGACGACCAATGGTAAACGGTACGGTTTTCTTGTAACCTGCTTGCTAACAAGGTGTCCCTCGGCTTGTGTGCTATTTGTTTATGTGTTCCGACTAAACAAGATAAAGCATGCAACCGATTTATTGTATTGCTGTATGTGTTTGTATTGTACTTACACGATTACCTTGAGGAACTGCTAGCTACGTTTAGTGAACGGTGGTATGAGAACATTGAACACCCCTAATAAGAGTTTGTTAACAACCGAAAGAGGTTTAACTAACAAACATTATCTTCGAGACTTCTACTAACTTGGGGGGGGGGGGGAGTGAGGAATCCTGGAATGACTCGGCTCATGCATGTTAAGGAAGGAGGTCAGTATCTGAATCAGATCCGACTTCCGATTGACTCGTCTTATGACTTGTCGCCTAGAGTCGACAAACAGACTCAACCACCTCGGATTTTCGGTTCGAGGTGGGAGGCAATACTGAGATGGCGAGGGAGGGTCAAGCCTACATCCCTCATACGTTAAGAATCATTGTTTATTCAACTAATGGAGATAATAGCTCATTGGCCAGGGTTACCTTTGATCCGACAAACTAAACAATGGGCAAGGGTGCAACTCGTTCTAATTAAAGAACGGTTGACACATTAAGAATTAAGACTAAGATGGTGCGGTGGGATCACCTAAATCCCAAATTTAAGAGAAGTTGTTTATTCAACCAATGGAGTTAATAGCTCATTGGCTAGGGTTACTTTTGACCCGACAAAATAAACACTGAGTTAAGAAACAACTGATTCTAGTTAAAGAACGGTTGGTATACTGAGACTGAGATAAGGATTAAGACTGAGGTAAGATAAGAATGGACTGAGATTAAGAGAACGTATAATTAAGGAGTTGAATGATTAACTCACCTTTTAAGGGAACGCTATTAAGCCGTTCATTGTGTGTGAACTATGTTTGTTCATATGTGGCTTGTTGTTTATTGCACTTCTTACTTATGTTGTGTATCTAATCAACTCCATGATATCGACAATTAGTCGTCGTAGCCCCTTTAGCTTGGGGGCTATAAGAGAATCGTACCGGCAAAGGTGCTGACCCCTTCGGGGGCAACTGTTTATATTTGCAGGTAAGCGTCCTCCGAAGACCCACTTCGAGAGTAGTAGCGGGTAGACTTAGGAGGGAATTTATTTTGAGAACGGGATGTGCATGTACACCCGTCTGTTGGTATAGAAGTTGTGGAAACTTGTTAGACTTGAGGTATTTAAACTCATTTGGTAATTTGGACAAAAGGTTGTAAACATTTAAGCTTCGGTATATTCTAGTGATTCAGACCGTGGCAAGGTACTGGTATTTGTTGTATTCCACTGCGATGTTCATACATGTATTGTTAAGTTGCGATAACCACGATTGGATTAAGATGGGGTGTTACAAAAAGTGGTATCAGAGCGTAGCTACGCTCTGATGACTAGAATTACCGAACTTAGGGTGAATATTGAGTTAGAGTTGGAGTTATGGGTCAAGGGTTGACTTATAGTGCGAGAGGTGTGATAGTTAGGACTTCCCGGATGGTAAGATGCCACCGTTATAATATTTACTAATACCGGATTACAATCCTTAAGAATTGAAGAACAAGACCTTGGAAGGGCCTGATGGCTTGACCATGACGAACTAAGTCGACACACCAGTCAGCAGGGAGCTGAACTTGGTTAATACACTAAGCGACGTAAACATCAGCAACAATTCACTACAAGCTACCAATAACCCCCAGGACCCAGCGGACGTACACCAACGACGAACAACCGACACTACAGGTAAGAACCCCAATTCCGAACCTCGAAGAGAAGACCGAAGAGACCGCACAACGATGCGAGCAAAATGCTATTCAAGTAATAACCTATAAGGAAGGTATTACGGATACGAAAAGGACGGATGACATACAACTTTCAAAAACAACGGGATAGAACTCCCAAGATGAACACTAAGCATATGAATAACAACATTCTTCATTGAAGATGTTGGTAACCCCAGAGACTTAGAGAAAACAAACTTAAGCCATGACCTGTCTAGGATCATGAGATGTATAATCCCGAGAGAGGGAAGCTCAAGGAGCTGCACCACAGAGTTGGTATAATTAAGCAGAACACAACCCATAAGTGATGATTAGTGTTGCTTGTCTAACTCGTTAACACCCAAGTATGAATAACCATTAACGACGGCGTGGTCAACGAAAGTTGAGCACAACATTGAGATGGAAGCATGAGGTTGTCATGATGAATGTCCAGCTTAGACACCGTAAGGCAGATGCCTAGTGCAAACAAACCCCAAATTGCTAAAAGACTCAAATCTATAAGGGTGAGGTATCATTACAGACACAGTGTATTTCGGAATACCTAACCGAACTCCCATAGTGGGAAGCGGGATGCAGCAGCTCAAGTGAAATCCAATACTACAGCTAACAATATAACCTAACGGTTGATTGAATTTAAGAACCAGAAGCCTATGAGGATGACCTACTAATGAATAAAAGTATGACAATGAACCGAACACCGGCTCTCACATAAGAAATTAAGGGTTAAGAGCCTACGAGCCAAGGATGTTAACCACATCAGAGCCGAGGCGCATTAAGCCATAAGAGGGCTTATCTAAGCCAGGAATGAATTACAACTAGTAGAAATAATCAGTTACAGGACCTATAATTTAATTGTGGTGGAGATTGCCAGAATGGGCACCAATGAGGTTAGAGAGAAGATACCATTAACGGAGGCGGAGAACGAACCACTACTTTTAGAGTGGGGATACCTCTCCTTGTTGTGAAGCTTATGAGTGGGAATAAACCCCTCAAAAAGGGCTTTCACTTATCTGAGCTAGAACACTCTCCTAGTAGAGAACGAAAACCGTAAACCTTGAGATTTCCTTGAAATATTCCAGTACATATATAAAGAAGGAAGACTGCACAGACAGCCCTTATGACCAATGTCCAAGATTTAGGAAGCGTTATTCATCAAGAACAAACACTGTGAGTGCATAAATGACACGTCAAGTGATCAACGCTCAGGAGCTTGCGACTCAATGGAATACTTCACCTTTAGCCAGCCAATTTACTTGGTAACGATATCATAAATCATATTAGAACGTAGAGGAAAACTAACCTACACATGAACCAGATGTGAGGCAAAACATTTTCACGCTAAGAGACAGCGATCTTACGACACGACACGGCAACCGCCATACACCCAAAAATCTAAGAGAACTCCCAGTGTGTTTACATTACGAAGGGATTAAGTATGAGATAAGATGTCAAAGTAAACGATCGAGGGATTGCGCCATCAATGGGCAATGTAAGAAACATGAAGCTACTGCAGTAGCAGAGGCCGTGAAGACAACACCAGTCTAAGGGATTAAGTAATGGTGCGTAGCAAAGCGACCAGTATATATAAACCATCAAGTATTGACACAAAGACAATTAGTGTTATGAGTTAAATCCGATGTAATTAAGAAATGAGATTGTAGACGAACTGAGCGTTAACGCCAGTAATCTAAACCATGCGATGAATGATATAACAGGAAACACACTGTCCATTCCTAGCACATTAGTCAAGGAACTAGAAGAGCATTCCTTGTAGAACAAACACGAGAAACAAGACAATAAGCCCTATGAAAAGAGACCCCAATTACTGAAGGATCGAGTCTGTATGGGAAGCAGGAAGAAAGAAGGATATATCTAAGAACACAGTAAATGGAAACAATAAGTATTATTATAGGACGATGAAGTAGGAGATCGACAACAGAATACTTCACCTAGGCGTGTGACTAACACTACGAGTGTACAAAAACGAGATGTGGGACGACCGCACTCTACTGGAGCTTGTGGGCCTGACAGACTTATTTATAAGTTAGTCGGGTAAGTAGTAATGTATCAGTAGGGTACCCCATATATGTAAACGAGTGGTGTAAGGAACATGGGAAGTAGTCAACTCCGTACTACGGTCAACGACGCAAGTTTAGAGCAGAGCAGTGAAGCAGTTGAAGAGAAGGAACTCAGTCAAGCTAACAAGTCTAAGGGAATCAGAGAAATCACTCCAGGACAAAATGTTTAAGACTTATAAAGTGCGGGAGCATGAATTATTAAGTACAGACAACGGACATGTCTATATACTTAGAGAAAATTATGAAGGCAACGAGCACTAAATAGTGACTCTAGGATACATACAAACCTCAGACCAAAGGTCAGTTAAAGAGGAAGATGTAGACACTTGAGAGAACACTAAGAGCATGAATGTTAGATCTCTAGAGAGACTGGATGGACAGGCTGTAACTCAATGAGACCGTGTATAAATAAAAATACCACGTGTCCATTGAGAAACTTTTATTCCTATAATTGTAAGGATACAAAGACGAGGTATAATACATTGGAAAGAATAAGAAAGGGGAAACTAAACCCAAAATTATCAGAGTTGCGCAGCAGAAGTTAGCGGACAATACCTTAAAGGTTTAACACACCTAAAGAACGGGAAAAAGGAACGATATATCTCACATCTTCCAGACGAATAAATACATGGCTTATCCGCCAAAGACCTTAGAGCCTGAGAGGCTAAACCCGAACCCAGTTGTGAGATCGGTATGAACACCGATGAGAATCCTTGATACAGAGACTAAGCCAACAACATGGTTAAGGTCCTCTGATCAGATTATAATGTGAGCTATACTACATGGAAGCTAGAATGCTCCATCAAACCTAAACATCTTGAACTTATGTTCAAGGATGATATAATGTTGATTACGTGGGCATAATCCATTTTAAGGGGGGTAGAGCGCAAAATCGCTTAGTGTACGTTTCATGTATCAAGTACGTAAACTACGATGTGCATAGCGCAAGACAATTAGTGGTGATATTTAATACATATGTTACATAGACACATGTATACATTCTTAGCTTAATTATGGTTATTACGCACAGAAGATGCGAATACCATACATACTATATACCTACCTTGCTAACTCCGGTGCGAGTATACAAGTGTAAAGGAGTAGAGAGACTCTAGGGGCATTAAAATCCCTATGGTATACATATTGAGATAAGACCGAATACGATAAGATTATGAGGTAATATTATGAGATAAGAATCAGTATGAGTAGGATGTAAGAGTTAGTATGAAACCGATGTAGAACCTAGTAGGAATTTAACTCCCTAGGCAATGGCTGAGAAATGAATGGAGAATGATTTATGGACTGAGTTCATTTGGAGATGTATTGATTATGACTAGAATCACTAAAAGATAGAAAATTGGAAATGAGTGAATTACTTGATTGTTTGAAAATGACGTGGGAGGTGGAACTTGATCTTGGCCATATCAAGGAAAACTGAACACAAAATGGGGTGGAAGGATAATTCAACACTGGTGTTAATCACATCAGGGTTGGATGATTCCTGAAACTCCCTACAGTGGTCATAATTAATCGCGTTAAGAATAGATGCATTAGCATAAAATGGAATTGGAGTTGACTTGTATTTTCATATAAAGGAAAGTTCTCACTCATGAAGCCGTGGACTAAGAGCCTTCGTCTTCGGACCGGCGACATGAGGAGAACATTGAAGTTTTGTATCACTCATCCCATGAAGGCGTGGACGCATGAGCCTTTGTCTTTTGACCGACGACATGGGGGGGATACAACAAAATTATGTGATTGTTTTAATCTTCCAAAGGACTGCGGACCAGAGAGCGTAAGTGTCCAGCGCAATCGGTACCTACAGATAAAATCTTGCACTACTCGCTCACGAACTGAGGACTTGAAAGCCTTTGTCTCCGGACCGGTGACATGGGGAGTATGCAACAAAGGAATTTTGATTGCCATACTTGTAGAGACATTTTGTGTGATATGTAAGATACATTATGAGTTTGGAGTTTTTTTACATATATATGGCAGACCTTATGAGTCAGAATGCCTATACATATGTTGAGTGATCTATATGATCTTCTAAGTATGAAGCTACCCATGTATTCTAAGAGATATAAGATGCATGGGAACTTTGGGGACAAAGTTCTTTTCTGGGGGGTAGATTTTAATACCCCTGTGAGCCTCGATTTTAAACCCTATCCTATGTGGATTAACTTGGTTGGGATCTGATCGGGTTTTAGGTCCACTTATAGCCTAAGATTAATAACTATGTCATATAACAATAATTATTAAAACCTAAGCTAGCTCACTGGAACCTATTATGAGTCGCCACCTAATTTTAACCTAGATCAAATTAGGAAAGGAGAGTTCGGGTTCGGGGGCTTGGTATTCGACTTATTTAGGGTTCAATTACTTTCATTACCCTTCCTAGGTCGCTTTTCCTCTACTTGGTTTATTTACGGCTTATTACGAGTAGTTTTAACCTAAGTGTGCGCGCTTCTGTTTTTTGTGTTTTTTAGCATTTTTTGACAGAAAATTAAAGTGGAAATTAAAATTACTTGAACTAGGGTTTCGGAGGCAGAATTAGGTCAAATTTTGTTTCCGCCCGTAGCCGTGGACCTAATGTCCGTAACCACGGACCCTAGTTAAACTATGTGAGAATAAAAGTCGAATTAAACATAAAACAAAATTTTGAAAAGTCCGGGGCCACGGACAGGATGTCCGTAGGCCCGGACATAATTTTGCAAAACCTAAGTTTTTAAAATCCCGCCGCCGTCCGTGGGTGTCCGTGGCCACGGACAACACGTCCGTGGTCCTGGACCATAGGTCCGAGATCCCGGACAGCCCACGGACGGGGGTTTTATGGTGGTTCGCGAAGGTGTTTTCGGCTCAAAATTTATGCACGTGTAGCCTGAAAGATATACAATTCGTTAGTAATTGAAAGATCGCAGTTTGAAGTCGAATTATGCACGAAACTTAACGAACAAGTAACATGGCAGAAACAAAAGTAATTAGCAATACAGAAGCGTAAAAAAGTTAGTTTGAACCCAAAATTTGACAGTGAGTTAATAAGGTCGTGGAGAGTTAGAAAAGTAGAATTGCAACCTGTTTTACCGTTAGATTCGTGGTGTTTCTTCACGTCGGGACTCTTCGGAGGCCTCGTTGATGGCGGATCCGGAAGAACTTCGAACCGAGCTTCTGACTCCCCGTTGTTCTGGATGTTCTTCACGTTTTGGTGCTGTTTTGGTGAGGGTTTGATGATGGATGATGTTGTGGGAGTTGAAAAATATGTTTTGGTGTTGATTTTGGTGAGATTTCGGTGTTTGATTGTGGCTCTGGAGTTCAAAACGTGGAGAGAGAGAGACGGCTGCCTTCTTTGAGAGTCTAGGGTTCTTGAGGTTCTGATTTGATCAAGGGATATGGCTCCTTATATAGGCTTCCTTAAAGATAGAAAAATCCGGTAAAAATAGAGATTTACCGGCGTTTTAGCTTGAGGGCTTCCAAAAGGAATTTGATTATGAAATTTTACACACGGGTAAAGGATGATATTTCTGATTTTTCTAAAGTGGAATCGAATTTTTTTGATATTGGAATATTTTTAAATTCAATTTCTCGTCAGATTCAATCAGAAATTGCTAGAAAATTATTGGAAATTCGAAAAATCAAAATTCCAACGCCATTGTGCTTAAAATGTCATCCTCTATCATGGGTTAAAATTTCAAAGCATTTTGAATTGATTTGACCCTTCTTTGGAGGAGAGAGAAAGCCTATAGAGGGCTTAGAAGTCTTGAAAAATTACGAAAATGCCCCTGGAGATGACTAAGCTGTCCCTAGTACTCTGAAATGTGTCGATCGAACTGGGAACCCTCGCTACTAGCCTATTGGTAGAGACTCTCTTCTGGGGGGGTTGAAATTTTGGGTATAACAGATTGCCCCCCGTCAACTAGGCTTTGTAATGAAGATGAAAAGACTAGTTGATGCTTGAGTGATACCCCAAAATTTTGGATCCTAAAAGACCTCGTATGCCATTTGAAATCTAGCAAGTTGTGTCGAACTATTCTAAGGCGCTGACTACCTAAGGTGATGAAAATGATGTCAAGCTATTCTAAGGCGCTGACTACCTAAAATGATGAAAATGGAGTAATGTCAAGCGATTCTAGGGCGTTGACAACCTAAAAGATGAAGTAATGTATAGATGCAAGAATGTTGATGATGCTCGGATGCTTCTGGGGACCGAAACCCGTTCCAATGCTCCTGGCTGGACCCAATGTGGACTTATTGCCATCGCCCCCCAAGCCGGTGTGCAGGGATAACTCCTGGTAAAAACCCTGGGGACTTATTGCCATCGCCCACCATTCGTTGATCCCAAAATAAGTTGACATCGCATAGGAGGATTTATTGCCATCACCTCGCCAACTTTTCTGTCGCCAGGTCTTGTGACGCGCCTGGATAATGTAGATGGATGATAATGCAAATGAAAGTGATGCAAATGTAGATGATGAAAATGATGCAAATGAAAGTGATGCAAATGTAGATGATGAAAATGATTCAAATGAAAGTGATGCAAATGTAGATGATGAAAATGATGCAAATGATATGGATGATATGAAAATGACGTTCGGATGCTTCTAGGGACCAAAACCCGTTCCAATGCTCCTTGTTGGTATACTATGGGGACTTATTGCCTCTGCCCACCAACTGGGGTGCTGGGATAACTTCTAGACTACCAAGGGGACTTATTGCCACTGCCCACTAGTTGTTTCTCCCAAGAAGTTGACATGAAGATGGGGACTTATTGCCTCTGCCCCGCCAACTTAGATCACACTTTGTCTCGTACTTGTCTCGCACTGAAGATGATACTAGGTCTCGTACTGGTCTCGCACTGGATGATGACACTCGGTCTCGCACTGATGAAGGTGATGGGTCTCGCACTAATGAATATGACGGCTCTCGTACTGATGAAAATGGTGGTCTCGCACTGATGAAGATGCATGGTCTTGCACTGAAGTCTCGTACTGGATGATGAACAAAAAGCTGGATCTCACACTGATTCTAGGTCTCGTACTGAATGAAGATGCTGCAGGGCCTTGCACTGATTTTGGGTCTCGAACTAAAAATAAGTTAGGAGGATAATGGTCTCGTGCAAATGATAAAAACTGATCACTGGAGTGCCAAACATGTCAATGATGATAAGATGTATGTAATCAAAATATATGAAAGATACTCGTTCAAAACAGGGATTTGCTAGAAAAGGTGCCAAACATGGCAATGTTGAGGTGTTGTGTAAAATGCAACTAGAGTGTGTTGGAAGCTTACCCAAAACAAGGAACCATTGAAAAACGTGCCAAACATGGCAATGCTTGAGAAAGACTCTGCTGAAAAAAAAAGAAAGTGAAATGATCATTTCCTGACTAAAAATTTCATATTTGCAATTTGTCTCTTGAAAAATGAACATGTCATTGTGGGAGGTGTGTGGTGTTTGTTGTGGTGTTAAAGGCTTTTTCTAGTGTCCAGGATTTGTGATAGACCTGGGTTTAGGCTGTGATTTTGGGTGGTGGTCAGGGTTATGACGGGCCTGATGTTTTTGTGGAGGTAAGGCCAATGACAGGCTTGAGGTGGAATGGTGGTGGTGATGTTTGAGCTCTGGGTTCGAATTGGTGTTGTTATAGCAATTGTTGGAACCAACAATTGCCCCCAGTACTTTTCCCTTAAGACAATCTGAGCTAGAGTTCATGGCAATCGATCGGAACAATCGATTGCCCCCAGTATTTTCTTTTATTAAACGTGCGAACGGGTCTCGTCCTTACAGGGTCAAGGCTTATGTTTTTATGTGGTGCTTCCTAACCTACACTGCGCGTGTTTGATGTTTGTACTCGTTCCTCGCCTACGGTAACAACTTCTAGACCATTGAATTCGATATTTGATGGATTTACGCATTTGATCTGTTACTTTCACGTGATTGGACACACAACTATTAAGTCGGAAGTCTTTAAAGCTTATAACGTGGCCATGGGGTGTGATGAAGGACAACGGGACCATGTAGGGATATTTGAGGTATGTGGAGCTTAAGTGGGTGACCAAAGCTGCACCTTGCGTCTTCTCTCGGATTAATCTTCCTTGTCTTGAAGTCGTCTAGCTGCTTTGTGCTGACGTTGTTTTCTAGCCTCTGGACTTGGACTTTTGTCCTTCACACCATTTCTCTTCTCTTTGTCATTTGGATTTCTTCGAGGCACTTTGGGATTGCCTTTTTGTTTTATCCTTTCTTAACTTTGCCTTCGGGGTTCTTGTGTTTCCCGGCTTTGGGCTTCGAGAGCTATTTTGATGTGAGCTCCTTTGATCCTGTGTCACTCTGGGACCATTTGCGGATCACTTCATCATGCTGATAGCAGCATTGCTTCTTTGGACTGATGAGAATGTTATCCGAGAGTCGGGCTCCTCGCTTCCTTTGGTCACCGGGTCGGACACTCATCATTGGCTGGATTATTTTGTGGGGCTCATAATATTGAAAAAGGGATATACGAAAGGCTCAACGGGGGTGCCTAGGGTTTAATGATAGGGTTTATAAGCTTTTGGCTATGTGGTGCTGTACCTAGGTGCTTCGTCATTCCTGATAGTTGTGTATCCATTCTTTGTTACTTTTCGCAGATCTAAGAGCAAATTTACAAATTATCTCCTTCGGTCGGAGTTATGCCGTTTACCTCACCTTTGAACGTGGTCTCACCGGAGTCGTGTAAAAATGACATGCTCGTTCACTCATGGTTTTTCCACTCAAGACACTCTCGTGAGATTTTCACTCGAAAACTCGTTCGCACATTTAAACAAAAGATAAAAGACGACGAACCTAAACTTAGATTGCCCCCAGTACTGATTTTGGGGTTTGTGACAACAATTCGATAAATGTGGACCTTGAACCTCTTTGTGGGTTGTGAGTTGTGGTGTTTGGTTAGGCATGTTCAAATTTTCAGAAACAAAATGCAAGTCTTTGTATCCCATTGCATAGTCAGAAAATGATTACTTCGTGATCCTTGAAAGACGTGAGTGCTCTTTTTTAGTTTTTTTGAATTAATGAATAATGCTTTGTACAAAAATTGTGAAAATGGAACTATGTTTTATTCAACAAAAAGAAATAATGTTGGAAATTACAAACTCAAGAAAACTACAGAAAATGATCAAGGGAACTAACTACTACAAAAGTTGAAAGACAACTAATCAAGAAAAGAAATGCATTTAATGAGAAAAACACTAAAAAACACCATTTCTGATGATGCTTGGGCACGCGTGCTCTACGCTTTTCAGAATTGAAGCCCTTGGTCAATTAGATCCTGGATTCTGTGTTGTAGGGCCCTGCAGTGGTCAGTGTCGTGACCGGGCAGCTGATGGAAGTGACAAAATTGATTAAGATCCTTCCCTAAATGAGTAGTTCCTGGCCTCAGGGCGAGCGGTTGCATCGGATATCTTCCTCGAAGCTCTTCAAGTGCTTGTCTTGGTGTTCGACCGATGTCTGTAAACTCTCTTTGTCGAGAATCCCATCGGGGTGGTTCTATTGTCCCAACACTCCAACCAGGTCCTCTTGACTGTCGATCACTGTCTTCCTCATGTTGCCTGGTTCTCTTGCGGGTGCAGCTTTGGATGCAAGTTGCTGCCCCTGGTTGCCTAATCACTTTCCCGAGTTCTGTAGCAATTTCTTTGACATTCTCCTTCGATCCTCGGACCCCAATGGAGCCAACCTCAATGCAGTCAAAAAGGGTGTTGAGAAGCCTGTCCACTAACTCATCCCGAGCTTGACGTTCGGACTCGAGGGAAAGAGCCTTTGCTTTCAACTCTTCGATAACAGCAACGTAGTTAGATTCCACGGCGTCCATGGCAGCACTATGCCTCTGCTCCATAGCTTCAATGATGGCCATGTGCTTTTGTTCCAAAATTGCGAGCTGGGCTTCCATGTCGATTGGACTGCACTTAGGACTTGAGTCTACCTGTGTCCAAGGTGTCCATTATTAGCTAACAAAAGGAAGTGGGCTGAAACATGACGCCGCACAAGATAGATCGAAACAGACTTAGGCTGAAAGCAAGTGGGCCAGGATACCCAGAGAATGAGGTGCCTGGGCTGGAGTATCTTTCAGACTATGAACTGGAACTTGGACTGAAATCTAAACAGATGGCTTTGATTGGGCCTGAGAGGTGACACCTAGATCTAGGGTTTGGGGCTAGGGCCCGAATAAGAAGTCTACCTAGTCTAGAATGAGCCCTTGGGTCGGAATGTGTTGGGCCTGGAGTAAAGCACATGGGCTGGAATGGTCCCTAAATCACAAGTGGGGCTAACTTTCTTTGGGCCAGAGAAGATGTTTGCTAAGCAGAAAAAGATTTTATTTTCAGAACTTGGGTTATTTCAAGTTCACGTGGGTTTCTTTTTATGGGCCTAGAACTGATTGCATAATTCAAATTGGGCCAGAAGAGAAATAACCTAAGTCTAAGCTTTTGGGCCGAAGCCCGAATGACTCACATATTAAACCAAACAGGACCTCTAGGCCGCAAACAAGCAGAGCCGCCAATTCGGGTTGGGCTAGGTTAATGTAGGAGAAGTTCCTATCAATCTCTAGGCTGGGTAATGGGCCGATCATACGAGCAAACAAGGCCCACACAAATTCAACATGTCCTCACTAGACGTTTAAATCAAACCGGGTATGGATCGATCCAGAGAAGTGCTTGGGGCATGGGCCCAGGTCACCTCAAAGGAATAGGGCTTGCACGCTATTCTCTTTGGGCTTCCCCACTTTTTCACATCACCTGAAGGTGTGCGTCTACGTTCGGGTCTTTGACTGACCAGACAATGGGCTAGGTAAGGATACTGCCAGGAAAATGCTTGGGGCTAAAGCCCAGTATTAAGGGGGTGTGGTTAGACGACACCCTCCTCTTTTCCCCCACTTATTCACATCACCTAAAAGGTGTGAGTCCCTGACAGGGGACCCTCAAACGGGTCCCGGGATAAAATCGGTTTGCATGGACCCTCGCTCTCACATGATGCAAAGGTGCAGAAATTAAAGTGCGTACAAAAGTAAACAAACAAAGTAATAAAGCCATAAATAAACATTTTCGAGTTAAGCCCTCTTTCTTAAAATTAAACAAGTTAAAATTAAGAGTTTGTCCCCAGCAGAGTCGCCAGTCTGTGAGCCTCGATTTTAAACCCTATCCTATGTGGATTAACTTGGTTGGGATCTGATCGGGTTTTAGGTCCACTTATAGCCTAAGATTAATAACTATGTCATATAACAATAATTATTAAAACCTAAGCTAGCTCACTGGAACCTATTATGAGTCGCCACCTAATTTTAACCTAGATCAAATTAGGAAAGGAGAGTTCGGGTTCGAGGACTTGGTATTCGACTTATTTAGGGTTCAATTACTTTCATTACCCTTCCTAGGTCGCTTTTCCTCTACTTGGTTTATTTAAGGCTTATTACGAGTCGTTTTAACCTAAGTGCGCGAGCTTCTATTTTTTGTGTTTTTTAGCATTTTTTGACAGAAAATTAAAGTGGAAATTAAAATTACCTGAACTAGGGTTTCGGAGGCAGAATTAGGTCAAATTTTGTTTCCGTCCGTAGCCGTGGACCTAATGTCCGTAACCACGGACCCTAGTTAAACTATGTGAGAATAAAAGTCGAATTAAACATAAAACAAAATTTTGAAAAGTCCGGGGCCACGGACAGGATGTCCGTAGGCCCGGACATAGTTTTGCAAAACCTAAGTTTTTAAAATTCTAAAATCCCGCCGCCGTCCGTGGGTGTCCGTGGCCACGGACAACACGTCCGTGGTCCCGGACCATAGGTCCGAGATCCCGGACAGCCCACGGACGGGGGTTTTATGGTGGTTCCCGAAGGTGTTTTCGGCTCAAAATTTATGCACGTGTAGCCTGAAAGATATACAATTCGTTAGTAATTGAAAGATCGCAGTTTGAAGTCGAATTATGCACGAAACTTAACGAACAAGTAACAAGGCAAAAACAAAAGTAATTAGCAATACAGAAGCGTAAAAAAGTTAGTTTGAACCCAAAATTTGACAGTGAGTTAATAAGGTCGTGGAGAGTTAGAAAAGTAGAATTGCAACCTGTTTTACCGTTAGATTCGTGGTGTTTCTTCACGTCGGGACTCTTCGGAGGCCTCGTTGATGGCTGATCCGGAAGAACTTTGAACCGAGCTTCTGACTCCCCATTGTTCTTGATGTTCTTCACGTTTTGGTGCTGTTTTGGTGAGGGTTTGATGATGGATGATGTTGTGGGAGTTGAAAAATATGTTTTGGTGTTGATTTTGGTGAGATTTCGGTGTTTGATTGTGGCTCTGGAGTTCAAAACGTGGAGAGAGAGAGACGGCTGCCTTCTTTGAGAGTCTAGGGTTCTTGAGGTTCTGATTTGATCAAGGGATAAGGCTCCTTATATAGGCTTCCTTAAAGATAGAAAAATCCGGTAAAAACCGAGATTTACCGAAGTTTTAGCTTGAGGGCTTCCAAAAGGAATTTGATTATGAAATTTTACACACGGGTAAAGGATGATATTTATGATTTTTCTAAAGTGGAATCGAATTTTTTTGATATTGGAATATTTTTAAATTCAATTTCTCGTCAGATTCAATCAGAAATTGCTAGAAAATTATTGGAAATTCGAAAAATCAAAATTCCAACGCCATTGTGCTTAAAATGTCATCCTCTATCATGGGTTAAAATTTCAAAGCATTTTGAATTAATTTGACCCTTCTTTGGAGGAGAGAGAAAGCCTATAGAGGGCTTAGGAGTCTTGAAAAATTACGAAAATGCCCCTGGAGATGACTAAGCTGTCCCTAGTACTCTGAAATGTGCCGATCGAACTGGGAACCCTCGCTACTAGCCTATTGGTAGAGACTCTCTTCTGGGGGGGTTGAAATTTTGGGTATAACAACCCCAAAGCTTAATATATAAATGAACTGCCCAATTAAGGTATACTAAGGCTAAAACATGCCCTAGAAACATTAGAAAAGAGTTAAAACATAAATAACACAAAAACATATATTAAGAGCAATTAGAGCAAATTAGCGCCTTAAATGCACAAATGAATTATAGAACTTCTAATAAGTTCTAAAGTGAGTTTATTTAGCATAATGAGCAACATTGATCGAGTGAAAATCAAAGAACAATCATCTAAAGCAAAAACGCGCCTTAAGCCCGCTTAGGGCAAAAACGTACGCTAAGAACCCCTAGAGCTTATATAACATTAACAAGGGTCCAAAGTGGATTCCTAAGCTCAATAACATGCTAATGAATGTTATAAAACAATTATCAAAGAAAACTAAGCTCAAAAGCAAGCTATAACACTAATTGTGCTTCAAAACCCCTTAAAGCACCTTTTTGAGAGATTATCTTAGAGACAAGTGTTGAGTGGCTTAATGATCAAGATTAGGCCTTGATCAACTTATATAATATTTATTATCACATTAGTAATCTTAAACCAAAAAGATTACAAAAATTTCACTAATTATACACATAATGAATAGTAACCTAATTAGTGACTAATTAAGCCTTAAGTGTGCTTTGATTAGCAAAATGACTAATGAATCCCTAATATATATATATATATATGGCCGGTTCCTATGGTCAAGAGTCACAAAAATAAAGTAAGAATAAAATAAGAAGAAGAGGAGGGAATTAAGGAAAATCACTTTAACTATTCATTATTCTATTTAACAAAATCTTACAAGACTTTACTCATCTCTCTCATCTTTTCCTATTCCTTTCTCTTCTCCAACGTGATCCTTTCCTTCTTGCTGATTCCCTCGCGTTCAAGCCTTCCTCTAATGGCTTCTCAACTTCAATTACACACCCAAGTTGATATACTACTCCAAATCACAAACAAATTGCATATTTGTGCAAGTGAGACCAAGACCTTCATTCCTATCTTTTCAAATCCTCAAAAGCTCAAGTTTCATGCCATGGAGAAACCCCATTGATGGAGGAAAAGCTCATCTTCTTGAACTTTACTACTCTCCTTTGTCTTAAGGTAAGAAAAGCTAAAGAAAAATCAAGTTTCTTTCATTCTTACTCATAACCGAAAATTGCTCTTTGAGACATCTTGTTTTACTCCATGAATTAGACTTGATTCAATCTTCAAGATCCTAGTTGAAGCCATGCCTTGATTCATTATCTAGTTCATTCCAAAACTCTTAAGGTAAACCCTTATTTTAGTACATTTAAGCACCTTTGTAACCTAGGGTTTGTTTCATGAGTCTAAGGTTATTTCCTAGTACTCATTACTCTACTTATTCATTTATTAGAAGATTAAACAAGGGAGCTAAGATCCTTGGCGATTTTCAATCAAGAAAGCCAAATGAAGAGTGATAAGTGTGAAATTGATATAGTTTTATATGCTCTAAACTCCTATTTTACGTAACTCTTTAGACGTTTTCTCACACTTATCCTATGCTTTTCTTGATTCTTAATTTGGACAAGAACTGATGCCAATTTATATGTTAAAAGCAGGAAATTATTATGGAACTGCATAGATCTCATTAAGAGCTTTCCAACACCGCAAACGGATCGAAAAACGGAGCTCAAACGAATAATCTAGAGCCTTTCGAAGTTTGCAAAGAAAACCGAAAAATACACGTGTCCGGACTACTGTCCGACCCATCATCGACCCGGACAGCTCTAGAGATGTCCGACCCAAGTCAACCCGGACAGTTAGACCGGACAAGACCCAGAAGAATACACATAGCTGTCCGACCCCCATAGACCCGGACAAGAAGACCAGACAAGGGACAGAGACGACGTCACAGAGGTGTCCGACCCACGTAGGGCCGGACACCAGACCCGGACATCATTGAGGAGAAAAGGCGCGCAAAAGAGAGAGACTTGGCGGGAATTTTCTGTCTCACGTCCGGGTCTGGTAGACCCGGACGTCATACAGCGGAAAAAAATAATACAACACCGAAAGTTTTTCGGTGCTGCATTATTTGAGGCGCCGAAAGACTCCACCGAAAGCACACTCCCTCCTTAATTTATTCATCTTCCTCTGCTCTCCCCTGCCTATTTAAACAAACCTCTTCTGCTCTGCTAAACACATTGGACGCTGGAGAGCGTTCTCCATTTCCTTCTTCCAATTCTCGCTAATCACTTACGCTCCATACACACGTCCGACCCTCTGTCCGACCCTATTAGAGTCGGACATCTCACAGCCCATCATACCCTGCATATATTCACCCGTGTCCGACCCAAGTAGACCCGGACTACTCACGTCCGGATCTACGTCCGACCCTACTAGTCCGGACACGGCCAAAATTTCCACAAAATCTCCATTTTCACCCAAACTCCATTTTCACCCCATTTCCACCATTATCCAACCATTAAGTCGACATATCACCAGTCTAAGCAACAGAGCAAATCCACGACGTCAGAATAAGATGATTTCTTATCCTATTTACTCTGTCTGTTTATCTATTATGTTGAGTTAAGGGAATTACTCTGGGGGATGGTTTATTGTAGTTTGATTTAATTGTGCATTATATTTCTACTGGTTTATATCGTACAATTGTTACAATTAATGTTCTTATGCTACAATAATTCTGATTGTTTTATTGCATTATCTTTCTAAATCTGTTTTAATCTGATCGGTGCAAACGATTTATTTGATGTATTAAATGCTAAGAAATAATCCTAGAATTCAATAATTCAATAGATCGTTAGGTTGCAAAAATCCCGGTCGAAATAGTATAGCAAATTATGAAGCGACCTGGGTGTCAATCCACGGGACTTGATAAGTAAGTCTAGCCTTAGGTAATGGTTAACTCAAAAAGGGGGGTTTTGTTTTGGTTTTGGGTTTCAAAAAGATAACAAGAAAGTAAATAGCTGATAAATTAAAGTGATAGTCTTGGGAGTGTGAACGGTACTCTAGGTTCAAGGAGTTGTTTCACTAGCTAGGTTCTGCATATTCTACTACTTAAGTGGAGACTTGGATCGGCTTGTAATTCTCAATTATCTATTCTGTATTAAGTCTTAATTCCAGATAGCTCATCTAGACAGGACATGTAGTTCTAGTCTAGACCTAGCAAGTATATCTAGATGGTTTTATTGCACAGAATTACTAGTCTGGTTTAATCCGGACTAAAGCTCCTAGTGACTAATGTAATCTATCCGATTACAATTATCACAGGTAACAGGTTAATAGGACCGTCAATGCTAATCACCTTATCTGATCATAACATGATTCGAGGGCTTATAATAAATTCATGACGTTTATTAAAAGCACTTAGAAGCATTAACCTGAACAAACCAAATTGTCTCAATAAAGTAGTAAAATAATGCAGAGTTGAACTAATTACAACATCCCTTCCCCTAGAGTATATCCTCTTAGCTAGACATAGCCATTATAATCATAAATAGAGAGAGAGTTGAAGAAATCATCTGTTACGAAGATCTTCTTGCCCGCTCCGTCCCTTGTCCTTGCGCTGTGCTAGCTTGAAGGTTGGTTTTGGTGATAATGGAGTGAACTGGGTGAAATGGGGCGAAAGTGGAAATTTTGGTGAGTTTTGTGAGTTGTCCGGATCAACAGGGTCGGACACAGAGTCGGACGTGAGATGTCCGGGTCTGTCTGGGTCGGACGCGATCCGGACGTGTGTGAAATGTGTGTGTCCGGATCGGACAAGGGTCAGACACGGCTAAATTATGCGTATGAGTACGGGATGTGTGTGAGTGACGGGTGAAGATAATGGAGGATTTGAGGAGTGAATACGGATTATATCGTGAGTGAACGGTGCAGTTTTATGGAGGGAATTGATGAATGGAAATGGAGTACGTGAATGAGAGGATTACAGAGAGGGAGAGATGAAGATTAGACTCTGAAGTCTGGTGCATTTAGAGGTGAAGGAGAGCAGTGTTTAAATAGAGTTTAGAAGAGCGTTTGGTGAGCTGAAAATAATTGGGGCATGGGTGTGTGTTAATAAATGCCCGTCGCCTCACATAATTGTGCCCCTTTCCGCCTCTGATAATTGAGCCGAAAGGCTAATTATCAGTGCAGTGTATTTTTATTTTTCAATTCTGTGTGACGTCCGGATCTGTGTCCGGATCCGGACGTGACACGAGACTTTTAGATCTGAAACTCGAAATATGTCCGGATCGCTGTCCGGATCCGGACAAGACAGAGAACTCTCAGATCTGGAATTTAGGTCACGTCCGACTCTGTGTCCGGCTAAACTGATCCGGACAAGAGACGTCCGGGTTTGTGTCTGGACAAACAGATCCGAACGTGACCAATTTTTGTGTCTCTTCTCCTGATTTGTTCCCCGTTTGTTGTGTTGTAATCCTTATGAGGTAAAATCTTCGTTTCCTGGGTTTTTCCTATATTTAGCATATAAAATACATCAGTTCTAATAAAACATAAATCTTAGGAAAAACACATAATAAGTGGGAAACATTGCCTGAATTGTTACAAATTATAAGGTATTTAAACCCTAAAAAGCCTATATGTTCACACTTATCATAGTGTCCGTCACACGGTTAGTGAAGTGTTCTATTGTCAATCTCCCTTTCTCGGTGTCCTCGGTGTCGTATGATGTTGATTAGTTCGTGTTCTTAGTTATCTTGTCATAGGTGTTGTTGCCTTATTGGTACGGATTGGGAAGGGGGTTAGAGGTGACACCTCGCTCTCCTAGTAGTGTATTGGTTGTGGTACTCCTTTATAAGGTAGTGTTTCAGGTGTTAATTGGTTTGACATTGTATATCGATATGCGTTTACGGTTGCAATCGATTTAGGTAGGCCTCATGCTGAGGTACGGTATTTTCAATGTTCTATACCTCTTTTCCTTTAATCTGTAGTTGAAAGGGGTTCGAATTCCTTTTAAGTTAGTATTAGAGGTCAACCAGACTTTCTTTTCGATTAATTATTTGTCCAACTGCCATTGTAGTCGGTTCATGTAATTAGCGTAAGATTTGTTACTGATCATACAGATAAGGTTTCGATCGCTCGTTACTGCTGGGGTTTGTAGTTGGGAGTGTGCGCTCTTCGCAACAGAATCTCACCTTAGTTTTGGTATAAAGTTCCTTTTCTCCGAATTCTACCAAGTTTATGGATAGGTTCTTGTTTAGTATGTGGAAGTATCTCTTGGTTCCTTAATGGACTTATTTCCATGCATTACGTTATAATTACCATGAGTATTCCCTCGTAACAGTCTGTATTTCGATATTTGCGGAGTCTTTCTAACTCTTTACCCTCTATAGTACACAAGGATAATGTTCTTATCAATTTATACAATTCACACCATATACACATAAAGGGGGAATACCAAGCTCTTGTGTTGCAGTTGTCTGCAGCTTTTGTGTTGCTATAGAATAAATTTCTAGTAGTGTTAGCAGTATTCTCTTGGATTAGTCTTGGTTTAAATCTTTGTTAACATCCTTAACTAGTTAAGTAAACAATTTGGACAATCTAGAAAACAGTTTAATATTAAAGGAGAGGATGAATGGAGGTTGCACAAGGTTGATGTTTCAGTTTCCGAAACCTATGTTTCAGGTACGTTAAACTTATGTTTCATGCAGTTTAATACCTTTAGATGAGTTGATGCTACATTTTGGGAGGACTGAAAATAGCCACCTATTTAATTACAATTATTCGTGACCACTTGTAGGGAGTTCCAGGAACTTTCCAACCCCAATGTGGTCAGCATCGGTGTTGAATTATTCCTTTACTCCAATTTGTGTTTGGTTTTCCCTTGACTTGACCACGGTCAAGTTCGACCTCCCACGTCAAATATCAGACAACCTCAAAATTTATTTTCTTATTTCCAAATTTTATCTTATCGAGACTTTCATTACGTGATAAACACTCTATCTAAAATTAATCTCTTTACAAACGAGCCGCTCGTGGTTATAGCGTACATTCTCAGGCGATCCATCTCACTATTCATGAAACTAAGTCTTACTGGTTATAACTAATCAGTTTATCGGGTAGCTAGCTAATTCGGTTACTTGATCTCACATCAGCTTCACACTGAGTCACATATTTCATTGTTTGTATTATTATTTATATTATATTGGGGATTTAATTCTATTCGAATTTATACATCCCTTTACTCCTATTTACGCACTTGAGTCGTCGAAGCAGACATATGCTCGTGCATGTTCATGTGAATGGAGTAGGGCATGTGCCTCATAATAAGTCGAGTTTCGGTTCGCTATGTGGTTAAGAATGTATGGATATATCTTCTCAATATGTGGCCCTACTGAATTGCATCAGTATCTTAATTCCCCAGGTTTTCAATCTTCGATAAGTATATAGGTAGCCCTTAGTGGCGCTTATAGTGCAGCATTTAGCTAAATCCGCCTATCATGTAGTATGCTTGTTTCAGCTGTTTTCCCGATTCGGCCCTCTCCGGTTTCAGAACACCTTGTTACTTATATTCGTTCTTCCTTTTTATCATAATTTAGGGATTCGGAGTTTTCACATTAGGATATCCTATGGGTTTCTTGGGATTGATTCGGTTGCTTGTCCCGTGTTGTCAACGATGGATGCATCATTCTTTACACGCAATGATTGGCGTTATCTTGGCATCGTATTCGGCTCAACTATCGAGCAATACAGGTTGTCAGCCTCTCCCTGGATTGGGATCGGGTTTATACTCTACGTACCTGTCCTATCTTTTTCGTATCACGGGTTTCTTAATTTATGCGTTCATTATTCGCCTAAGTACATTATTTGTAACTCAGTTTTAGAACTTTTGATGTTTGTAGTTAGTCCTCTTGGTCTCCACCTTTGGTGTGTCGAACTCTCTCATGACGATAGTTCGCTTGCTGATGGTTATAGATTTCTCTGAGTAGGTCATGCTCGGGTTAGTAATTCGGTGCGCCTTGCCCGTATACTCTCGCTTTTCGTCCGTAGGTTTAATTCGTGTCTGTTGGTAAGAATAAGGCTTGGAATTGTGAAAGGGTTTGTAAGTATAGAAGGTTTACTCAAGGTAAGTCAATTTAGCAGGTTTATTCACCGTGTACATATGGGTTATGTAGGTTTAGCGTGTTACTTGTGCTCCGCATGAAGTCAATATAAAATTATGGAATTGTCTATCCCGCACTGAGCGTCAGGCTCAGTGCGTGGGTATCCCAAAAATTCAGGTTCTGTTCCTTACGAGGGGGTTCTCGTTAATCTTCCCTTTGCATTCGCTCAGACATTCGTCTTTCCCGCATTCTCAGGGTTATGTGGCCATTCTTCTCTCAAGGTGTTAACTCATTGTAGCCCTAGAGGGTACGGTCCATACGCCCTTGAAGTTGTCTACCGTTGTAGGTCATCGTCGTCTTTCCAAAATAGTTTATTAGGGCAGCACTTTTGTGACAAGTGCGCCATGCAGGTTGAATTATTGTACAGTGCATGTTGCTGCGGTATCTATACGTTCATGTCTTCGCATATTCGCTAGTCTTGCTGGCTCTTTTTATTGCCGTTGGTATAGTGTTCCACTATGTCGCTACTGAGTTCGATTAAATTCCCTTAGGTAGTATACTGCTACCGAGATTATCTAGTCCTTAGTAGTTCATGCATTTGAGCTCTGGTCCCGCATTGTCGATGTAATATTTCATGGCGGCCAGGTCAGGTCTTCCCAATAGGAAGGATCTTTTCATCTCCCTGCGGTCTTCATTTGTCATTAGTCTCTGGGATGAGGAGGGTGAGGATAGGCGTTCCAGAATGTCTGTAGCCGGTGGTCTACCGGTCGTCGTTATGGCCATGGAAAATTAGTATGACATAAATGACAGTTCTCTCGTGACTTCATATTCCCCGTCTCAACTTGTTCATTCTCATAGCGACGGTGGTCTACCTAACCACGTAGCCATACATATATCTTTCGTCTATCTGGTAGTATTTCCAGGGTAATCAACACATATACAAGAAGTTCGGGATTTGCGTATTCGCAACCCTTCTACATTCATAGTGCCTTTATAGGCCAATGATCACGTATATTTCACATTAATTCCTAGGAATTTCCAGTTACGGATCCTCACCACGTTTCCCATATCCCCGAATCCTATGCTCACAGTCTTACCCTAATATCTCGTCATCAGAGCGGTACTCCGCTCTGATGCCACTTTTTGTAACACCCCCGTCTATTAATCCTAACTCTTACCGTAATCGCTTCATAGCAGTAATCAAAATATATTAATGGCAATACTTGCAGCGGAATACTCTCACTAACTAGGCGGGTGTCACAACCATCTAACCATCTACTTAACCATCCATCCGCAGTGATGACGAGATTACATAATTCAGAACGCTTATCAACTGTATTTCAAAACGCGCCACTCATAAATAAATCCTCATTTATCTATGAACTAGTGAGCAACTAACAGTATTCGATTATCCCCTACCAGGCCTTAGTTCAGAAATCCTCCTACACATAGTGTCTAATAAAAGTCAAGTCCATACCCAATCCCGCACTCCGGCGTCATTCGTTGCATACCTGCAAAATGTGGTTGCCAAAAGGCTCAGCATGGGCTGAGTATGTTGAACTATATGATCCTAGACCCATTAGGCCACATGAGTTAATTAGCCATCTTGTTAAGCATATGGGTTCGTTACATGCAGTTCCGGTTTCATGAGACATAACAACTGTAAAGGCATAATATAAACATACAGCAAGCACATAGGCACTCTTTCAGCAGAATATATATCATTGTGATATAGTTGGAAGTAAATGTCGAGTCGATGTCAAGTTATGAGATAGTCGAGTTAGGTTAGTCTCATCCATTAACAGTCCATCACACGAAGCCTCGCTTCCATCACCGCCTCACATAATCACACGGGTGTCACGTTAAGGACAAAATTCCTGTTAGCCTCACACATTTATAATTTGGACAATAGTCCTGTGCCATCTACCAGTAAGCAAATGGTCTTACTTGTCTACAGTGGTAGACGTCCATTCGGCCGAAGCCATGTTATGGTGCCAACGGTAGCACATTCGACTAACGATCATATCCGGCTCGTTAGATTAACAAGAGTAGACCCTAAACGGGTGTTAAACTCTAGTGATCACTATGCGCAACCTGCTGGAACGAATGCAGACCAGGATTTACTAAACAAGATATCATTAATTAGTTAACTCTCAACTGTTAGCACATTTTAGTTAGTCTCCTGGAGATTCAATCTCGTTATTGGAGGATTTACATTTATTGGATGCCCAAGGGGTCTTACACACACGTACCTAGAAATCTACTAGGTGATGTTTACAAGTCGAGTCATCGCTCTAGAGACGGTCATTGCCGGGTCTCTAAACTAAGTATTTCACTTAGTGTGTTAGGAGAAGTTCTGCTCTCGTAAGTTAGCACTCGGGATCTCTCCTAATGGTTCACACCTAGGTTTGGTGATAATTGTTATCACCAGTACGAACGACGTACGGGCACAATTAATAATCGCTTGATCGTCGAGCATATAAAAATCACACAATACGAGTTTCATCATGCATATTCAACCATATCATGTTAAGCAGTTAGCACACAAATGTCTGAACCCAAAGAATCCATCAGGGGTTCAGACCATAGAATCCAACATACCTGCACCATGGACGGAGTCGCTAATACTCCCACACAACCGCTCCCGTCCTTCCATAGATTTCCACAGACTCATAACTCTGGAATATAATGCTAACATCAGAATGCTAAAACTTCCGAATGATCTTATGTCTTTGTAACTAAACCCCATAATAAACCCTTCGTTCATTCCTTGTTTCTACTCTGGTTATTATCTTTAGAAATTCGTTATTCGGGTTAATGTCATCTATGGTAATTATAATCCTCCACTTAGGGATTAGACTTTCAAACTTATTAGGTTTATCCATAGGGTTATATCCAAGTTCTTATACGCATATAGCTATACAAATATGGTTATGTATACACCGATATATATGCACATGTATATGTGCATGCACGTTAGCAACCACCACTCATGATTGACCATGTACTTATCAACTCCTTAGGTTGGTCAACTTGACCACTTTGGTCAACTATTTGACTTAGTCAATATGGGTTGACTTGGATGGTGTCTCTAAGTCAATGTGTTTATATAATACCTTGAGTATATAACTCATTATTTATTCATCCTCACACAACCTTATAGCATAATAGTAACACTAGGGTTTTATAATTGGACCCTCCACTATAAATCTTATTACACTTATCCTTATATGCTCTTCACCCATTGTAGGGGTTATCCTCCCACTCCCTGTGAGATTGTTTTAACAGTTATTAATGTTATTTCTCTCACCTTATCTACTAAGGATATAATCTTAGTACCTCCTATTATTCATTACAATCCACACATGTTATAATATATCTTGTCCAACTTGAAATTTCCTAAACAGCCTATAATATATAACTACTATATTTCCCCAATGACCAACACTTAAATTATTTGAAGCCTTATATTACACCTCTTAATTAACTTATATCATTACTTAAATTTCCAAAACCTTCTTAGGATTGCTTACTAATCCCCTCAAATATTAAGATCTTCATTTATGCCCCGAACTTTCGAGATCTATTTATATATTCCCAGAATAATTTTTCTACAGTTATTATTTTGACTTAATATTCCTTTAAATACTTAGGATAGCCATCCTTATCATTTTATTTTGGTCAATCTTCTTAGGTGGTCAAGGTTGACCACTTAAATTATTCTCTGACCGATTCGATAGTTATTTACAGGACTAACCCCTTAGTTTCCTAGTTCACATTTTACCCCTAGTTTTATGAAACTTATATCTTATACTTATAAAATCTCTGAAACTATTCCTCTAGGCTACCAATACCTTATATACCCCATATTTCATTTATTTATATTTTGCCCCTTTTGCGATTTATCCATCTAATAAAATACGTGTACAAGGCTTTAAAATTCATTTGAGCCATTATATAAGTTTATAATTATGCCCATATATTTTTCTATGGTGTTACTAAGCAGTTATAAACGCTAGAAATATGGTCTTGCATCAGAAACTTACATAGCTTAAAAAAAAAATCCACTTATAGATTTATTAACGACTATTTAGAACACAAAATAATTGTTTTGACATGGCCTAAATATATGGCCTTATCAATAGCATAACATAAACTTTCTTAATGGCATTATAATGCCTCTAAAGTCAATCAAAGGTCACCATTTATACAAAATTTTTCCATCAGTCTTTTAAACCCTTCCCTCACATATTCTTAATATTAGTAATCATATACCTTAATTTGATTATCATTCTTTTTTTTTCCTAACTTATAACCACCATTAGCTAAGTATTACTCAATCAAAATAACGCATGTATATATACATACATTCCCGTTATTTGTGTACAAGTTCTTATTCAGTATTACATGTATATATGCTCTCTACTGGTCGTGTATATAACCCCCGATATATCACGTGCATACGTATATATAAACCTTACGCATTTAACTCCACAATACCTATACATATATGTTATCTGTTCGTTCCTCCTTAGGGGAAACCCCATTACCGTAGTAGTTTTTTTTTCAACAGTATGGTTGGGGTCCGTATGTGCATGGAAAAACAAACTACCGTTAACTGGTGTTCTTCTTTCAGTAACTATAACAGGGAGTTATACCCGAGTTTGTTTGAAGTTTAAAAAGGCAACTTTACCTTATAATATCGTGGGAACTCAGCTGGCATCTCGTTTGGCTAGAGTACAACCCGGTGGTGCAGTTTAGTCCAAGAAGAAGTATTGGAAGGAGGCTTAAAACAGAGCATCGCTTCACCGGTCTTTACCTCTGTATTACTTGTATCCTTATTGTCCGGTGCAGATGACCAAGGCAGTTGTCCTGCTCAAAAGAGGACTACAATCCCTTCAGTACTTGGACACGAGGGGGAGTGTTAGTGATGGTGTTAAGCACACCGTTTTCTGAGCAAAGAAAACTGAAGGAGAAAAAGGACCGCATGGAATTCATGCCGGTTCCTTACCAGATTCGAGCATGTGAGCGTAAGTCATTCTCATGGCTGTTCCTTGTGTTGGATGAAGGCTAGAAAAGAAGGAAAAACACTCTTCAACTGGCGTAAAGAGAAGAGGAAAAAGAGCATGTTAAGAGCTATACTTTTGCCGCATAAAACCGAGGAAGTGAGCTGTTGTTTACCTCTCCCCAACTTGTTGCTTCATGACCCAAGCTCTTAGTTTTCCGTTGGACGTGGAGGGCAACCATCTACGACTTCCAGGTGCGAGAGGGAGTAGAGTTTAAGGGACTGTTGCTGTCATTTTCGGTAAGAAGAAAGAGTGGAGATGGTGCTGTGTTGTCGTTTCGGTGGGACTTGGAAGTAAATGGTAAAAGATGAGCGGCGTTGGTACCAATGTATATTCGTATATCATTCCCAATTAGGTTTGTACAGTGCTAGGCTTTATATATAGATGTGTAAAAGAGACACTATGGCCTTTTGGGCTATAATAAACTAAATGCTATTTGGGCTCAATATGTTGGGCCTTATTATCCCCCTCGATCGAATCTGGCAAAGTGAAAGATGAGATCGAAGTAACTGGAATCGGGGCGCAGGCAAGGGTTTCGTAAGTATGTCAGCCAACTGCTTCTGACTAGAGATAAAGGAGATGCGCAGGGTGTTATTTGCTAGCTTTTCTCTGAGAAAATGATAATCGAGTTGAACGTGCTTGATTCGAGAGTGGAGGATGGGATTCGCCGCTAAATAAACCGCACCAATATTATCACACCAGACGGTTGGGGGAGAAGAAAGAGAGATGCGCAGTTCTTTGAGAAGATGTTGGATCCAGAGAAGATCGCAAGTGACGGTGGCCAAGGTGCGGTATTCCGCCTCGGTTGTAGAACGCGCTACGATGTGTTGCTTCTTCGACAGTCAGGAGACGAGATTGTTGCCCAAGTAGACGCAATAGCCTGTTGTGGAGCGTCGATCAGACGTGGAGCCAGCCCAATCCGAGTCAGCGAAAGCGGAGAGGCGCAAAGGAGAGTGAGCGGAGATATGAAAGTAGAGATCGTTTGTGGCCTGAAGGTACCGGAGAAGGCACTTAAGAGCACGCCAATGGAGCACGGAGGGATTGTGCATGTGCTGACAAAGCCGATTCACCAGGTAACTGATATCTGGTCTTGTTAGATTTAGGTATTGTAGACTACCCAAAACGCTTCTGTATAAACTGGGATCTGAGAAAGAGGTGGTGTCTGTTGATGAAAGTTCTGTGTTTGGGGTGATGGGAGTAGAGATAGGTTTGGAGAATTGCATGTTGGTTTTCTGTAAAATATCAGTGATGTACTGTTTTTGTGATAAGTAAAGACCATTGTTTGTGCGATGAACCTGGACACCGAGGAAAAAGTTGAGAGGTCCAAGGTCCTTAACAGGAAACAGGGTAGAAAGAACAGAATAGAATTTATCAAGGAGAGATGGGGAATTAGCTGTAACAATAAGGTCATCTACATAGATAAGAACATAGATAGTTTGACCATACCAGCTATAGATGTAAAGGGATGTATCCGCAACAGAACCGTGAAATCCCATAGAGATAAGAGCCCCTGATAGCTTAGAGAACCAGGCCCTTGGGGCCTGTTTTAGCCCATAGATGGCCTTCTGAAGTTTGCAAACAAAATCTGGGTGTTGACGATTCTTAAAACCTGGGGGCTGCTGCATATAGACATTTTCAGATAAATCACCATGCAAAAATGCATTTTGGATGTCATATTGCCGGATAGGCCATTGTTTAGAGCAGGCAAGAGCTAAAATAATCCTGACAGTAGTTGGTTTGACAACGGGGCTAAATGTGTCAAAATAATCCACACCATGAATTTGGTGATAACCCTTAGCAACCAGGCGCGCCTTGCGCCTCTCAATGGACCCATCAGAATTAAACTTGGTGCGGAGAACCCATTTAACACCAAGAATAGGAGTATTAGGAGGTTTTGGGACAAGGGTCCAAGTCTGATTTGAGAGGAGCATCATATTCCTTGTGTATGGCAGCCCGCCAAGCAGGGAATTGCAGAGCTTTTGTGAAAGAGGGAGAATCAGGATAAGTGTAGTGGAGTGAGCTTGAGGCCAGGGGATAGTTCCATCTGTTCTTATGAGAGGTTGGTGAATGCTGTCTCGGGCCCTTGTAATCATGGGATGAGGGTTAGGTGGAGAAACAGAGGGGAGGAGGTAGAAGGAGAGATATTAAAAGGAATAGGTGAGGGAGGAGTATGTGTGGTGTTTTCCGTTGTGGGGCTAGGAGATGAGGGGGAGGAGTTGAGCTGGTGGTTTCTGGTGGAAAGGAAAGGCCAGGTATAATAGGTAGAGTGGCTGTAGGTGATGTAAGGGTGGATGAGGGTGATTGTTGGTTGTGTTGTTGAAAGGGGAAGGATGTCTCATCAAAGCGTACGTCTCTAGAGATGTAAAGACGGTCAGTGGCCAGGTCTAGGCAGAGATAGCCGAAATGATGTGGGCTGTAACCGAGGAACACACAAGGTGTAGTGCGGTAGGCCATTTTGGTTGGTTGTAGGGACGTAGGTTTGGCCAGCAAAGACAGCCAAAAACCTTGAGGACAGAAAAGTTAGGAGGTTTTCTAAACAGGGCTTCATAGGGAGTTTGATGATGTAGTACCGCCATAGGAGTTCTGTTTATCAAGAAAACAGAGGTGAGGAATGCTTTATCCCAATACTTTAGGGGTGCTGAGGCATGGGACAGTAGGGCTAAACCTTTATCCACAATGCTTCTATGTCTGCTCTCAATACTGCCATTTTGACTGTGGGCATAGGGGCATGTGAGGCGATGGATGATGCCTTGAGCTCTTAGTATAGGTTTGAGGGGTTGAAATTCCCCTCCACCATCAGTCTGAATGGCACAAATAATCTTGTTGAATTGGGTCTTGACAAACCGAATGAAGTCAAGCACAAGATTGGTCACACACGACTTGGCCGATATAGGAAAAATCCAAAGAAACCTTGTGCAATCATCTACTATTGAGAGAAAATATTTGGCACCAGCCATAGATAAAATTGGGGCAGGACCCCATACATCCATAAAAACTAGATCAAATGCAGAAGTAGATAAAGTGGGACTGGGTGGGTAAGGTAGAGAGTGCATCTTACCCCTGTGGCAAGCATCACACACTTCATTTAACCCACTAATATTGGTAAAAGGCAAACCGTACTTATTTAATAGTAACTTAGTGGTTCTGACTGAAGGATGGCCAAATCTGGAATGCCACACTTGAGCTGCTGTCCTGACAGTGCTGAACTTCAGGTTTTGAGATGCTGGTGGGGGGAAGCAGTAGAGCCCATCCTTAATTCCTCATAGAAGAAGAACTCTCCCCGTTCTTCGATCCTTAATGAGAAAATGAGAGAAATGAAACTCGAAGTAAACATCATTATCACCACAAAAATTCCTAACTGATATAAGATTCTTTGTGAGCTGTGGAACATGAAGCAGATTATTGAGAACAAATGAACCATAGGAAGTAGAAAGCCTGCCTGAACCATGATTGAGAATAGGTAGATTTGCCCCATTTCCTAGAGCCACTGAATCTGATCCACATAGGACTGAGTATCCAAGCTCAAGTTGTTGAAATCATTTGTGAAATGATTTGTAGCGGCACTGTCAGGGTACCAAGGAGCTTCAGCTGGGTGAACATTAGTGTAATTCACACTAAATGAGGATGGGGCAGGGGCCTGATAAGAATAATTGTTTCTCTGCCAGCAAGTGAGAGCAGTGTGCCCAAACTTTCACAGATTTGAATTGTGGCCTGGGATCAGTCTCCCAGAAATTGGTTAAAGTTGGATGAGCTGTTTCCATTTGCTCTTTGTGTGGTTCCATAGCTAATGTATGACCTGCCTCTGCCCCTATGCTGTTGTTGTTGTTCCCTTTGCTCTGTTGTTGTTATGTGCTTCTTCCACGTGATAAGAGGTGAAGTTTTGTTGAATGAGTTTGAGTCAAGTCTGTAGCAATTTAGACTGATTGGGTATGATTTTGAGTGGACTGAGTTTGTTGAGCAAGATGAGCTTCAAGCTGTAGCATGTGACTGAAGAGAACTGAAGAGTTTTATAGCATCAGACGAGTAGGGTGTTGGTTACTAGAGTGTCAAACTCAGGGCCCAACCTCTAATGAGATAGGAATTTAGATCCTGATCGGATAGAGTGCAACCTGCTGAGGCAAGGGAGGCAGCCAATCTCTGGGCCTAGTATAGTATTCAGTGACTGTATCACCTCCTTTCTTTAGATCCATAAGGAGAACTTTTGGTTTGCATTATTTTGCCGCATTCTGAGTTTCATACATAGATGAAACAGTATTCCAACTTGAGCAGAAGTTGTCACATTGTAACACTGACACTACTGATTCTGTGAGAGAAGCAGTTAAAACAGACATTACAAGTTGATCTAGTTGTTTCCATTTCAGATATTCATTTAGCTAACCCATCTTTGGTTTCTTGAGCAGGTTTTGGGATCGCCATCGATGACTCCAAACAACCCATGTCCTCTCAGATAAGGCTCAATTTGTTTCTTCCAAACCAGAAAATTATCAGAAGAGAGGTTGATGAAGTTACCAGCAGAGGAGATTAATGAAGGAAAAGAGAATGATGCAGAACCGGAGACAGCTCCTGTGATGGCAGGAACCGAGTGTGCATCGATGGCTGATGAAGAACTGGAGCTGGAGCTTGATGTGGTTGATGCCATGGATCAAGACTGGAGCAGGAGAGGAGCGTAGAGAGGTTGATAGGGGAATCACCTTCAATGAGGCTCTGATACCATAAATGGTAAAAGATGAGCGGCGTTGGTACCAATGTATATTCGTATATCATTCCCAATTAGGTTTGTACAGTGCTAGGCTTTATATATAGATGTGTAAAAGAGACACTATGGCCTTTTGGGCTATAATAAACTAAATGCTATTTGGGCTCAATATGTTGGGCCTTATTAGGAAGAAGAGTTGCTATCTAATACAGAGGGAGTATAGATTTTTCTATACTGTTAAACTAGCGGCCAACTGCTACCTGTGTGCATGCGTATGCAACAGGTTCATTGCGACAGATTGTGCATGGAAACTACATCTACTCCCTACAAGTAGTGAGGTTGTTTGTTGCTGGCGGTAAGAAGGAAAAAGGATAGAACTGGGTTGGTGCAGGAGGAAGACGTGAGAAGGGAAACCACCGGTTGTCTCGATTTCATGCAGAGGAAACAACAGTTCCTGTTTTTGTTGTCGCGCTGCTGAGGAGGAATACCACTCTAGGAAGTGGAGTTTGGCGCAGGAGAGTAGGAAAACATTACCGGTTGTTTCAGTTTATGGGGGATGCAGTGTAAGAACTTGTGCCAGGAATAGAAGAGGTAGACGCGGTCCTGTTCTGTCGCTCATTCGAGGATGGTAAGAAGTTGGTATTAATCACTACAGAGACGTTAACATGCTATGCTACCACCTCATCCTCTGTTGCTGGCCACTGGTACGGGACTATAGAGGAGGTGTTGTTGTTGGAGGAAAAACAAGGAATTTAGCGCTAGAATAAAAAGAAGAGAAAGTCTGTTGCTTCAGTCGAAATTGGGCGGAGAGAAGGAGAGTTTGTCGTTGTTGGGAATTACTCACGAAGGAGTTCGTGCCAAAGGAAAAAGCCGGTGTATTCTCTTGGCCATTCGAGACTGGGCAGAGAGGAGGTACATGCCTCGTCTTTCTTTCCCAAAGTGGACGCATGAAACAGAAAAAGGAAGCAGGGGACTAGATCACTCAGTTTGCTGTTGTGGATTTTGAAGTAAGCACGTTGGCACGTTAGTGCTGTGTACCGATCAACAGGAAGGGAGAAGGAAATGCTGGACTGGTGTCGATGGTGGGAGACAACATCTACTGCTGCAGATGCATTGTTGCTTTTGATGTCTCTCTTTTTTTTTTTGCTTGCAGGTGGACGACAGTTACGCATGGGATAAAGGATCTGAATTAGTTACATTGTCCCAGCAGTTGTACTACTACATATATGTGACTACATTTAATACATTGCGTTGTGTTCAGTTGCAGTTCGAGACTGGTACAGAGGAAATGGCTTGGTTTGTTTTTTTTTTTGTAGTGACGTTAGTAGTTTTATATATCTAGATGTGTAGTTGGTACTGAATACGAGCTTAGCTCAATCGGTTAAGGTATTCAGTAAGGAGGCTATTGGTACCAAGTTCGAATCTTGGCAAGAGCATGTTTTGCTTTCTTTTCTTTTTTTTTTTGTATCGGTATATATATACATTCCTATTTTTGTATATATATATATATGCAACTACGTTATTATGTCGTGTTATTAGTTATATACGCGACTACTTTATTTTATCACGTTGTTAGTTGTATAAATAATAATGCGACGCAAACATGAGCTCGTATATATGAATGCGCGCTTCTAAACCGAAAACATTAATATGGTCACGCATGTATATATGTTCATGATATATGCAATATATATATATATATGTTTGCTTCTTTTCTTTTTTTTTGTATCGGTATATATACATTCCTATTTTTGTATATATATATATATGCAACTACGTTATTATGTCGTGTTATTAGTTATATACGCGACTACTTTATTTTATCACGTTGTTAGTTGTATACGCGACTATTTTATTATGTCACATTGTCATTTATATATGTAACGTTGATTGTATATATATATATATATATATATGCATATATACATGAACATATATACATGCGTGACCATATTAATGTTTTCGGTTTAGAAGCGCGCATTCATATATACGAGCTCATGTTTGCGTCGCATTATTATTTATAACATCTCCGGTTTAGAGATGTACATATATATGAGTTTACGTTTACGTTTATAATTCGTCTAGGGTATACAAGATGTTCATACCATTTATTGGCGCACTAGCGGTATTTATTTTACGCACCGATGTGTACATGCTGTATAAGTATCCGTTTGGATCTATATTTGAATACCATAATGTTTCGTGGTAATTATTGCACATAATTTAATTTAAACCTTACTAATTTAAAGTGATAATTATTCGAGGTATTTCAAAGATTGCTAGGAATTTTGACACAAAAATGGAGTTTAAGGTTAGTCCTCCATTAATGGAGCTTGAAGCTCAAGGAAGGAGATAACTGTGGAAGGGAGAAGAGAGGAGAGGAGAGATCACTTACCAAATTCTGAAATGAGCAAGTGAGGAGGGGGGGGGGGGGGGGGGGGGGGGGGGGAAGGTGGCCGAGATTGTCTAAGGGAATGGAGGTTTGAAAAATCTGATTTTATCTTGGTTTGATTGTCACTTGATTAGGCATGCTTAGCAATAGTTCCCTTCCTTGATTCCCTCCAGATTATAGGCTCCAAAAGTCTCCAAAGGCATGCCAAATTTTCGGCCATATCAAGAAGGGAAGAGGGCTGCATTAATTCAAGGCAATCTCCATGATTTTAAGGTAGATCTCTCTTGACTTTCTAAGTTGAATTATATGCCTCTTTGGTCCTGATTGATGACGCCAATACAGCTGGTTTGGGGATTGATATGTTGACATTTTATTGTTTAATCCAGCTCACACCTTGAGGTAGACCTAGGTCTAATTCCTAGCGTTAAATTCCTTGACTTTACAAGGCAAAAACTCATTATTTTTCTACCTTAAAATCGGCCACATATGTGACCAGAGGGAATTTAATTTCAACTTGGTTTTTGTCACATTATATTACATTAAGATCATATTGTAACATGTCATAGGCTGCAACATTTATTTGGTACATTTATATTAAGGTAGAAGATGAAAGTTACTAAGGTAAAATGATGATTTTATAGTAAAATGTATGTGATTTTCGGACACCATAGCACTCATGGTTTAGCCAAGTCTTTAATTGATTAAGATGTTCAATTCATCCCCATTTAAGATTCCCAATTTGTGGCTAATAAAAAACTTCAAGGTAATTGCGTAAAATACATTTTTACGACACCCGAAAGTGCGTTTTTGTGCTCTAAGGACATCTTGGGAAATAAATTGTCGCAACGAGTTCCAAGTGTTTATAAACATTTTTTATGGTCAATAATGATATAATAAAGTGTTACATTGAGTTATATAAGGTTTTATCAACTCATGACACAATTTCCGGGCTACCGGGACACTCCCAAACCAAAACAGGAGCGTTAAGAATTTCCCCCGAGCACTTTGTGTTAAAATGAAAAAGTGGCGTGGGGATTCTCTTTTAAATGTTGAATAATGTTCAACTAATCATTTGGAGTGAAGGAAACTAAGTTATAGCAACTTAGAATGCATTTCCGGGGGTTTCCGAGACTTTCGTGCTTTAAGGAACGTGCATGGGAACTCCCAGGCACTTTGCAATTTTACTTAGGCACGGTCTGGGGATTATGTTTGTATTATCATTTAATGATGGTATGACCATTTTTTTATTTAAAAAGGCCATAGGACTTGTATACTACAAGGTCACCCTTAACGCACGTTTTTAAGGCGTTTAAGGGACGTTATTGTCCTTAAGGTTTTTATTGCGTATCTTTCACCTCTGATGAGTCCTTATGATTTTATGATCCATATATTAGGTGTAACTTGAGTTGTTACATTTATTTAAATATATATATCAATTTATTTTAGCATTTATAAATGCTTAAGCATCCGAAAAAATATTTACGTTGCTTGTTTGTATAAATGTTCGTATAGATCTTTCCTTGTAGACGCTCTCTGTATCAAGCATGTTATATAAGGAGTTTTATTCTCATTAGTACATGTACATGAGTGTTTGTACAAGTATGTCAAGGCGTTTGTAAAATTACGCCCATTAATGTTTGTGGTAAAATAATTATTTTTACGTAATGTTTGCATGCATGTGTATGCATGCGCACGCGTAATATTATTTACGTAAACGTTTGCATGCGGGAATGAGCATGCGTACGGAAAATAGATAAGTTTGCATTATTTATATTTTAAAAGTATTAATTAGATTTGGGGTATTTCAATCTACCCCCTTAAAAAGGACTTCGCCCCGAAGTCTCATCTCTAAGTTTAAATGGTTGTGGGGGAAACAAGTTCCGTTAAGCATCCACAACTTAGTTCTATTTTAGGGAACAAGTCCCAAGTCTCAGTAATCTACAGTTCGTAGTGTAGAAACAGAATAACAGAAATGATCACGAAGGATTGTTATAGTAACCTCAAGATAATGTAACATAGTACACACATTCATTTGACGTAGTAACATAGTGTAACGTAGTACACATAATCATTCAACATAGTGCAACGTAGTGCACATCAAAGTAAGGTACATAAGTACGAACAAACATAGTGTTACACAAGAACACTTACATGTAAAAGTGCAATGAAAGTGCACGTAAACTAGAAGGCGAAAAAGGCTCTACCCCCCTAAAAAGAGGGGTACGCCCACGTACCCTAGACTAGTGTACTAGTCGGTAAACAATGAAAGGAATTTAGCACGCATATCGGCCTCTAGTTCCCAAGTGGCTTCCTCAACATAGTGGTTCGACCAAAGAACCTTTACGAGACTCACAGTCTTGTTGTGAGTATCTCGTGTTTTTCTGTCTAAAATTCGCTGAGGTGTCTCCACGTACCGCATCGTCGGTTCTAAAGATAAAGTCTCTGGTTGCAAGACATGCGAAGGGTGAGGCATATATTTCTTGAGCTGGGACACATGAAAAACGTTGTGTACTTTGCCCAACTCTGCTGGCAAATCTAGTTGATATGCCACAAGGCCTACCCGCTCTGTAATAACATAGGGTCCTACAAACTTCGGGCTTAGCTTGCCCTTCTGTCCAAATCTGAATACACCCTTCATCGGTGATACTCGCAGAAATACGTGTTCGCCAACTGTAAACTCAAGGTCTCGTCGTCTGTCATCAGCGTACGACTTCTGCCTATCTTGTGCTGCTTTCATGTTTTTTTATTTGCTGCACTTCTGCCTATACTTGCTCCAAGTATTCAGGCCCAATGATTACAGTCTCACTAGATTCGTCCCAACACAATGGTGTCCGGCATGGTCTGCCATATAATGCCTGGAAAGGAGGCATCTGTATCGAAGCATGGTAACTGTTGTTGTATGCAAACTCTATGAGATGTAACCTATCTATCCAGCTGCCCTGAAAATCCAAGGCACATGCTCGTAGCATGTCCTCTAAGGTCTGAATGGTCCTTTCTGATTGGCCATCCGTCTGAGGGTGAAATACTGTACTAAGTTTTAGTTCTGTTCCAAGCGCTTCGCGAGTAGCTCGCCAATATCGGGAAAGGAATCTAGTATCCTAATCCGAAACGATAGTCTTCGGTTGTAACACCCCTACTCTATTCGGCTCCTAATCATCTTACTTAACAATATAATCGCAGCGGTAATCTCAACAATTGACTACTGGTCACCGTTCTTGCTCGCCCATACGAGTAATAACGTGCTTCCTGATAAGCTCTTAAATACGAAACATTTTCTCGCAGTGACAACAAGAGATAGATCTAAACTCCCAAAACCAATATGAAATACATTCACAGTGAGCTTTCTACGTATCCAAGACCTATACATGTTTCTAGGTTCGTATTAAAATGCAACAGTGCATGTTTAAATAACTGTAATCAAACTACCCAGCGCGTCACTCTCTTTGCCGACACCGGAAGTTGCATACCTGCAAAAATGGTAGTTTGTGGTATGGAATCAGCCCCTGCTGAGTATGTTATTACCTGACTGTCATGCACCCTCGGACCATTCAGTTATTTGGTCGAGAGTATGCAATTCGTTTCCATACAAATAGTTCAATGTTGAAACTGTAAAGCAACAATATATATTGCAGTAATCTCAAATAACAAACAAGCCCCCGACTTCACACATCGCATCGTAATAAACTACTGAAAGCGTTTACAACGCTTATATGAGTACAGAGACTCCATTCCAACAAACACTTAATAATTCATAATTGAGTTCAGCGACTCACTCGACCAGACACCCAACCACAATCCACACATGAGTACGGTGACTCGACACAACCAGTTCACAACACACAGTATGAGCACAATGGCTCATTCAAACAAATCCACCAACATACCACACATAACCACCAAGCACAACCAATGAACAACAAGGCGAAGTAACGAGAATTATAAACGAGTATGAACTCTCGTCTTTGGCATGCAAGCCCAAATAATGTTCGCCTAATGTACGAGTTAATATAGTCGTTCGTAATTGTTCAGTCATGTCTAATGACAACGTCTCGCTAGAACGACGTGTCTCTAAGTTACCCATCTCTTATGGCGGGTCACCCACGGCAATAGCCACTCCAGCGGTAGAGTCTCCGTCCTACGAACAATCTGTAGTTCGTTGGAAATTTATCCAGATACTTACGGCTACCACACGGTGTCCTAGTATCGTTAATGGATCACAGTTCACAGCAAGAGCCACATCCTTGATATACTTATCTATACCATCGCATCGCTTTACTATTTTTTTCTAACACAACAGACCAAGGTTGTAGTCCACTCCTGAGTATGTCGACTCGGGATCCAGTGCTAGATACGAGAGCGGCGTTAAAGAGGCCAATGCTCCGTATATAAGTCTCAGATATTTTATATATCTTATTATCCTAATGCTACAACGTTTTACTTACGTTCCTTATATTACACATATAAGATAGCATCATTGCCGCTAGTTCGTTTTATAATATGTTCATATATACGAACGGTACTGTTATCGCACAACAGTGATAATAAAGCAGCATTAATACACAACTCAAGCATATTAATTCACACAAGCAGACATTCAATCTTATCACAGATTTTCACACAATGTCTGAACTGAGGAAATCCTCAGAGACAATCAAGCCACATAAATAACATACCGTTCACACTGCTGAGTATTACGGTGGAGTATGAATCAGCAAGATCCTACGCTCCGTGCGTCGTCTCTAACAGTCTATACAATACATAATGCTACTGATTAGCATACTGTATAACAACACAAAATCCTACGGTATCCCGTACCGTCACTAATACCTCCCGGTTAACCCCCGTTATTAACTTTCAATGTTTGTCGGGTTTTAGGTTTAACTCGAGATTGGAAAAGTGTTATATTACAAGCGTAGTCTTGTCTCGTATATTAATATATTTTATAGTTGAGCTTTTGTTATCGCATGTAACCCAATGTATGTCTGTACATCATATAGTTTGTTCTATATTGCATGTATGATTCTTGTCATACACCATACATTTCACCTTAGTATTTATTTTTCTAAGGTTTGTTTCTCTCTCTTTTTTTTCTTTTTCCCAAATTCAATGTGGTAAACAATACTTTGCATTATCAATCCTTATTATCACATGTACAGTCCTAACATTCCATATCCAATGTTTGTAATTCTTTTCCCTTTATCATACGTCATTTTAATTATGAAAAATATATGGTCATTAAACCATATTATATTTTCCTCCACAACACATATTTATTTATGTGTATGTAGTCATGGAACTATTTCTTATATGGCAATTCTTATAATATATATACATTCTTTTTAATGAATACCTCTTATATATAAATGTTATAATTCTTATAACATTAAAACCATATTATAAATTTCATTCAAAAATATTAATATTTCCGAACAGTACCTATGTTCCTTAATTATTTACAAAATCCACCACATAATTTATACCATGTTATATTATAGTTATATAACATATATTTTGACAACTATGTCATTCATACAATTATAACCTATAGTATATATTGTTAATAAGTACAAAACAGTACTTAAAATTCTCGGTATAAATTAATTTCCACCAAACTTCCATAATTTACAACTTAATCCCAAATTAATTTCCTTGTTACACTTATAGTATATACCTTATATTATAATCCTTATTCCTTGATATAATTATAACCCATGGTTATATTTCCTCAAAATAACCGAACAGACCCCATGGTCTATTTAAATTATTTTCCCACCACTTAACTTTCTATATTCACCAATTTCCCCTCTTTATAACATATAGTTTCCTAATTTCATTAAAACCATATTATACATATGTCCTTATAAGACCTCATATATAATTCCAAAAAAATCATCAAACTATACCAAAAGGTTATAAACATTATTCCTAACCTTGTATTTTCTCTAAATCTCGATTTTTCCACTTATGTTACCCATTTGTAACAATATGATGAAATACCTTATACTATACTTATTTAATTCATATCAACTCCAAATTTAACCAAATAAATTCCTAAAAATTCCTAATAACCTAAGGTTTGTACTAAACTCCTTTTAGTACCCCCAAGTTTTCGGAAATCACAATACCACCCCAAGTCTTATAAATCTTTTACAATTTAATAAGTATCTTATTATAAGGTAGTATTTTAATTTCTTAAATTCTCCAAACTTGGTCAAAGTCTCCTATATGGTCAACTTTGACTCCTAATACCAAATGGGAACCAATTTTTCGGTAATTACCAATAATAACCTATATTTTCTATTTTTACAATTTTGACCCAAAACTTTATAAAATGTTATGATTTTTATTAAATTCATTTAAAAACCCTAAATTGTTCTAAATTAAGCCCACGGCTTTTTAACTTCCTAGTAATTATGAATTGGCCCCAATTTTAATTATAAGCATAAATAAAACTAAATAAGCTTATACACTTAAATTAAAATGGCCTAATGACATGGCCTTATTACAACCTTGAACTTGCAAAATAAATTACACAATAAATGTCTCAAAATATAGCATATATATTCGGCCTCACTTAGATTTAATTACTTTTCCACATAATGTCATAATTTGACCATTATGTTAATTAAATCTCTTAAATGACTAGCTTAATTTATCTTAGCCATTTTTTTCCATTTTTAGGTCAATATGACCTATATATATGTTTTCACTCTCGGCCCCATATATATATATGCTTAGAAATTATAAAAATCATAAGTTTAAGGTGTTTATACCTTGATTATTCCTTGTATGGGCTCGGTCACTTGTAGGAAAATTCACCACTTGATTTAGACATGTTTAATACACAAAAACAAGATATGGTTACACTCCAAGCTTGAGTTTAACCATAAGGAATAATTAATGTAAGATTTAAGGCAAAAATCACCTTAAAAATGCAAGGGAAGTTCTAGGTATTTTCGACCTGAACCAAACACACCACAAGGTGTTAGATCCACCATATTGACATAGGAAATAGTTAGATCTCGAAATACTACCTTGTTATTAGGTTTTACCTTGGAAAAATGCCTTAAAAGAGAGTATTTCTCTTGGATCTCGGTCACCCTTGCTCCAAATGGCTAACCAACAGATTCCACATGAAAAGGAGAAGAAGATGAGGCTATGACCAAAGTTTCACAGACAAACTCGAAGGGAATCAAAAGTTATGAGCTTAAAGCACATTTTTACCTTAAAATGTAGATTTGAACAACCTTGGTCCCTCTACTGGTCTCAAACGAGTTTAGCTCTTGTTCTAACCTTAGAACACTGAGAATAAGCCATAGGAATTGATGAGCCACGAAATTTAGGTGTTGGTAGTGAAGAGATGAAGAAAAAGGGCTAAAAATGACTAAAAACACTTACCTTAGGAGCTTAGGAGTTAGATCTGCCTTCCATGCTCAAGAACCAGACTTGAGAGCTTCTTAGGAAGGGAGGAACTCGTTTGGGCAGGCTGGAATCGGACAAGAGCAAGAGGAGAGAGTGGAAAGGCTTGAATAATTGAAAAAAGGTAGGTTTTACTATTGCAAATTGAATATTAGGTAGCAATTTGTCTTCTAATGATTGTGTGCTGTCTCCTCCCTCCTTGCCTGCCGATCTCCATGGTCCAAGTGGGTCAATTAATTGGCCATTGACCATACTTGGTCAATATTGACTCATGCGGGCCCCACTTTAGGGTTTATTAATATTTTAATATTAAATTTGTAAAAATTCGTAAATTTCTGGAATTAAATTCCTAATATGATATAATATGATTATATATCATATTTAAGAATAATTATAATTTTTAAGCCCATTAAAAATCAATTTAAAGGCAATCTCACAAAAACTTGCTTTAAGGAGTTTTAGCGCACATTTTTGTGTCACAGGGTGTTCCTGAGCTTAGTTCTCCTTGAGAATGGTTTTATTGTGTTCCTTGATTCATTATAATACTTAGGAATCCACTTTGGATCTTATTTGAGGTCATACAATCTTTCTGGTGTCTTAAAGCACATTTTTGGCTTTACCGATCTTAAGGCGTGTTTTGCCTTGTTGAGATCTTTTAGATTGTTCCCCAATAATATTTAGATGTTTAATAATCATCTTAGATCATTAATAGATCATTTAATTATATTTTAAAGGTTAGGGGTATTTCATCGGTACTCCATGATGTCTGATAATCTCTATTTCAAATACTTCTACCAACCTTGGTACCTTCCAAGTGTCCTTCATTGGTATGAATCTAGCCACTTTGGTCAGTCGATCAACAACAACCCATATCATATTTAGTCCTCCTCTCGTAGGTGGTAGCCCCACTACAAAGTCCATAGAGATATCATAAAACTTCCATTCGGGAACTGGCATAGACTGTACCATGCCTCCAGGTCGTCTATGTTCGAATTTCACTTTCTGGCAAGTGAGACATCGAATGACATATTCTGTCACATCACTCTTCATACCACTCCACTAGAAATGCCTCTTCAGATCTTTGTACATCTTAGAGGCTCCTGGATGGACAGATGTGGAAGAAGTGTGGGACTCTCGAAGAATTTGCTCTTTCAAATCTGTGTTGTCTCTAGGAATGCACAATCTACCCTTCAGTCTGATCAACCCATCTTTGTGTAACTGGAACTCATACTTTCCTCCTTCGAATGTGCCGTCAGATAACTTCTGACTGATCTCCATCATTCGTTGATCATTTTGCTGTGCGCTACGTATGTCGTCTAAGAGACTCAAGCTAGCCACAATGGCATTTAAGGAATGTGCTCGTCAACTTAATGCATCTGCTACCACATTAGCTTTTCCTTCCTTGTACTACAAGTCGATATCATAATCCTTGAGAAATTCAACCCATCTACGTTGCCTCATGTTCAACTCCTTCTGAGTAAATACATATTTCAAGCTTTTATGATCCGAGTATATAGTCATCCGGACACCATACAGGTAGTGGCACCAGATCTTCAGTGCAAATACAATTGCTCCCAACTCCAAGTCATGTGTGGGGTAGTTCTCCACATGTTTTTCAGTTGTCGGGAAGCGTAGGCGACTACCTTCCCATTTTGCATTAGTACACATCCTAATCCTCTGCCTAATGCGTCGCAGTAAACTTCACAACCTTCTGTGCCTTCTGGTATAGTCAAAACTGGTGCTGAGGTTAAGGCATCCTTTAGTCTCTGGAATGAGGTTTCACAATCTTCAGTCCATGTGAATGGCGCGTCCTTCTTCATTAAACTCGTCATTGGTTTTGCTATTCTGGAGAAGTCTTTGATGAACCTTCTGTAGTATCCTGCTAACCCAAGAAAACTTCTGATATCAGTCAAGGTCTTCTATCTGGGCCATGAGCGAACTGGTTCTATTTTTGCTGGATCTACCGCGATCCCAGCGTCCGAGATGACATGACCGAGAAAAGAAACTCGATCTAGCCAAAACTCACATTTGGAGAACTTAGCATAAAGCTGGTTCTCTCTTAAGATTTCGAGTACACATCGGAGGTGATTCTCATGTTCTTCCTTAGACTTAGAATAAATTAAAATGTCATCAATAAATACAACTACAAACTTGTCCAGCTTCTCCCTGAATAATCTGTTCATTAGGTCCATGAAGACTGTTGGTGCGTTTGACATGCCGAATGGCATTACTGTAAATTCATAGTGGCCGTATCGCATTCGGAATGCAGTCTTTTCCCAATCTTGTTCCCTGATGGGTATCTGACGGTATCCTGATCTTAGATCAATCTTTGAAAACACTTTTGCTCCTCTTAACTGGTCAAACAGGTCGTCAATTCGTGGCAGTGGCTATTTATTTTTCACTGACACTGCATTAAGCTCTCTGTAATCGATGCATAACCGGTGGCTTCCATCCTTCTTCTTCACAAATAGAACCGGTGCTCCCCAAGGCGATACGCTAGGTCGTATGAACCCCTTGTCTAATAGATCCTTTAACTGTTCTTTCAACTCCGCCATCTCAGCTAGTGCCATGCGGTATGATGCCTTAGCTATGGGACCGGTACCTGGTAGTAACTCAATGGAGAATTCTACCTCTCTGGCTGGCGGTAAGCCTGGAAGTTCCTTTGGAAAAATATCTAGAAATTCCTACACCACTGGCATATATGGATCAAAGTCTGGGTCATGCTCTATATCTTGTACATAGCATAAATATACTTCCTTCTGCTTCCTGACCTCCTTGTACATGGACATGGCAAATATTTCTTTTATCGATGGTGCTCTAGGGTTCTGGCGGTAAGATACTATCAATCCTGATGGGCTCTTGAGTAACAATCGGCGTTCTGCACAAAGGATGCGGCCTCTGTGCCGCCACAACCAGTCCATTCCGTCTATAACATCGAAACCTAGGCCCTTGAATTCAATTAAGTCAATGGGAAATTCTTCCTCTTTAATACGGATCGTGGCTCCCCTATAGAAACGAGTGCATCTGACCTTCTCCTTAGACGGGAGTGTAACCATGAAATCAGGTAACTCTACAGCGTCTAGCCCCAACTTCCCCGCAAGCGTAGGCGAAACGAAAGTATGTGAGGCCCCTGAGTCGAATTGTACTGATGCAGCCACTCCGTTGACAGGAAAAGTACCAGTGAGGATCGTGCCGCCCTTGTTGGCCTCCTCCTCAGTAAGTATACTTAAGGTACCCTCCGTCTCCTTAGCACAACCTAACAACAAATTCTGGATAAGTACTTGATATACGTTGGAAGTCGAACGACATTCACATTTCATTTCAGTAATGCTTCATTTACAAGATGGTCTTCTTTCATATGTCTAAACGACGTTTACAATGCTAGTATTTTCTAAAGGTCAAATTTAATCGTCCTGGTTTCATGTGTGTGGTGTTTATCACTGTCGAAGGTGCTGTGTTTAACTTAATTCGTTTAATTCCATGGTATAGCATCCTTGACTTCCCACCCATTATCAGAACATCTCCTGATTTCAATATGATCTTCCTTGCAAGGTCCACACGCTTCTGCTCGCCATATAGGAATTCTGTGTCATCTCCAATTGACAAAGATACCACCGGTATCCCTTGATCGAGGGACTCCTGTGTTTCGTCCTTATCCTGGTGCAGTCCTAGGCGGCCTCCTTTTTCATAGAAGTTGATGATACAAAGATCAGCCCTTATATTGGGAATTTGATCTATTTCTAGTTGTTGAGCAGTGTCGACTGCTTGTTTCGTGATTGTAAAAATTCTTCTGGGATTTTTGGTACTCGTGCTCCGTCTTCAGTCCTCGTCTCTTGGTACGTTTTTGTGTAAGGGTTCCAATCCTTACCTAAGCACATCATCTTTAGCTTTATCTTCGATCCTCTTGGAAATTTGGGAGTGTAGAACCCTCCTGGTCCTGCTCCCAGTGCTTGACACCTTCTGACAATTGCGATTTGAGTTTCCGGTGTGAGGTATCCTTTGAGTAGTATTAGCCCTGGTAGGATAACCTGACATTGTTCATTTGCTGGTTCGTGTGCTTTGATGATGTTTTCTTCTAGGGAGGGCGGTAAGGGGATAGGAAAGCACATATTGTAGCTTCCTACGTGGTTTGCAATTCTACTTGTGAGTTTTATTAATTTTTTCCTAATTAATTAGGCACTTAAGGCATGCAAGCACTCATTCATAACATCCATTGCTCATAAGCATGATTGTAGGGGTTTAGGATTACCTGGGTTGGCAGAAGTACCAGCTTCGTCTGTGTGATCGATGATGTGCAGGGTGGGTCCCGATGCTGGGCCCTTGCCCTTAGCTCCCTGAGTTGTAGTAGTATGGTTTGTTGGTGGAGGACATGTATCGCCAGATCTGCCCTTGTGACCGGTGTTTACCTTTGTTCCCGGGCGATAGTTCTTGCTCTCAGGATTCCGTATGCGCTCGAAGGCACGATGTCCCCATAACTGGCAATGGCGGCACTGGACTTTCTCTCCCTGGCAGTCCACTCCGGGGTGGTCCTTCCCGCGCTGTCTGCAGTTGAAGTGGCGGACGATCTTCTGGCCCGTGTTTGAGCCGTAACCAGAACCTATCACAATCAAGGTTAATCATATATTCTAATGGTACTGAAGTAATCACTCTAATTTCAAATTTACCGACTTAGATGGAGTGCCATACCCTTTGGTGGGTAGGTTTTTAGTAGCTTTGCTGTCCCACCGTGGGGCACTAGCTGGAGGTTCCCAGTGGCTTGGCTCCCCTTCCCTTGGTTGGACTTCTGGCCTTTCTGAAAGGGCTTTTTCTTCTTGTTGAAGTTTCCTAGCTTGGCATTGTCATTGCCAGGCCCATCCTTCCTTTTCTGGGAGCTCAAAGCATCCCTCCTTCTGCAGGTAATCTCTACCACTGAGGCAGCGTGGTAGCATTCCTGTAATCTCAAAGATATGAATTACTGTTCCTCATGATGGATTTATTATAACTATAATCATCTTAACTGATTTGACGTTTTTTTCTTTTACCTGTAGGCTGGTAGGGATGACTGGTCCCATACCATACTGCAGTCGGGGATTGAGTCCCCCGTAGAAACGGTTGACCAAGATCTGGTCTGAGTACCCTAGTCCAGGTAGCAATCGGAGTAGGGAGGTGAACTTTGCGTAGTATTCGTCGACTGTCATTTTCCTAGTCTGCTCTAACGTGTCGAATTCTCTCGTTTTTACCATTCTGGTGTGGGCCGGGTAGTATTTGGCCCTTAGAAGAGCAGTGTAAGCTCCCCATGTGAATGCTGGATCGGCCATATGGTCGGCCTTCACCATGTTCCACCAGTCTCTAGCTTCATCTTTCAAGTAAAAAGCAGCGAGTCTCACCTTGTCCCCAGCTGGAACGGCGAGCGTCTCGAAGGCAGTTTCCATTTCAGTGATGTACGTCTCGAGATGGATTGGATCTGATTGCCCTTTGAAGGGAGCTGGCCTAAGATCGGCCAAGCTCTTTACCCAGTCTTTCTCCCTAGGTGGTGGTGGTGGAGGTTGCTGCTGCTGTCCGACTCCCGCCTGCGCAAAAGCTTGCGCTATTAAGGTAGCGATGTCTGCTAGCCTGACAGGTGGCTATTCTGCAGCATGACCGCGGCCTCTACCTCTTCCTGACATCTGCAGAATGTTGATGTATATTAAATACTATGGTTATAGTTTTGGCTTTGGACAGTGGTCTAAGTAAACTAACTTAAACTCCTTTCTATACTATCACTCAACCCGTAACCCAAGGCTTTAGAAGACCTAAATCTCGGTGTATTCTCGTATCCAGAGTGTAACTACACTCTGATACCACTTTTTGTAATACCCCAACCCGAAAACCAACAATATTAATGATGATCGTTCCCAATAAATTTGAACTGCAGCGGAATAAGTTACAAAAACGGGTGGTACTACAATACCGTTAGTCACCCATGTGACTAACTACGCTACCTCCAAATACAAATTACAACATTACGGTCCAAATACGAATACAATCCCGAGATCTAACGTTCCAAACTTAAAGGTACAACAGTTTAATAAAACTCTTAAGATAAGTAGCTGGAAATAACTCCCATAGCGTAATCTACCCCACATACGCTCGGTCGGGTAATCTTCTCAACTTCAGGTACCTGAAAGGGAAATGGGGGTGCCCCGAAGGGCTCAACACACAACTATGCTGGTATGAAATTCGTGCAGGCTGTAAGCTAGCAGGCCACACACGACTACTTTGTCGAATACATGCGGTTCATTATTAAACACTGAAACATGCAAATATACAATTCACACAAGTAGTCATACAAGAGGACAACAAATGTCACAACAGAAACAAGATTTCAGAAGGTCCAGTTAGGTGTTTCGTTGATGGTTGTCAGATCCACGTAATGGGATTGACATGTGTACAAGAGTACGTTAGTGTAGGGGAGGTATGGTAACCTCGTTAAACTCTGTCTTTTAGAGTGAAATTGATTGGGTAACAATCCCTCAGAAGATAACGTAGTTAACTCCTGTACTTAAAAGAGGTGGGTATCGTACCCTCGGGAGAATGTAGTCGTCCTCCCAACTTCAAGAATGTTCCGGTACAAACCCGGTGAGTGAACGTAGAGTACACCCAAAACTTCGATCACAACGTATATTTGAATAGGGGTCGACCTGAGACAGGTACGGCTCCTGTAACTTGCATGCATGGCCAGATGTATCTGGGCTCCTCGCTTCTCGTAGTACAGCGGTTGCTAGATGTCACACAAAGACGTTAATCAAGAACACAATGTGTATTGTCAGTTATCACGTTTAAGGATAACGACGTTTGTAATGAAAGTGAAGTTAGTGAGAAACTTGAGTACAAGTTCTCGGTATAACGCGTAGGTATTTAATCCACTGTAATGTAGTGTTGCATGCGTGGCTCATGCACGTTATAGTTAGTATCGTTCGCGCACATAAAATAATACAGCAGCACATAGAATAATCACAACGATACATAAACGCAAGTGCAACAGATTACAAGCAATTATCTTGGTCGTTATTTCACGCAACAGATAGCACACAAGCCGGTGTAACCCGGTAGCAAATAGACTACAAGAATCCCATACCGTTCACCGTAGATTGTTCTTTGTTAACTCCTGGTCAACTTCTGGTCAATTGTATAGTCCTAAAATAGGATTAACTGCGAGCGTTAATTGAGTTACTCTCGTACAGTAGTTGTAACGTGTTACGTATAGGTTACGTATTCGTTATTTCATGTGAGGTTTTAATTGAACGTTTAGTTAATTCCTTTAACCTCTTAACCTTATTTTATTTTTAAGGTATTTATATACTTTTGAAATCATGCAGTCTTATTTATAAGACTTCTGTTGTGTTGTAATTTCCTCTAATCATCTTATGATTTTATGTATAACATTTTATGTTATTTCTTTTGATTTATTATTTTTAAATCCTTTAATATATACTCATATATATATACATGTATTATTTATGTTACATGTTTATAATTGTCTAAATGATATAACAATTTTATAATTTCCCAATTATATTTACATGTCACGCATGGACATATTATTCCCATAATTCTTATTAATTACTAATTAACCACAAGTAGTTTCGAATAGTAACAACTAAATTTCTTATAACCCATAGTTTTAACTTTATAATTCTTTTTCCAAAATTCTTTTTCTAACATCTCCAAATATCCTCATAGGATTTATAATTATTTAATCTCAAATACTTACCCTTATATTTTCGGTTATTTATAAAACAACCCCTATAATTCATAAACTTTACATTTTAATCCTAGTTACATTATATTATATAGTTTTAATTCCTTATTTAATTAATTCACAAAACCACCACTATAAATTCATTAATAGCCAATTGGCATTATAACTTTTGAAAATTACATTTTGGCCCCACAATTTTTGGCCTTAAATAAATATTTCTTATAATTGCAATTTAACCTCAAAAACTTTATAATAGTTACATAATATCTTATAAACTATAGTTTTAATTTTAAATTCCTTTAATTTCCGAATTGACACATATAGTTTCTTAATTTACCTTTCAACCCCAATAAATTTCAGTTTTAACTTATAACTTCCATAATTTACATTTTTACCCAAAAACTTTTATAAACTTGTTATTTTATGTAATAACTCATTTTAACCCAAAGTTTTTGGTCAACACTTTGACCAAGGAATATTTTTATAATTAATACATTAGTATACCCAGAAAAATTATGTAATTCTCGGTTTCCCCTTAATCTTTTCAGAAATTACAAAATGACCCCAAAACTTTATAAAATGTAGTTTTAACACTTAAACACTTGTTTCAATTCTCTAAAATTCATAATATTAATTCCTACCTTATATTATATCATAATTATGCGAAGAACACCCTTAACTCTCGGCAATTACAATAAGTACCCCAAACTTTTCGAAATTTACAATTTAGCCACATAACTTAATTAACTAGTTATTTAAATACTTGTAAATATTTCTAATTCACCAAAACTTTATATTATAAGTTTATAAACAAATTTAGGTCATTAAAACCCATTTAACACCATTTGAATCCGGCTTTAATAAAATTTTACTATATGATTTTAAAACTTGATTTATATCTTATATTAATTATATATAAATGTATATAAGCCATATAACACTTCTAAAAATTATGTTAATGACTTAGAATGATTATAAGCTCAAAATAAACCAAATTTGTTCTACTTAATTCGGCTTTAACAAAAATTTATCTTATGTAAATTTTGTGACATAAAATTATGTCTTAAGGTGATAATATTTTCAAGATGTATATAGTTGATATTTTTGCCCAATATTTCAAATCATTTTCGGCCTTAATTTAATTAAGGGTTGTACATAAATTTTATACTAAAATTGGAAGTTTAAATCAAAGCTTAAGATATAATCACCTAATATAGAAACTTACTCTTTAAATCAAGGTGTTTCTTGCACTTGATTTCTCCTTGAATCCCAAGCTCTTCTAATGGTAGTTTGATGAAGAATTCTTGGCCTCCACACATGGGTTTAGGAGATCCAAGAGTTAGACTTCAAGCAATAGTTTCTAAATGAGATTTGGAGTAGTTTACAAGAGTTTACCTTAGGTAGTTTGTCTAGGAATTTTTGGTACACCCAAGGATGATTGTAGATCCAAATTTGCTTCATGAAATGATGAAGAAAATAGCTTAGGAATTAGTAGAATTTTCGGATATACATAAGGGATTTTCTTAGGTTTTTCATGTAAGAACAATACCTTAACTTGCTCTTGTTTACTCCTTGAGTGATTGTTGAATCAAGGTGGCTTCTTTGGTGTTCTAATGTAGCCGAATGCTTGCCTTAGAAGTGGGATGAATCTTGCTTCAACACTTGATGAAGATTGCTAGGAATTTTGACACAAAAATGGAGTTTAAGGTTAGTCCTCCATTAATGGAGCTTTTAGCTCAAGGAAGGAGATAACTATGGAAGAGAGAAGAGAAGAGAGGAGAGGAGAGATCACTTACCAAATTCTGAAATGAGCAAGTGAGGAAGGGGGGGAAGGTGGCCGAGATTGTCTAAGGGAATGGAGGTTTGAAAAATCTGATTTTGTCTTGGTTTGGTTGTCACTTGATTAGGCATGCTTAGCAATAGTTCCCTTCCTTGATTCCCTCCAGAATATAGACTCCAAAAGTCTCCAAAGGCATGCCAAATTTTTGGCCATATCAAGAAGGGAAGAGGGCTGCATTAATTCAAGGCAATCTCCATGATTTTAAGGTAGATCTCTCTTGACTTTCTAAGTTGAATTATGTGCCTCTTTGGTCCTGATTGCTGGCACCAATACAGCTGGTTTGGGGACTGATTTGTTGACATTTTATTGCTTAATCCAGCTCACACCTTGAGGTAGACCTAGGTCTAATTCCTAGCATTAAATTCCTTGACTTTACAAGGCAAAAACTCATTATTTTTCTACCTTAAAATCGGCCACATATGTGACCAGAGGGAATTCAATTTCAACTTGGTTTTTGCCACATTATATTACATTAAGATCATATTGTAACATGTCATAGGCTGCAACATTTATTTGGTACATTTATAGTAAGGTAGAAGTTGAAAGTTACTAAGGTAAAATGATGATTTTATAGTAAAAATGTATGTGATTTTCGGACACCATAGCACTCATGGTTTAGCCATGTCTTTGATTGATTAAGATGTTCAACGCATCCCCATTTAAGATTCCAAATTCGTGGCTAATCAAAAACATCAAGGTAATTGCGTAAAACGCATTTTTACGGCACCCGAAAGTGCGTTTTTGTGCTATAAGGACATCTTGGGAAATAAATTGTTGCAACGAGTTCCAAGTGTTTATAAACATTTTTTATGGTCAATAATGATATAATAAAGTGTTACATTGAGTTATATAAGGTTATATCAACATATGACACAATTTCCGGGCTAACGGGACACTCCCGGACCAAAACAGGAGCGTTAAGAATTTCCCCCGAGCACTTTGTGTTAAAATGAAAAAGTGGCATGGGGATTCTCTTTTAAATGGTTAATAATGTTCAACTAATCATTTGGAGTGAAGGAAACTAAGTTATAGCAACTTAGAATGCATTTCCGGGGGTTTCCGAGACTTTCGTGCTTTAAGGAACGTGCATGGGAACTCCCGGGCACTTTGCAATTTTACTTAGGCACGGCATGGGGATTATGTTTGTATTATCATTTAATGATGGTATGACCATTTTGTTTGAGTTAAAAAGGCCATAGGACTTGTATACTACAAGTCACCCTTAACGCACGTTTTTAAGGCATTTAAGGAACGTTATTGTCGTTAAGGTTTTTATGCGTATCTTTCACCTCTGATGAGTCCTTATGATTTTATGACCCATATATTAGGTGTAACTTGAGTTGTTACATTTATTTAAATATATATATCAATTTATTTTAGCATTTATAAATGCTTAAGCATCCGAAAAAATATTTACATTGCTTGTTTGTATAAATGTTCGTATAGATCTTTCCTTGTAGATGCTCTCTGTATCGAGCATGTTATGTAAGGAGTTTGATTCTCATTAGTACATGTACATGAGTGTTTGTACAAGTATGTCAAGGCGTTTGTAAAATTACGCCCACTAATGTTTGTGGTAAAATAATTATTTTTACGTAACATTTGCATGTATGTGTTTGCATGCGCACGCGTAATATTATTTACGTAAACGTTTACATGTGGGAATGAGCATGCGTACGGAAAATAGATAAGTTTCCATTATTTATATTTTTAAAGTATTAATTAGATTTGGGGTATTTCAATCTACCCCCCTTAAAAAGGACTTCGCCCCGAAGTCTCATTTCTAAGTTTAAATGGTTGTGGGGGAAACAAGTTCCGTTAAGCATCCACACCTTAGTTCTATTTTAGGGAACAAGTCCCAAGTCTCAGTAATCTACAGTTCGTAGTGTAGAAACAGAATAACAGAAATGATCACGAAGGATTGTTATAGTAACCTCAAGATAGTGTAATGTAGTACACACATTCATTTCACATAGTAACATAGTGTAACGTAGTACACATAATCATTCAACATAGTGCAACGTAGTGCACATCAAAGTGAGGTACATAAGTACGAACAAACATAGTGTTACGCAAGAACACTTACATGTAAAAGTGCAACGAAAGTGCACGTAAACTAGAAGGCGAAAAAGGCTCTACCCCCTAAAAAGAGGGGTACGCCCACGTACCCTAGACTCTTTTACTAGTCGGTAAACAATGAAGGGAATTTAGCACTCATATCGGCCTCTAGTTCCCAAGTGGCTTCCTCAACATCGTGGTTCGACCAAAGAACCTTTACGAGACTCACAATCTTGTTGCGAGTATCTCGTGTTTTTCTGTCTAAAATTCGCTGAGGTGTCTCCACGTACCGTATCATCGGTTCTAAAGATAAAGTCTCTGGTTGCAAGACATGCGAAGGGTGAGGCATATATTTCTTGTGCTGGGACACATGAAAAACGTTGTGTACTTTGCCCAACTCTACTGGAAAATCTAGTTAATATGCCACAAGGCCTACCCGCTCTGTAATAACATAGGGTCCTACAAACTTCGGGCTTAGCTTGCCCTTCTGTCCAAATCTGAATACACCCTTCATCGGTGATACTCGAAGAAATACGTGGTCGCCAACTGTAAACTCAAGGTCTCGTCGTCTGTCATCAGCGTACGACTTCTGCCTATCTTGTGCTGCTTTCATGTTTTTTTATTTGCTGCACTTCTGTCTGTACTTGATCCAAGTATTCAGGCCCAATGATTACAGTCTCACTAGACTCGTCCCAACACAATGGTGTCCGGCATGGTCTGCCATATAATGCCTGGAAAGGAGACATCTGTATCGAAGAATGGTAACTGTTGTTGTATGCAAACTCGATGAGATGTAACCTATCTATCCAGCTGCCCTGAAAATCCAAGGCACATGCTCGTAGCATGTCCTCTAAGGTCTGAATGGTCCTTTCTGATTGGCCATCCGTCTGAGGGTGAAATGCTGTACTAAGTTTAAGTTCTGTTCCAAGCGCTTCACGAGTAGCTCGCCAATATCGGGAAAGGAATCTAGTATCCCGATCTAAAACGATAGTCTTCGGTACTCCATGATGTCTGATAATCTCTTTTTCAAATAATTCTGCCAACCTTGGTACCTTCCAAGTGTCCTTCATTGGTATGAATCTAGCCACTTTGGTCAATCGATCAACAACAACCCATATCATATTTAGTCCTCCTCTCGTAGGTGGTAGCCCCACTACAAAATCCATAGAGATATCATAAAACTTCCATTCGGGAACTGGCATAGACTGTACCATGCCTCCAGGTCTTCTATGTTCGAATTTCACTTTCTAGCAAGTGAGACATCGAATGACATATTTTGTCACATCACTCTTCATACCACTCCACTAGAAATGCCTCTTCAGATCTTTGTACATCTTAGAGGCTCTTTGATGGACAGATGTGGAAGAAGTGTGGGACTGTCGAAGAATTTGCTCTTTCAAATTTGCGTTGTCTCTAGGAATGCACAATCTACCCTTCAGTCTGATCAACCCATCTTCGTGTAACTGGAACTCATACTTTCCTCCTTCGAATGTGCCGTCAGATAACTTCTGACTGATCTCCATCATTCGCTGATCATTTTGCTGTACGCTACGTGTGTGGTCTAAGAGACTCGAGCTAGCCACAATGACATTTAAGGAATGTGCTCGTCGACTTAATGCATCTGCTACCACATTAGCTTTTCCTTCCTTGTACTGCAAGTTGATATCATAATCCTTGAGAAATTCAACCCATCTACGTTGCCTCATGTTCAACTCCTTCTGAGTAAATACATATTTCAAGCTTTTATGATCCGAGTATATAGTCATCCGGACACCATACAGGTAGTGGCGCCAGATCTTCAGTGCAAATACAATTGCTCCCAACTCCAAGTCATGTGTGGGGTAGTTCTCCTCATGTTTCTTCAGTTGTCGGGAAGCGTAGGCGACTACCTTCCCATTTTGCATTAGTACACATCCTAATCTTCTGCCTGATGCGTCATAGTAAACTTCATAACCTTCTGTGCCTTCTGGTATAGTCAAAACTGGTGCTGAGGTTAAAGCATCCTTTAGTCTCTGGAATGAGGTTTCACAATCTTCAGTCCATGTGAATGGCGCGTCATTCTTCATTAAACTCGTCATTGGTTTTGCTATTATGGAGAAGTCTTTGACGAACCTTCTGTAGTATCCTACTAACCCAAGGAAACTTCTGATATCAGTCACTGTCTTCGGTCTGGGCCATGAGCGAACTGCTTCTATTTTTGCTGGATCTACCGCGATCCCAGCGTCCGAGATGACATGACCGAGAAAAGAAACTCGATCTAGCCAAAACTCACATTTGGAGAACTTAGCATAAAGCTGGTTCTCTCTTAAGATTTTGAGTACACGTCGGAGGTGATTCTCATGTTCTTTCTAAGACTTAGAATAAATTAAAATGTCATCAATAAATGCAACTACAGACTTGTCCAGCTGCTCCCTGAATAATCTGTTCATTAGGTCCATGAAGACTGCTGGTGTGTTTGACAAGCCGAATGGAATTACTGTAAATTCATAGTGGCCGTATCGCGTTCGGAATGCTGTCTTTTCCCTATCTTGTTCCCTGATGGGTATCTGATGGTATCCTGATCTTAGATCAATCTTTGAAAACACTTTTGCTCCTCTTAACTGGTCAAACAGGTCGTCAATTCATGGCAGTGGGTATTTGTTCTTCACTGACACTGCATTAAGCTCTCTATAATCGATGCATAACCGGAGGCTTCCATCCTTCTTCTTCACAAATAGAACCGGTGCTCCCCAAGGCGATACGCTAGGTCGTATGTGCCCCTTGTCTAACAGATCCTTTAGCTGTTCTTTCAACTCTGCCATCTCAGCTGGTGTAATGCGGTATGGTGCCTTAGCTATGAGACCGGTACCTGGTAGTAACTCAATGAAGAATTCTACCTCTCTGGCTAGCGGTAAGCCTGGAAGTTCCTTTGGAAAAATATCCAAAAATTCCTACACCACTAGCATATCTGGATCAAAGTCTGGGTCGTGCTCTATATCTTGTACATAGCATAAATATACTTCCTTCTGCTTCCTGACCTCCTTGTACATGGACATGGCAGATATTACTTTTATCGATGGTGCTCTAGGGTTCTGGCGGTAAGATACTGTCACTCCTGATGGGCTCTTGAGTAACAATCGGCGTTCTGCACAAAGGATGTGGCCTCTGTGCCGCCCCAACCAGTCCATTCCGACTATAACGTCGAAACCTAGGCCCTTGAATTCAATTAAGTCAATGGGAAATTCTGCCTCTTTAATACGGATCGTGGCTCCCCTATAGAAACGAGTGCATCTGACCTTCTCCTTAGACGGGAGTGTCACCATGAAATCAGGTAACTCTACAGTGTCTAGCCCCTTCCCCGCAAGCGTAGGCGAAACGAATGTATGTGAGGCCCCTGAGTCGAATAGTACTGATGCAGCCACTCCGTTGACAGGAAAAGTACCAGTGAGGATCGTGCCGCCCTTGTTGGCCTCCTCCTCAGTAAGTATACTTAAGGTAGCCTCCGTCTCCTTAGCACAACCTAACAACAAATTCTGGGTAAGTACTTGATATACGTTGGAAGTCGAACGACATTCACATTTCATTTCAGCAATGCTTCATTTACAAGATGATCTTCTTTCATATGTCAAAAAGACGTTTACAATGCTAGTATTTTCTAAAGGTCAAATTTAATCGTCCTGGTTTCATGTGTGTGGTGTTTATCACTGTCGAAGGTGCTGTGTTTAACTTAATTCGTTTAATTCCATGGTATAGCATCCTTGACTTCCCACCCATTATCATAACATCTCCTGATTTCAATATGATCTTCCTTGCAAGGTCCACACCCTTCTGCTCGCCATATAGGAATTCTGCGTCATCTCCAATTGACAAAGATACCACCGGTATCCCTTGATCGAGGGACTCCTGTGTTTTGTCCTTATCCTGGTGCAGTCCTAGGCGGCCTCCTTCTTCATAGAAGTTGATGATACAAAGATCAGCCCTTAGATTGGGAATTGGATCTCCTTCTAGTTGTTGAGCAGTGTCGACTGCTTGTTTCGTGATTTGTAAAAATTCTTCTGGGCTTTTTGGTACTCGTGCTCCGTCTTCAGTCCTCGTCTCTTGGTTGGTTTTTGTGTAAGGGTTCCAATCCTTACCTAAGCACATCATCTTTAGCTTCATCTTCGATCCTCCTGGAAATTCTGGAGTGTAGAACCCTCTTGGTTCTGCTCCCAGTGCTTGACACCTTCTGACGATTGCGATTTGAGTTTCCGGTGTGAGGTATCCTTTGAGTAGTATTAGCCCTGGTTGGATAACCTGACATTGTTCGTTTGCTGCTTCGTGTGCTTTGATGATGTTTTCTTCTAGGGAGGGCGGTGAGGGGATAGGAAAGCATATATTGTAGCTTCCTACATGGTTTGCAATTCTACTTGAGTTTTATTAATCCTTTCCTACTTAATTAGGCACTTAAGGCATGCAAGCACTCATTCATAACATCCATTGCTCATAAGCATGATTGTAGGGGTTCAGGATTACCTGGGTTGGCAGAAGTACCGACTTCGTCTATGCGATCCATGATGTGCAGGGTGGGTCCTGATGCTGGGCCCTTGCCCTTAGCTCCCTGAGCTGTAGTTGTATGGTTTGTTGGTGGAGGATGTGTATCGCCGGATCCGCCCTTGTGGCCGTTGTTTGCGCTATACAAGCCACCATGTAGAATGTGAACCATCCAACTGATCAAATGAGAGGTAGGAGACGAGTACCGTCATGACAATTGCTTATTAAGACATGAGAGGGGCCGAAGTTATTCCCAGTCAGCACGTACCATTGGTGTTGTGAATCCTTGTTGAAGGAAAGATTGAGATGTGAAACAGAAAGCGTTGAGGGAAATTATAGCAATAGAGAGTAGTTAGAGCAACTAAGAATGAGTTAAATGTAACCATCAACTTATACCTACATATTATTAGGCAGCAAGCCTAAGCACCGTAAGGAATGAACCTACGGGAGGGTACACTCAGTACTCTTGAGATGACCCTCATCAAGGAGAGCGAAGGTATCACCTCCAACAATCTTATTCTATCAAATACCTTTGACGGTATCACCGCCTACAGCCATGAATAGAAAACAACGAGCACTGATCAATATCAGACAGTACCAAGGACTTCCACAGACAAGGGAACACGACGTGTCAGCCTTAACCGTGGAGTCCAGAACCACACCAGAGGGTGTAACCCAATGAATTGGGTAGAGCTCGAGAACTAGAAACTCATATCGTAAACGGCGTTGACAGCCTACGAGTGAGAGAGAGAGAGAATTGGTGGACGAATCACTCATCCTCACTCATATAAAGCAGACAACAATTACGCAAAAATTAAGATACTAGTAAGAGATAGTCACTATCCCCACTAAATAAAGAACCCTCTAGATATACTCGAGTGCTATAGGTCAAAATTTAGACAGCTTAAAACCCCAACAAATATTACCCCAACTAAGAGTATGATAACCACCAGGTACGGACACTGCAAGTGCACATAACGTGACATGGGATGATCGCACTCCAGTAGGAGCGTGTGGGCTTGACAGACTCGTAAAAGATAGTCAGGTAAGTGGTAATGTGTCATTAGGATACCCCATGTATGTAAACGAGTAGTGTAAGAACCAAGGAGGCAATCAACTCTGTGTCAAAGTCAGTGATGGAAATCCTGACAGGGTACCAACTAGGTTAGGGAAATCAAGGATATCTTGATAGTAATACCACAGGAGATCATAACTCCGTAGAATAATTGTTGGAACCAATAGTGTAAGAAATCCCAGATACGAGAAAAAAATGTCCGACTTAAGGAAGAAGACAAGGACACCCAATAGGTGGGTAAACAATTATGTGATACCTTATAGAGATGAGAACTACTCGAGTTAGCAATTATTATCATACTAGGAAAAACCTAGGAAGTACTATAAATGCTACCCGAGAAGGGAGCGTGCAAGAACTGAATTAGGCGCTGAGAGCACGGCGGAGGCCACAGGTCGTAAAATAATCCCATACTCAAGCCATAGAACGTTAGTACGTCAGTACCCAGTTGGGACTGAACGGAAGACGAATGCCAAGATTAAGACCGTAATTGCATTGTACATATACAATGGGCATTAGGTGAAGCTAGCATATTAGCAAATACTTGGAATTGGAGATTAAGTACCCCATACAAACCGCAAGAGCAGATAACCGTCTGATCGACTGGTAAATCGTGCGCAATGAAGCGACCATAGTGAACAACCATAAAGTGTTGGAAGGAGGGTGAAATACCGATATACGAGTGAATTTGATAATGAAAAGCCCAGGTTAGAGGCAGACTATCTAGAAATTCAGACCGATAGCAAATACCATGCATACCCACTCTGAACACATAAATGGGTATATCAGGGAGAGTAAACAATGTAATTGAATGGACCTTGGGGCAAAGGCCTCAACTACCAAGAAGGGTAAGTCCATGCCAATACGGAAGGTGTAGGACAGTTCCTACGAACCTTATAAATGGTAAAATAAAACCAAACCCGCATGATATTATACATGGATTCCCCTAAACATGAGTGGGGATGAACCATATTTTCACCCAAGGGATACGAGTACGTATTAATAAATAAGGACCTACAAGGTACCTAAACTAGCTAACTCATCCCGAAGAAAATTAACTCAGAATCTAGAGGCGCAGACAAACACGCATATCAGGCTCATCCCGAGATTTTGGGAACAACTACTGTAAGCACTTGGTGCTAGAGCGCAGCTCAATAACCCTTACACCGGAAGACAACTCGGTAGGGTGACATGAACCCTTGGGAACATACCATCGGCATGTATAATTCTAAAAAAAACTAGATGAAAGAGCAATTCGAATTAAACAACATGTGTGATGATGATACCACACACCGATATAACTCTGCCTCCATCCCCATAATCAGGGAAGGCCGTGTAGAAAAACGCCGCCATGTGGAGCAGAAACCATTATGAAACTGTTATTTAAGAGGGTAATCTAACCGTAGAACAATTGGGTCGTACCGCTTGCGGAGCGAGTGGGCCCTTACCTAAATTGGGATAGACAAGTGATGTGTTTTACGTCTCCAAATCAAACCATAAATAGTTACATACCTAATCTAAAGGTAGTATAGCCAGTGGCTAGAGCCCGACCCGAGAGAATCGGGTAATGTGATAAATACCGCATTAGAGCTCAAATATCCAACACTAGTGGAACATCTTGAACTTGTTATTTCAAGATGACATATTTGTAGATTACGTGGGCGTAATCCCTTTTTAAGGGGGGTAGAGCAATTTTGCGCGCTTAACTTATACCATACACATAAGTACGTAGCGCACTATACGCCTGCTACAAATGATTATCGTACGTAGAGTACTAGTCTTACGACTGTAGTATATTACTTGATGTAATGTTGTGATATGTTATATGCATGAAAATATATATATTAGTTCGCACCAATTATAGCGAATAGGAAAGGGAGAACAGAAAGGAGTGTTCTTACCCTAGTTCTGATTATTACGCGGTATGGCGAACATTATACACATAAACACCTAGCTTGTTAGCTCCTATGTGAGAGTTCAAGTAGGTCTACCTTGTAGCTCCGATGAGAGATTTCAGGTAGAAGGAGTAAGAAACTCCGTACCATGTGATGTATAACTCAGTATGAAACCGGGTATGAAAAACTATTGTGATGAGTAAAACGGTATGAGACCGTGGTATAACCTAGTGGAAGTGAATTCTCTAGGAGTGGTATGAATGATTATAAAGCGATATGACTTGGGTTATAATTAGGATATACGATCCTATATGCAAATGACTAGATTGATTACACTAGTTGAGTTGTGTATCTAGTGAACACAAGTGGCAGATATCAAGAGGAAATAAGATTAAAAAGGGAGAAATAAATAATTGTTTGAAATTGACGTGGGAAGTCGAACTTGATCCTGGTCCGATCAAGGGAGACCGAACACAAATTGGAGTGAAAGATAGTTCATCATCGACGCTGACCACGTCGGGTTGAACGATTCTTGAAACTCCCTACAAGTGGACACAGATATGAATAAAAATTGAGATTGACAATAGATGTCGAGGAAACTCTTGAGTGTTCTCTTGCAAAGACCTCTAAGAGTTAGTGTGAATTAAGTACCTTTTTAAGTACTAAGAGATAGTTGGGTAACTTGTTTAGTACCGTGTGCTATATGTGGTTGACTACATGTTTGAACTATACATTATGTATATGTGCCTTAAGTGCACTTGATTGATATATATGAAGAGTTGCACCTTGTTTAGTGCATTGTGGAGAGTTGCACCTTGTCTAGTGCATTGTGAATAGAGTTGCACCTTGTTTAGTGCATTGTGAAGAGTTACACCTTGTCTAGTGCATTGTGAATGGAATTGCACCTTGTTTAGTGCATTGTGAAGAGTTGCACCTTGTCTAGTGAATTGTGAATAGATTTGCACCATGTTTAGTGCATTGTGAATAGAGTTGTACCTTGTTTAGTACAATGTGAATGTGTGCACCTTGTCTAGTGCAATGTATGATTCATGATTTAAATTACTCCATGATGTGAGTTATATGCTTTATGATAGCGCTGCATCGATGACGATGTATGCATACTAGGTCTGAACCTAGTGGGACTCGATCCCTAGTTGTGAGACGAATGAATACCTAGTGGAACTTGATTCCTTAGGAGAACTGACTACAAGTAACGACTTCGGGATGAAGTCTTTTTAAGGGGGGTAGATTGAAATACCCCAAACCTTAATATTGGGATTAATCATTATATTATGATATAACAAGGCTATATTAAGCCTTAGAAACTATTGGGAAGCACTAAAGAACATCAAAGCACAAAAAATTACCTTAAGGACACTAAAAGTCAAAAATGTGTCTTAAGAACTCACAAGAACTTTGGGACCTCTAATAAACCCCAAAGTTGGTTAGTTCACTATAATAACCTATACAAGATGATTTCACATCATAGATCAATCATCCAACTCATAAATATGCCTTAAGACACATAAGGCCAAAAATGTGCTTTAAGAAACCACAAAGGTTTTCTTAGCTTATCAAGGGTCCAAAGTGGATTCCTTAGATTCCTAATATTATAAGGGATCTAATGAAACAAATCCCAAAGAAAACGGACCTCAGAAACTACTTAAAACGCAAAACGTGCCCGAAAACTCCTTAACACACAGTTTTGCGTATGTGGTCTAATTAATGATATTCTTGTGTCTTTTTACACTAGATTACATTCATTAATATTTAATTGGGTCATAATGCACCACATTAGAGGTTCTAATCCCAAGGTTTCAAATAAAATCACAATTAGTGAATTTAATGATGAATAGTAACCAAAATAAGTCATTTTAACCTAATGTTGACTAATGAGTCAACAAGTGAGGTGATGACTCACCTTGGACCATCAAATTCGGCCAGCACAAGTGGGAGAACAACCCATGCCTCAACTTGCACAAATATCCCATGATTTAAGGGAGAGTACATGTTATTATTCATTTCTTTAATAAAAACCCTTACTTAAGTCACAAGAAGTCTTCCTTTCTCATTTGCCTTGGTTCAACCGATTCCTCCTCCTCCCTAGCCCTCTCGTATGAGTTTTGTTAAGCAAGAAAAAACTCCACCATTAGTGAGTTAATGGTAAGTGTTTAAGGCTTCATTAGTCTATTTTCCTTAATTTCTTTTAATCTTCTTCCTAAACTAATGATTCCTTCTCTTCCATGGCTTCTTTATAGTCATTAAACCTTGCTTAAGTGGGTTAATTTGGTTGGATCATTCAAAGGCCAAAGATTAAGCAAAAACCTTACTTAAGGTAAATTAACACCTTAAGCTTGTTCATATTCATTTCGGTTTGTTCCTCTTGATTTCAATGAGTTTATTTACTCATAATCTACCCTTGAACATGTTGGATTAATGGAGTAATAATTTCTCAAGCTTGGCGATTTCTAAGGAATTAATTTTTTTCCTTAAGCCATTTTCTCAAGGTAAACCCTAATTACCTTCTACCAAATTAATCTCTTGTTAATCCCATAATTTTTATGGGGATTTTAACATATTATTGTGACCTTTGGATAGGCCAAAAATTTGTATAACTTCCCTTGGCAAATTAAGGTAATAAATACCTTAATTCTTACGTAATTGTATTCTATATGATTATCTCTATTTTAAGAGACTAATCATGTCTTATTAATGGTTTAAACATGTGGCTTAATTGGGAGAATTTTTCCTCTTCAAGGCCGAGACCAAACAAGGCTTTAAAGGCTTGAAATTTAAGGTAAAAATATTATAACAATTATAATATAAAGTTTTTAATGTCATATTACTATTGCGAGAGAGTATATAATTATTTGGCTAAGTTGACATTAAAAGTGATGTAGAAACCCTAGGTAATTTATTTAAGGGTTTAATTAGCATAAATGTCATAATTATGACATTATGTATAAATTTGATAAATTTATAAATATGCTAAGTGAGGGCCGAGAATATAATATAATGTTTGAGACATTTTATATGTAATTAATTATTATGAGCAAAGTTGTAATTAAGGCCATGTTATTTAGGCCATTTTATTTTAAGTTTATAGCTTATTTAATTAAGTTTATATACTTATCATAAGTATTGGGGTAAGAATGGTAATTAAGTAAACAATTGGTGGTGCCGTGGGCTAATTAGAAGAAAATAGAAATTAAAATGAATTTTAAATAAATTTATAACATTTTATAAAGTTTTGGGTCAAAATAGTAATTATATAAAAGTTTGGGGTATCCCTTATAATTACCGAGATTTATATGTTAAAATAGAGTTTATAAGTCAAATATTGACTTTATAAAGTGTTTGACCAATTTTGGTGAATTTTGGGATAAAACATTAGCTTATAATAAGCTAAGTGTTATAATATAAGATTTATATAACATATGGGTACATATGGTGATTTTCGAAAAATAAAGGGTACATTATGGTATATTAATCACCTATGAGTTATTAGGAATTTTTAGAAGTTTAATTGATTAGGTTTGAAGTTAAAAATGAACTATATAAGTATAATATATAGTTTTTATGACATTGTTATATTTTATAATAATGTTAGAAGTGGCTATATAAATAACCGAGACTATATAAGGTTGATAATGATATTTATAACCTTATGTTTAAATTAGAGAATTTATTGAATTAATGTAAGAGGTTTTATAAATATAAAGAGTATAATATATAGTTTTGATATTATATAAAACTATATGTTATAAAAAGTATTATATGACTATGAAATAAGTTAGAGAGTTGAAATATGATTTAGAAAGCCTTAAGGGCTGTTCGCATTTAACATATACATATATATATAACTATATCTTATAATTACATTAAGGTTTTAAAGGTTATAATATAAGATAAGTTATATAATGTAACATATAATAACATAAGGGGTTATTATATGATTTTAGAAAAATATATGTGTATAATATACCAAAGCCGAAAACAATATAAGTTGTTTCTAAATGTGACATAATATAACTATAGGTTATAAATTATTAAGAGTTAAAGTGTATAAGATAAAGTTAAAGATTATAATGTAACATTATATAAATGCAATGGCATTTTCGTAAATTAAAGAGAAGTAATGGGCTGTACCGTAATTATGTGGGTTTGAAAATGAATTTATAATATAGTTAGAAATGTTATGAAGATATAACATTCATATATTAAATATATTCATTATAAAGAGATTTATATGTTATGGAAAATACCATGTAATAAATGGTTTAACATATATATATATACATATGAATATATATGTATGCACATATTTGAATAAATATGTCACAAGAGAGAATTATATAATATAGTTGAAAATGTTATAAGAGTTATAACATTCATATGTTAAGTATATCCATTATAAAGAGTTGTATACATTAAGGAACATCCCATATAATAAATGGTACAATACATATAAAGATATATATGTGTATAAACATATATACTCACATATAAATAGATATGTGACAAGGGAGAATTATACAATAAATTTGTATAACCTTGGAATATCATTATAAGGATTATATGGAAGATATTGGTATAATTATAAACAATTGTTGGATTAGTTATAAGAGAAAGTATGTGAAATAAAGGAAATTGAGTTATATAATTCAAGTATATAATATGAGAAGTATAAGTGCTCTCTTTTGGGAAAGATATATATGTACCATGGAGAGGTATACAATGTATAATAACAATTATACAAGAAATATAGCCTTAAGACTATATGATATATATAAGGTGTACAATGTATAATAAAGAATATACATTCGATATAGTTTTGAAACTATATGATATATATATATATATATACATTAATATACATACGATGATGACGTTTACGTTAAATATATTAATATACTATGACATGGTCGCACATGCGAACAAACCCTACATGCAAGCGAACTAATGACTACGTAAACTAATCCCGAGTAAAACCCGACAATTCTAAAGAGGTAGGTTGTTTTGAACAAACGGGAAATAATCGGGAGGGATTAGAGTTAGTACAGGGTACCATGTAATATTAGTTCTGAATAGAGTGTTAATACGTAGTGTGATTACGTATTGACAGGTTGTTAGAGGCGTCTCGAGGAGCGTCGTACTAGCTTGATCATACTCCACCGTTCTACTTGTCGGGTATACGGTATGTTATTGTGTGGCTTGATTGTCTCTGAGGATTTCCTCAGTTCAGGCATTGTTTGCAAATCTGTGAATAAGATTGCTTGTTTGATTGTAAATTAATATGCATGACTATATATTAATGTTGCCATGTTATTTACTGTTATTGTGATAATAGTACAAGTTCGTATATACGAATGATATATATAAAAAGAACTAACGGCAACGATGCTATTTGTATGTATACATTGATATAATATCAGAGACGTGAGAAAACACGTCATAGCATCAGCTAATCTAAGATATGTATATTATCCGAGATTATATACGGAGCATTGGCCTTGTATAACGCCGCTCTCGTATCACACCAAATGTATTACCGCCTAGTGACCCTAGGTATAAGACCTCCAGAGAGGCACACATTCGAGGTGTACACTGGTTCACTGAGTGACGACTTAGGATAGGTTACGACCTATTATCAGTGTTTAAAGAGTAAGAGAGTTGTATGGAGAAAGCCAGGGATGTCTGCCTTGGTGCGCACTGTGATCACAATACAATCCCAGGACGTCTGCGGACGAGTCCGTACGTATCGAGCAAAATTCCTGTGAGCTCAGACAGTTCGTCAGGTTGGAGACTCTACCGTTGGAGTTCGGCTACTGCCGTGGGTGACCCGCCTTAAATAGGGGTATGGAGTAGAGACGCGTCGTTATATAACAAGACATCTTCATTAGGCTTTATACCTTACACATTGATACGAGAATCAAAATGTTTATGTACATTCCTCGTGATCTTGTTTGTTGTAGGTTGCCTATATTGTGTTATATGCTTTGGTACGATGAACATGTATGTTTGATCGTTATCGCATGATTGGTCGAGTGGAGTCATTGACTCATATATGCATTGAATGTATTTGATTGAAATATATGTATGGATTGATTGATTGAGTAGAGTTATGGACTCATTGATATACTAAGTGTACTTGTGGAGATTTACGTATTGTTATGATATATTAGAAGCCGGAGGCTTAAACTGTTGATTGGAGTATTAGAATGATTATATTGTTTTACCGTACTACTATAAAAATGGAATTGCATGAAATGAATTGCATGCTCTCGACCAATTAACTGAGGGTCTGAGGGGGCATGATAGTCATATGATGGCATACTCAGCAGGGGCTGATTCCATACATACAATCAATTTTCTGCAGGTGTGCAGCTTCCGGTGTCTACAAAGTGCGTGACGCGACGGGTAGATAGTTGTAGTCTTAGATATGCACTGTCGCAGTACATTATGTACGTAGTCAAATGCATAGGACTTGTATACGTAGAATGCTCACGAATATTGTATTGTGGATTGTAATGGAAAGTGTAGTTCTATCTCTTGTTATCACAGTGGGAAGTTGTTTCGTATTGTATGAGTTTTAAGTAAAAGCGTTGTTACTCGTATGGGCAAGTGACGACAGTGACACCTTAGTTCGATTGTCTGTTATTTACTGCTACGATTATGATGCTTAAGTGCGATTATCACGTGATTATTAGGAGCAGATTAAGTAGGGGTGTTACAGAAGTGCTCCGTGAAAGATTTGAAGATTGAAGAGAAGTGCTTCAAATATTTTTTTTGTTTAGGTTGTTAAGATTTGTTTTCCATAGTTTTTTTTTGAGAATTTCAAATCAAGGGAAAATGTTGGTTTTAATGATTTGAAATTATTTATTATTTACTTTTATCTAGAAAGAATAGTTTTTGTAGGGGTAAGTTACGGAGTTGTTGAGATATTTTTTTAATGATTAGTTTAGGGATATTAGCCTATAAAAGGATATGTATTCTGATTAATATGAAATGCAAGAGTTACGTATTATTCTTTCTTCACCCATTTCTCCACATTCTTATATTTTCAACACAAACCTACTTCAAAATATACTACAAATATGCTGCCAAAACAGCCATGCTGAACAGAGCCATAGTGTTATTTCATAAAATTTCCGTTTTTACTTGCTTTCTAGCTATTCCCCTGTCTTCTCAACCGAGACCAAGCGAGGCTCATTTTACTCCAAATCCAGCAACACCAAACACCGCCCAAACCATGATGAAAACCCAGTGGCTAACTACGGTAGCTGACCCAACAATAGTTCTCACGGTTTCCTGACTTTCTATTCTTCGCCTGGAGAATTTCAAAAAATCTCAGAATTCACGAACCCAAGACTAGAGAAACCCACGCCTGCATTCCTCCACAAAAGAATCACACTCAATACACTTGAGACTTCTACTACCGTTCACCAAAAACATCATCCTTTCATTGTTCTTCCCCGATCTTGCTCCGTTCTTGGTTTTGTTCAACCGCAGAGTAAGTGAGCTCCGACTTGAGGCATTGTCTCTACATTTTCTGTTAAGCTTCATCTCGCTCCCCACTTTTGTCTTCTTGCTATTCGATTCATGAACCTAAGACCAGAGAAACCCACGCTTGCATTCCTCCACAAAAGAACCACGCTCAATAAGCTTGAGACTTCTACTACCGTTTACCGGAAACATCATCCTTTCATGGCTCTTCACCGATCTTGCTTTGTTCTTGGTTTTGTTCAACCGCAGAATAAGTGAGCTCCGACTTGAGGCTTTGTCTTTACATTTTATGTTAAGCTACATCCCGCTCCCCACTTTTTTCTTCTTTGTTAGTTTTAATGATTTGAAATTATTTATTATTTAGTCTTAATCTAGAAGAATAACTTTTGTAGGAGGAAGTTACGGGTTGTTAAGATATTTTTTGTTAGCTAGTTTAGTTTTCATTAACCTATAAAAGGATTGTATTCCTATCAGAATTATAATGCAAGAGTCATGTATTATTCTTCCTTCACCCATTTCTCCACGCTCTTATATTTTCAACATGGTATCAAGAGCCAGATAGAGGGAAGAAATCAATGCAGATTTCTTTCTGATTACTGAGGTCCAAAAAAAAAAGTTTTGTCATATATATGCTTCTCTTTATTGTCATAAATTTTTAGTCATAAGTATTCCTAGGTTTTGTTGAGTGAACAAAAAAAAGCATAAAAAAAGTTTTTGAGTTTGAGTGATGACATCAAATTTCAATATTCCTATTCCAGTTTTTTGGTGGCAAGAATTATCATTCATGGACCATTCGAATGAAGCCATATCTACGAGCTTTCAATTTGTGGGAAGTCGTGGAAACCGATTTTAAGCGTACTCCTATGCGGACAAATTCATCAACTACTCAGACGAGTAACAAAGAAACTGAGATGGCTTAGTTTGTAGAAGAAAAAATGTTTTAGAAGTAAGGAGAGATGTGCTCCTCTGAAAGATTATTGGTGAGATGTGCACCATAACTGCACACGAAGAAGATGAGAAGTGCATCCGGATTTTGGTGAGAAGTGCTCCGTGGAAGATTGAAGAGACGTGCTTAAGATATTTTTGTTTAGTTTGTTAAGATGTTTTTTCGTAGTTTTTTTTAGAGAATTTCAAATCAAGGGAAAGTGTTGGTTTTAATGATTTGAAATTATTTATTATTGATTTGAAATTATTTATTATTTAGTCTTAATCTAGAAGAATAACTTTTGTAGGAGGAAGTTACGGGTTGTTAAGATATTTTTTGATAGCTAGTTTAGTTTTCATTAACCTATAGAAGCATTGTATTCCTATCAGAATTATAATGCAAGAGTCACATACCATTCTTCCTTCACCCATTTCTCCACATTCTTATATTTTCATCATGGTATCAGGAGCAAGATAGAGGGAAGAAATCAATGCAGATTTCTTTCTGATTACTGAGGTCCAAAAAAAAAAGTTTTCTCAAATATGTGCTTCTCTTCATTGTCATAAAATTTTAGTCATAATTTGTCTTAGGTTTTGTTGAGTGAACAAAAAAAAGCATACAAAAAGTTTTTAAGTTTGAGTGATGACATCAAATGTCAATATTACTATTCCAATTTTTTAGTGTCAAGAATTATCATTCATGGACCATTCGAATGGATTCATATCTACGAGCTTTCAATTTGTGGGACGTCATGGAAACCGATTTTAAGAGTACTCCTCTGCGGACAAATTCATCAACTACTCAGACGAGTAACAAAGAAACTGAGATGGCTTAGTTCATTAAAGAAAAAATGTTTTAGAAGTAAGGAGAGATGCGTTCCTTTGAAAGATTATTGGTGAGATGTGCACCATAATTGCAGACGAAGAAGATGAGCAGTGCCTCCGGATTTAGGAAAGAAGTGCACCGTGGAAGATTGAAGAGACGTGCTTCAGATATATTTTTTTACTTTGTTAAGATGTTTTTTTGTAGTTTTTTTAGAGAATTTCAAATCAAGGGAAAGTGTTGGTTTTAATGATTTGAAATTATTTATTGTATAGTCTTAACCTAGAAGAATAACTTTTGTAGAAGGAAGTTACAGGTTGTTAACATATTTTTCGATAACTAGTTTAGTTTTCATTAACCTATAGAAGGATTATATTCCTAGCAGAATTAAAATGCAAGAGTCACGTATTATTCTTCCTTCAGCAATTTCTCCACATTCTTATATTTTTATCATGGTATCACGAGCCATATAGAGGGAAGAAATAAATGTAGATTTCTTTCTGATTACTGAGGTCAAAAAAAAAAGTTTTGTCATATATATGCTTCTCTTTATTGTCGTAAATTTTAAGTTATAATTTGTCTTAGGTTTTGTTGATGGAACAAAAAAAAAGCATAAAAAAAAAGTTTTTGACTTTGAGTGATGACATCAAATTTCAATATTCTTACTTCAGTTTTTAAGTGGCAAGATTTATCATTCATGGACCATTCGAATGGAGTCATATCTACATGCTTTCAATTTGTGGGAAGTCGTGGAAACCGATTTTAAGCGTACTCCTCTGCGGACAAATTCATCAACTACTCTGACGAGTAATAAAGAAACTGAGATGGCTTAGTTCGGAGAAGAAAAAATGTTTTAGAAGTAAGGAGAGATGTGCTCCTCTAAAAGATTATTGGTGAAATGTGCACCATAATTGCACACAAAGAAGATGAAAAGTGCATCCGAATTTTGGAGAGAAGTGCTCCGTGGAAGAATGAAGATACATGCTTCTGATATTTTTGTTTAGTTTGTTTAGATGTTTTTTCGTAGTTTTTTTAGAGAATTTCAAATCAATGGAAAGTGTTGGTTTTAATGATATGAAATTATTTATTATTGATTTGAAATTATTATTATTTAGTCTTAATCTAGAAGAATAACTTTTGTAGGAGGACGTTACGGGTTGTTAATGAAGTTTTTTATGTTAAGGTTCGCATAATTGATATCTATTGCCAGTGTAGATGGGTGATCTTGGGAGAAATGAGCATGAGACACCCAAGGGAGAGGCAATTTCCTATCGTGTAAGTTTATTTATCGTTACCCTATACTGCCTGTTAATTTTGTTTCAGGTTATTCATTTTATTGTGTTTGTTTTTACTTTTAGAGTCAACCTTTGATAATGGATGCTTTCCCTGAAGCCTGTGTAGTTATACTAATTGGACTTCCTAAATCGGGAAAGTCTACAACTATAAGAAGTGTAACAGATGGCCGGGTGGAGCGCTGCATGAGCAAGACATAGATCGTCCTTGTAAGCAGGGGCGGGGCTAGTGGGGATGGAGGGAGCAAAAGACCCCCAACTTTACTAAATTACATAAAATTATAATGAAATAAAAAATTAAGTAAAGTTTCACAAAATCCCCCTAATTATTTGTAATTTTACATATGCCCCCTTAATTTTATTTTTGGCTCCGCCCCTGCTTGTAAGCTTTTAGTGTTTAGTTTACTAGTTTTCAATATTCTTTGTAGTTTGTTATTTTCCTTCGAAATGGTAGAAGTGTACTCCTAATTCTTGAATTTTATTTGAAATGTACGTGTCAGAGTGGGGTGACGTTTATTTCATGAACGTGAAGTTATTCAAGATTGCAGTGCGGCTGCGACACAGCTACAAGCTTCGTTTTAATGGAATGCCATTAGATTACAAAATTCTAAAATTCTTTAGGGATATGGAAAATAAATACTCCCTCCGTCCTGAATTGACCGTCCTGTTTACTATTTGGACATGTCGTTTGACTTCAATTTTTAACATATCAGATAAATTAATTTGAAAATTTAAGTTTTGCATATGATTCCTTACATGATAAACTATATGTTACAAAATTTAATTTTATAAAATTATTTTATCTTATAAGCTTAATATTGAAGTGGAAAAACGTGCCATAAAGCAAACAGGACGGTCAATTCAGGACAGAGGGAGTACTCCTAATACTTGAAGCATCTTCATTTACGTGGTGGACAAAAGAAAGCTCTTAAATCAAGACACTTTACAGAATAATGCTTTCCAGCTGATTTACAAAGTGGTGTATATATTTATGTCAATTAGTTCATATATGAATAAATGTGTCTATATATAGTTTTTGATTTTTTTTCCTTTTGTTTTTTTTTGCTGCTAAAAGTGTCGACATTTAAGAAGTCAATTATGTGCACTGTTCACAGCAAATGATGTTGGCCCTTATATGACATATGCTGGGATAAGAGAATCGCTCGCTGATGGTAGCACTGAGTTTACCAAAACATCATGGTTGGTGATGTTAATCTTTTAAAACATTTTATTACATAGTAAATTGTGCTTATATGTAACTCTTGAGTTGTGTTCCTATTCTATATTGTAGTCGTATGATGAATGCTTCCGCCTTTTGCAAAGAATCTCTGTATTAGGCATTCATCATCTTTACCAAACGCTTTAGGGTGATGCTTTCTATGTAATGATTTCATTATTTATATTGTGTAAGATCTTAGATCCTTTGAATCTCTTCCATGTTACTGATACTATACACAATTCTGGTTTCATCGACAATGTTCAGAGGTATATAGAGGGAAGAAATAAATGTAGATTTCTTTCTGATTACTGAGGTCCAAAAAAAAAGTTTTGTCATATATATACTTCTCTTTATTGTCGTAAATTTTTAGTCATAATTTGTCTTCAGTTTTGTTGAGTGAACAAAAAAAAAGCATAAAAAAAGGTTGTTGAGTTTGAGTGATGACATCAAATTTCAGAATTTCCTATTCCAGTTTTTTAGTGGCAAGAATTATCATTCATGGACTGTTCGAATGGATTCATATCTACGAGCTTTCAATTTGTGAGAAGTCGTGGAAACCTATTTTAAGCGTACTCCTCTGCGGACAAATTCATCAACTACTCAGACGAGTAACAAAGAAACTGAGATGGCTTAGTTCGTAGAAGAAAACATGTTTTAGAAGTAAGGAGAGATGTGCTCCTCTGAAAGATTATTGGTGAGATGAGAACCATAATTGCAGACGAAGAAGATGAGAAGTGCATCCGGATTTTGGAGAGAAGTGCTTCGTGGAAGATTGAAGAGACGCGCTTCAGATATTTTTGTTTATTTTGTTAAGATGTTTTTTCTTAGTTTCTTTTAGAGAATTTCAAATCAAGAGAAAGTGTTGGTTTTAATGATTTGAAATTATTTATTATTGATTTGAAATTATTTATTATTTGGTCTTAATCTAGAAGAATAACTTTTGTAGGAGGAAGTTACGGGTTGTTAAGATATTTTTTGATAGCTAGTTTGGTTTTCATTAACCTATAGAAGGATTGTATTCCTATCAGAATTATAATGCAAGAGTCACGTATTATTCTTCCTTCACCCATTTCTCCACATTCTTATATTTTCATCATGGTATCAAGAGCCAGATAGAGGGAAGAAATCAATGCAGATTTCTTTATGATTACTAAAGTCCAAAAAAAAAAAGATTTGTCATATATATGCTTCTCTTTATTGTCGTAAATTTTAAGTTATAATTTGTCTTAGGTTTTGTTGATGGAACAAAAAAAAAGCATAAAAAAAAAGTTTTTGGGTTTGAGTGATGACATCAAATTTCAATATTCTTACTTCAGTTTTTTAGTGCAAGATTTATCATTCATGGACCATTCGAATGGAGTCATATCTACATGCTTTCAATTTGTGGGAACTCGTGGAAACCGATTTTAAGCGTACTCCTCTGCGGACAAATTCATCAACTACTCTGACGAGTAATAAAGAAACTGAGATGGCAGTTCATAGAAGAAAACTTGTTTTAGAAGTAAGGAGAGATGTGCTCCTCTGAAAGATTATTGGTGAGATGTGAACCATAATTGCAGACGAAGAAGATGAGAAGTGCATCCGGATTTTGGAGAGAAGTGCTCCGTGGAAGATTGAAGAGACGTGCTTCAGATATTTTTGTTTATTTTGTTAAGATGTTTTTCTTAGTTTCTTTTAGAAAATTTCAAATCAAGGGAAATGTTGGTTTTAATGATTAGAAATTATTATTATTGATTTGAAATTATTTATTATTTGGTCTTAATCTAGAAGAATAACTTTTATAGGAGGAGTTACGGGTTGTTAAGATATTTTTTGATAGCTAGTTTGGTTTTCATTAACCTATAGAAGGATTGTATTCCTATCAGAATTATAATGCAAGAGTCATGTATTATTCTTCCTTCACCCATTTCTCCACATTCTTATATTTTCATCATGGTATCAGGAGCGAGATAGAGGGAAGAAATCAATGCAGATTTCTTTATGATTACTAAGGTCCAAAAAAAAAGTTTTGTCATATATATGCTTCTCTTTATTGTCGTAAATTTTAAGTTATAATTTGTCTTAGGTTTTGTTGATGGAACAAAAAAAAAAGCATAAAAAAAAGTTTTTGAGTTTGAGTGATGACATCAAATTTCAATATTCTTACTTCAGTTTTTTAGTGGCAAGATTTATCATTCATGGACCATTCGAATGGAGTCATATCTACATGCTTTCAATTTGTGGGAAGTCGTGGAAACCGATTTTGTAACACCCCGATTAAACCGATCAATAGTCCGAACGATGCGCCAACGATGACCTAGCAAGTCTAAACAGCGGATTTACAACGTATGCTCGGGTGTCACAGACGTCAACCACCCACGTGGTTGACACAACAACAACAACAACAATACTAAGCTGCTGTCCGATTGACTGGAATTAAAACACAATCAAGTCCAAGCACCATAGAAATTACAGACCAAGTACCGAGAATTTCTACAACATAAGTCTTAGTTCAACAACAAGATCAAAAGTACAACAAAGTCATAACCCATACATTAACCATACACTACTACAGTCCTGCCCATTTAGACTACCCCCATGGTAGTCACCCGTGCCTACTCTTCGCCCGCTTCTCGTTTCATACCTGTAAAAATAAAGGACTCAGCAACTATGCCGAGTATGAACGTGTGAAGCCCGCATGTTACCGGGCTACACGACTACTTGGTCGAATATAATTAAGTCCAATTTCATGCAATAGGAAAACAATAACATATAGCATACAACATCATAAGGCAACACACACATGTCGGCATAAGATAACAACAAGCATCTCAAGCATGCAAACAAGTAGAGTTTTTGTAGAATTCGTATAATGATGATCCGCACAGTGGGATCATACAATATTGAGTATTTTCGTGTCTTTCTCTTTGTCTCCACCAAGTGCACTTCTCTTTCTCTTTCTTGCACCGGTCTGGGGATGTAGATTTACTCCCTTGACCATATAATGCGGGTGCCCATCTTTCTCTGGTTCTCATTGATCTATTGTGTGTTCTTCTGTTACCGCACGTTGGAGGACGTCTCCTCCATAGCTAGTCCCCCATTCTCGGCGTCATGCGCCGAGAAAGCGGAGTCGCCTCTTGACTCCAGGATAAGCTCCCCCAAGTTGTCACTCCCCCATTCCCGACGTCATGCGCCGGGAAAGCGGAGTCGCCTCTAGACTCCAGGATGTGCTCCACATAAAAGGGCGAAGGATCTGATGCAGATACCAACTCCCGAATTTTTCCATACCGTGCGGCCCGAGATGTCGTCTTCCCGGGTTATCCTCATGTCCCACCAATCGAGATTTGCTCTTCATTATCATTCATGAATAGACACCATAGTGGGTGTCTTGGTACGTCCTCCTTAGTTAGAGAGGAGTTCCCCTTATAGTGTTTTCTTTGTTTCTCATAGTTCTCAGTGTTTCATCTCAAATCACATAAACGCGAAGGGACTAAACTACTGTGTGCGCGCAATGATACACAACAATGATACATAACAATGATATAACAATCATCCAACATGATAAGCAAGCAATCCAATTTTCATGCTTTAATCTTAAGGTCTTTTCACAAAGAGCACACAGCACACAAGCCGTGTAACACGGCAACATACGAACCACACATGTCCATACCTTTTTTCGCAAGTTCGGGTTGTCTCACACTCGGAGTCCCGGTCGGAGCACGCTTCGGTCCTAACGTTAATTAAAACAAGGCGTTAGTTTATTATTTTATGTGATGACACCCTATAGTGTATGTTATCCCCTAGGTATGTTGTTAGATGCTTAGTGTATATTGATTCCTAGGACTTCACATGCACTAATTGTAGGCTTACCTTACTCCTAGAACACTCACAACTTGTTTGTATGTTAACCAAGTCTTTTGTTCCTTAGGTAATGTTTAAAAGTGTTTAAGCGCTAGCTATGTAACAAGTTTATGTGACATGTATATAACATAGGTGAGTAATATCTTAACCCTTGTATAATGGTATTATAGATCCTAGAATACTCCTAAATCCTATTTATACAAAAGTCCACAAGTTTCAGAATCTGAAGCAACAAGTCCTTGTAATACCTTGTTTAACTCCGCTTTTAATGCAGCAATGGATGTATAACATTCTCCTCACGCTTTGGTATTCTAGTTATGCTCATAAGCTGTTAATTAAGTTCATTATTAAGCTAGGATTACACTTATAACACCTCAGTATTACAGTTATACAGAACCTATAATATTAGTAACCGAGACAACCAAATCCATGTTTCATTGAATTGTTTGTTTCTAGTTAGTTTAATTCCTGTCTGTTGTTTTCCTATAGTGTTTACCCAACTAGTTATGTGTGTTAGTCTAGGTTTAAACTCCAAACTTCACTCATAAATTACTCACGTAGCTTCTGTAATTATCTACACAGAAACAACTACCGCAGGGCAAACAGAAGCAAGAAAGGTTGAACTCAGAAAAACCGACCATTGTGCATATACATATCTCTTCCTGTTTTTCATCGATTTGTTGGATCCCCCAATGATTTTGCCACTTAATTTACTCTGTAATAATGTTTCTAGTTCACACCTAAGACAACACTACACTCCTAACACCTCAGAAAAATCTGTTACACAGGAAGCAAATTTTCAGAAACCAAAACCCACCGTCTGTAACAGTTCCTGTTATCATCCTTATATTCCTTCTGCGCACTAACACCTCTGTCTCTGATTCATCCCCATGTACTCCTAATCCAACTACTTGTTTTATCTCCATTTTAACTCAAAGCTTCACAAATACACTCACCTAACCCTTTGTACAGAAGCAGAATAAATCTTCCAGAAACACACATAAAACTGAAAACTGAAACTGCTATGTTCTTCTGTAATTTCCTTTGTCTTTCTTTTCTGTTCCCAATCTATTTCCTGATCCTTTCTAAGTATCTGTACTTAAGTAATGTGTTAACACGTTTTTGATACTCCAGAACAGACCAAGAGTAACCTAGACAAAGTCTCCAAGTTTTCTCTGCACAGAACCAGAAACTGATAAACCGATTTATTATCTTCTGTTTCACCTCTGATCCTTTATTCTCCTTTCTTTTGTCCTTAGTTACCTGGTTCCTAAATCCTCAAATGGTTTACCAGCTTTATTTCCCTCTGTAATAATGCCTCTAGTTCATACCTAAGACACCACCACTCTTCTAATGTCCCAGTACATTTGTTACAGAAACCAGAAACTGATATGACTTCCTATTTTTTTTCTCAACTCATCTACACCTCAGCTTATGGGTTAACAAGATCTTAAACATGAAGCTAATCCCAAAACCACATTGACAGCCCCTATGAACAACCTTATACAGAACTTAATAAACTGAACTGAAATAGAAGACAAAATTTGTAACTTACAACTGGTAGCTATTATTTCACTTCGTTTTTCTTTTCTTTTCTGTTTCGAGTATGCTTTCTGTTCCCTTCCAAATTATCTGCTCTTAGTTAGTGTATTAATAAACTTTTTAGACAAAAGAACAGACCAAGACTATGCTAGGCAATGTCCCTGAGTTTCTCTGCACAACCAAAACCAGACCTGATAAGTTAATATACAGGAAGTATCACATTTCAGAAACTGCCACCCACCTGTTACACCTCCTTCTACTTTTCTTTCTTTTACCGATCTATCTGGTTTTTTCACTTCTCTGAGGTTTCAACTTGGTTTAGCTACTGGTTAGGTAATTTACCTTGACATGAGTTTCCAAACAGAACCAGGGCACAGGAAACCAAACAACTTTCAGAAATCAGTTCCTAAACTGCTAACCTGATAACTTTTTTTCTCTAAAATTTATTTTTCCCACCCTCGAGTCTGGACCTCCTATTTCTCCAACTGTTATCACATTTAGTCAGGTAACTTAATAAAACTTTGAGCTCCCAACTCTCCCACTACAACTCCATAGAATTCTCAGAAAGCACTCACGCAGAAACCCCAATCTGTGAGATTTGGGACATGAGCTGTTACGAATTTTAGCCCCTGTTTGTTTTCCTGTGTTCACAGCTACCTAGTTTTCTTAACCTCTCCCCACCCCATTGATAGATCACTTAGTTATAGGTTCTTTTAATAGTTCAAACCCCAACAGTAGCAGTCACACCTTTGGGAAGTTCATATACAGAAAGACACATATTTCTTTTAGAACCTGAACTGATGTTTTCTTCTGCTATTTTATCGAAATGCTTGTTTCTGTTTTCTTTCCTTCTTTCACACTCTCATTGCTAGTTCATGTAGTTTAGGGTGTGACAGACTTAGGTGTCATCAGCTCAAAACTATACTAGAACAGTATACACACCAAGACTGCATGTTTCAGATTTACAGTACTCAACAGTTTTTGACAGGTTGATCCTCTTTCTTTTGTTTTCTGATTCTGAAACCAGTTCATAGATACTCACCAGCTGAGTGAGTTAGCAGATCTTCCTTGGCCAATCCTCGGTGCAGTATGGAACTTCGGTTCTGGAGTCACCCAACAGCAGCTGGAAGAAATCCTAGTAGTTAGACTCGACATAACAGGTGGAGGAATTAGACAGATTGTTGTTATCTGTTCTTTCTTCACAGAACTAGTTTAGGTGTCTCACCAGTGATAGTTTAGGTGTTTCCTTTTTGTTTCCTCGTGGCCCAAGCACTCTAACAAGCCTCTTACACCCCGGTTATTGATACAGCTGAGGAAAAACGAAAGATCTGCTAGAAATTAGACTGGGTAAGTCGGAGGGAAGTAATACAGAAGCGAGAAGGGATTTGGTTCAGGAAAACTTCACCTTCTGATTTAGCTTCAAACAAAGCTTTCATAGCTCCACTCAAGGTTCCTTTTTATCACAGCTGATGGGGACTGCATGGGGGGAGTCAAGCACGGAGAGAAAACCAGGAGGTTGGGTATAAGTCTTCAGGCAACATCAACACTACTGAAACAGTGATTATGTAGTAGTCAGTTCTAGAATACTACCTGAGTTGGATTCTCGGGCAGGGAAAACAGGTGATAGAAGTTACTCGATTTTAACTTGCTCTCTGGTTACTCCTCTGGCCACGCTTGCACAGACGAGAAAGAAGACAGAGTTAAGCTGCAATGGAGGTCTCGGGCAAGGGAAAACAGAAGAAGCAATGTAACTCAGTCGAGCTTACCTTGTGTGTTGGAATCGGAGAGGATGAAGGAGATTTCTGCCCATGCAGAAATGTTGCACCGCAGGAGAGTGATAGGGATGATCTATGACTTTTGAAATAATTGGCACAAGGCACGGGAGGCAATTGCAGTGCATGAAAGTTTGTAACAAAAAGGAAACGCATCTCTGGTGTATAGAATTTTGAAGCAGAGACAGGTTTTGTCCTTTGACTGAAACAGAATGTTGCCCATTGTCAGTTGCGCTGGTCTTCCCGATTTTGGGACAGTTAGGTATGGAGGTAAATGTTATCCAATGAGGTTTTAGTCTCAGGTTGTAAATAATTGTTACGTTCCAGCTTATACCCGGGAGGCTGAGTGAGCCTGACATTGTGTAATGGCTACAGTAAGTCCAGAATAGAATTTGGGCACAATTGGAATGCGCAAGTTACTAGGGGGGGTATGGGTTCTTGAATTAATAACTTCTATTGTCTCAGGATTTGATTCCACTGGTTCCTCTATGTCTATTCTGGTTCGAATCGGTTATTCACCGATGTAGAAGGAGATCGTTGCAGTAGTTGTTGTTTCTTTCTTTTTTTTTGTAGTACCCATTTAAATCTAATACTAGTTTTAACTGGCGTGAGTAAATTGCTGAATTTGAGCGCAGCTCACTCGGTAAAGCACTCGGAACATGTACGGGAGGTCTCGGGTTCGAGCCTCAATGGGAGCGTCTTTGCTCCCTTTTTTTTCTTTTTATTTGGATAGTTATATATGTGTACTTATATATGTGTCTATATATTAGTTCGTGTTGTTATTTTTATTATTAATATTTCGTTACGAAGTTACGTGACGACATCGTTACTTATTCGCGACATCTTAATTTCGTAACGTAACGTTACGCATATGTTCTTTCGTGTTCGTACATATATATATATTCGTACGTTGTTTTATGTCCATATTATAAACGTGTTATGGTTTTATACGTTTAATATTTAGGGGTATTTCAGCTTACCCCCCTTAAAAGAGACTTCGTCCCGAAGTCTTATTTCCTTAACTTATATTTCTCTACTCCTAGTAATCTTAAGGATCCAGTCCCGCTTCCATTCACGATACACAACGGATTAAGTTCATAATTAAAATTCTCAGTGCTTCCAAGCACCATGCCACATCAGTGGCTTCACACGAGTACTCATGGTAACCCAAAATGTTAGCAATGTATATAACATGCTAAAGTGCAAACCAAGGCACACAATACCCATTTATACAGAGCATACAACATGCTAGAGTGCAACCCATGGCACAACATTCATACAAAGTGTACATATACGTACATAACATTCTCACACACAAATCTACCAACCATCAATATGTGGTTGTAAGCACAACACATTCATTCATACCAAGCGTACATATACGTACATAACATTCTCACACACAAATCTACCAACCATCAACATGTGGTTGTAGAATTACAACATAGCGACACTCGCAAAAACACCCAAAACGAAACGCGCTTACCCCCCTTAAAAGAGGGGTCCGCCCTCGTACCCTACACTAAACCGAAGTATCGGTGAAAAGATAGGGGTACTTATCTCTCATCTTATTTTCGAGTTCCCATGTGGCTTCCTCTATATCTTGATTTGACCATAACACCTTAACTAGTCTAATTGACTTGTTCCGGGTCTCTCGGGTCTTAGTGTCTAGGATTCTCTGAGGGGTCTCCACTGATCTCAATGTGGGCTCTAGGACTAGCCTCTCGGGCTGTAGCACATGTGAGGGATCGGGCATGTACTTCTTTAGCTGAGAGACGTGAAATATATCATGAACTCGTCCCAACTCTGAGGGTAGATCAAGCCGATAAGCAACTGGGCCCACACGCTCCCTAATACTGTAGGGGCCTACGAACTTCGGGCTCAACTTTCCCTTTTGCCCGAATCTGAAGATTCCTTTCATCGGCGACACTTTCAAGAACACCTGGTCGCCAACGGCGAACTCCAGGTCTCGACGTCTATTATCTCCATACGCTTTCTGTCTATCCTGTGCGGCCTTTATATTTTTCCTGATCTGCTGGACCTCTGCCTGAACCTGTTGCAAATAGTCTGGGCCTATGATAAAAGCTTCGCTGGACTCGTCCCAGCACAACGGTGTACGGCAAGGTCTACCATATAACGCCTGAAAGGTGGCATTTTGATTGAGGCGTGTAACTGTTATTATACGCAAACTCGATGAGGTGCAACTTATCCACCAACTGCCCTGGAAGTCCAAGGCACATGCTCTAAGCATGTCCTCTAGGGTTGGATAGTCTCTCTGTCTGGCCATCGGTTGCGGGTGGAAAGCAGTGCTAAGCTTCAGCTCGGTGCCTATCGCTTCTCGTGAAGCCCTCCAATATCTCGAAAGGAATCTCGTGTCTCTATCCGACACTATTGTCTTTGGCACTCCATGGTGTCTTAAAATCTCCTTATCAAAAAGCTCTGCTAGTTTCGACACCTTCCATGTGTCCTTCATAGGAATGAATCGTGCTACCTTAGTTAGGCGATCCACAATTACCCATATCATATTCAATCCTCCTCGGGTCGGTGGCAGTCCAACTACAAAATCCATCGATAGATCATAGAATTTCCACTCTGGGATAGGCATTGGCTGCACTGTGCCTCCAGGTTTTCGGTGTTCAAATTTTATTTTCTGACAGGTAAGGCATCTGATAACGAAGTTCAAGACGTCGTTCTTCATGCCAACCCACCAAAAGTATCGCTTCATGTCCTTGTACATTTTTGAAGCTCCAGGGTGAATAGAAGTAGTAGAAGAATGAGACTCTCTCATGATACGCTCCTTGAGCTCTACGCTGTCGTGGGGAATACATAGTCTGCCATTCACACGAATCAGGCCATCCTCATGAAGCTGGTAGTCATATTTCTTCTTATCTAATGTGCCATCCCATTAGCTTCCGTCTAATATCAGCCATCACTCTGTCATTCGCTGAGCATTAAGTATTTCTTCAACTAGACTGGTGCCTGCTATAAGTGTATGCAATGTGTGAGCTCGGCGGCTAAGTGCATCAGCAACTACATTGGCTTTGCCCTCCTTATACTGAAGATTGATGTCATAATCCTTGAGGAACTCCATCCATCTGCGCTGCCTCATATTCAGTTCTTTTTGGGTGAACACATACTTTAGGCTTTTATGGTCGGAGTAGATGGTGATCTGTGAACCGTAGAGATAATGGCGCCAGATTTTGAGTGCAAACACGACTGCTCCAAGCTCAAGATCATGTGTGGGGTAGTGCTCTTCGTGCTTCTTCAATTGACGGGAGGCGTAGGCGACAACTTTCCCGTGCTGCATGAGAACACATCCAATACCCATACCGGATGCATCACAGTAGACTTCATATCCATCAGTACCTTCCGGAATCGTGAGGATGGGGGCTGAGGTCAATGCGTTTTTCAACTTTTCAAATGCTGCCTCACAGTCTGCTGTCCATGTGAAAGGGGTATCTTTCTTGATGAGGTTTGTCATGGGTTTTGCAATGCGAGAGAAGTCCTGAACAAACCGTCGGTAGTAGCCTGCTAGACCAAGGAAACTTCGTATATCTGTCACGGACTTCGGTCTCGGCCATGTACGAACTGCCTCCACTTTAGCTGGGTCAACTGCTATCCCGGCATCAGAAATGATATGTCCAAGGAATGCTACTTTCTCTAACCAGAATTCACACTTCGAGAATTTGGCGTACAACTGGTTGGCTCTGAGAGTCTCAAGTACCTGCCTGAGATGGTGCTGATGCTCTTCCTTGGTTCTCGAATATACCAGTATGTCATCAATAAATACCACGACTGTCTTGTCCAACTGATCTCTGAATACTCGGTGCATCAAGTCCATAAACCTCGCCGGGGCATTAGTTAGTCCAAACGGCATAACGGTGAATTCATAATGGCCGTATCGGGTCCTGAATGCGGTCTTTTCGATGTCGCTCTCCTTCACTGGGATCTGATGGTATCCTGATCTGAGGTCGATCTTCGAAAATACTGTCGCTCCTCTGAGCTGGTCAAACAGATCGTCTATGCGTGGCAAAGGGTAGCGGTTCTTCACTGTCACTGCATTCAGCTCACGATAATCAATGCATAGCCGAAGACTGCCGTCTTTCTTCTTGACAAATAATACGGGTGCGCCCCAAGGGGATACGCTCGGGCGTATGAATCCCTTATCCAACAACTCCTTCAATTGCTCTTTTAACTCCGCCATCTCTGCCGGGGCCATTCTGTACGGGGCTTTAGCAATAGGTCCTGTCCCGGGTACTAAGTCGATAGTGAACTCGACCTCTCGTGGTGGTGGCATACCGGGAAGCTCCTTAGGGAAGAGATCTGGAAACTCCCCAACCACTGGTACATCAGGGTTAAACTCCGGGTCTTGCTGGATGTCCTGAACATAACAGAGGTACACCTCCTGCTGCTTCTGAATCCTTGGCCATGGTCATGGCTGAAATGATTTTCACAGATGGCTGTCGGGGGTGCTGGCGGTATGATACAGTGACGCCGGACGGGCTCTTAAGCAATAATCTATGCTCGGCACACATATACGACCTCGATGCTTCTCTAACCAGTTCATACCACGATGACGTCAAAACCCAGGCCTCTGAACTCTATCAGGTCCAACGGGAAATCCTCCTCTCGGATTCTGATGGTGGCTCCTCGATAATACCGGGTACAACGAACTCTTTCCTTGGAAGGTAACGTCACACTGAAGTCTTCTAACTCCCGGGCTCGAGGTGCAACCGCTCGGCTAACGTCGGGGATACAAAAGTGTGTGAGGCTCCAGAGTCAAATAATACTGAGGCTGGGACTCCATTCACCGGGAAGGTACCGTGATAATATGGCCGCTGTCGCTAGCCTGAGCCTGTGTGAGTATGCTCAGAGTACCCTCTCTCCGGGTTCAACACCTATTCCCAAAATAATGTTACAAGTATTATTAGTGTGGTACGAGAAGAGTCGTAGATAATAAACCTTTCTTTATTCATCATTCCAATATTACATGTTCATTTCCATTACATAACTAATGCAAAAGATACATGGCTCAGTATTTCCTAAAGGTTAGGTTTAGTCGTCCAGGCTTCATATGAGTAGCGTTTATCACTGTTGAGGGTGCGGTGTTCGGCTTGATTCTCTTAATCCCGTGATATAGCATTCTGGAGGGTCCGCCCATGATCAACACGTCACCGGATTTTAGCCATATCTTCCTAGCTCGATCAATCCTCTTTTCTTCACCATAGAGGAACTCAGCATCATCTCCGATGGACACAGACACTATGGGTATTCCTAGGTCGAGGGACTCTTGTGTCTCGTCCTTGTCTTGGTGTAATCCAAGTCGGCCTTCTCTCTCGTAGAAGTTGATGATGCAGATGTCGGCTGGTAGGTCGGGTACTGGGTGTACTTCGCGTTGCTGTGCAACGCGTAGGGTCGTAATTAGGGATAGAAAGTCTTCGGGAATTGGTGGTGCATGTGCTTCGTCGGTGGGATAGCTCTTATATGGGTTCCAATCTTACCTAGGCACATCATTCTGAGTTTCATCATCTTTCCTCCGGGGTATGTCGGTGTGTAGAACCCGCCTGGTCCCACTCCAAACTTACGACATCTTCGAATAATGGCTACTTGGGCTTCAGGTGTCAGGTATCCTGGTAGTAGAATCATCCCGGGCTGGATAACTTGGCAATTTTCACTTAGGTAGTAGGGATTCTCAAGGTTGTGCCCGTCGGGTTCGAGGTTTGGATTTATCGGGAAGCATATGTCAAAGGTTTCTACTGCACTTAAGGGTATTCTAGTTCGTTTAGCGGTACTAGTAATTTAACAAATTTCATGCATGGTCATACAGCTTGGCACACAAGAATTTAGACATGCTTTTCAAACAATAGGGTTTCGAGGTTACCTGCGCTGTGGGAGTGTCGGGTCCCTCGGTGCGGTCCATGATGTGCAACACTGCCTTCCCGGGCCTCGAGGTAGATGCCTTCTGAGAGTCTTGGGGTCCCGCTCCGTGCGTAGGCTGGGTGTGCTGGGCTCCATGCTGGCCTCCGGGTCCCGATCTCTGGCCACCTCTCACACCATAGCCGGGCTTGTAGTTCTTGCCCTGGGGATTCGCGAAGCACTCGAAAGCCCTGTGTCCGCTCTTCTTGCAGTTAAAACAATTTACTTGGTTGCCCTGACAGTCAACACTGGGGTGGTTCTTCGAGCATCGCCCACAGATATATCGGCGCTCGGTCCACTTGCTCGGACCGGCTCCAGTCCCTAAACAGGTTACTTGGTTAGTCAACAACAAATAATAATAACTGTAAAGATATTCAAGTGTTAGAGTTCGTTTCATTTTACCCCTGGGTGGGTAAGAGCGGAGCGGCTTAGCCGCGGTGGCCGGGCGGCTCAGCTGAAGTCTCTCTGTAGGCCGATTCCCATGGTATCTCGCCCGCTTCCTATTTGGGTAACGCTTACTCCTGTCAGCTCCCCTCTGCCTACGGTCCTCTGAGTCACCGTCCTTCACCTTCCTTTTCCTAGCGAATTCTTCATCCCGCATCCTGACGGTGATCTCGACCTGGGATGCTGCATGATAGCAATCCTGTACAAAATAGGGTTTAGTAAACTCTTCACAAAATAATACTCAGTGCAAATTTATAGTTCAAGTGCAACCTGGATCGTGGCATAACGGCTGGGTCCCATGCCGTATCTGATGTGGTAGTTCAGCCCGCCGTAGAAACGCTCCACTAGGATTTCATCTGAGTATCCCAAACCAGGAAGTACGCGGAGTAAAGCAGTGAACGCCGAGTAGTAATTATCTACTGTCATCCCCTCCGTCTGTCTCAGAATGTCTAACTCAAGCCGCTTCTTCGTCCGGAGGTGGGCGGGGTAGTACTTAGCCCTCAGTAAGGCCGTGTAAGCATCCCATCCAAAAGTGGGGTCGGCTAGGTGAGCATCCTTCACAAGCTTCCACCAGTCACTCGCTGACTCTCGTAGGTAGTAGGCGGCGAGTCTGACCTTAACCTCAGCCGGAACATTCAAGGTGTCGAAAGCAGTCTCCAGGACATTGATGTAGTTCTCTAAGTAGGTGGGGTCCGTCTCTCCTCGGAACTCCGCCGGTCGAAGGTCTGCTAAGCTCTTCACCCAGTTCGTCTCTCTAGGTGGGTGAGGTGGTGGTGGCGGTGGTGCCTGCTGGGTCCCTGACTGGAATCCCATGTGACCTAGGGCCGCTGCTACTATCTCAGCGATGGTCTGCCCTGCAGCTACACTATCTTGCTCCATCTGACCACGGCCTCGTCCTCGACCTCGTCGTCCAGACATCTGAAAATGTCGTTATTAGCTCAAAACATTCACAAGAACTTACTGCAAGTTATTATCGCCCTTGCTGGCGGTTTAATTCGGTAAAGTCGTGCCTCACAATGCTAACCCTTAACCCCGTTTCCCAAATTTAGGTTTTCCTATTCTCGGTACTCCTTTATTCCAGTCATCAGAGCGCAACTACGCTCTGATACCACTTTCTGTAACACCCCGATTAAACCGATCAATAGTCTGAACGATGCGCCAACGATGACCTAGCAAGTCTAAACAGCGGATTTACAACGTATGCTCGGGTGTCACAGACGTCAACCACCCACGTGGTTGACACAACAACAACAACAACAATACTAAGCTGCGGTCCGATTGAATGGAATTAAAACACAATCAAGTCCAAGCACCATAGAAATTACAGACCAAGTACCGAGAATTTCTACAGCATAAGTCTTAGTTCAACAACAAGATCAAAAGTACAACAAAGTCATAACCCATACATTAACCATACACTACTACAGTCCTGCCCATTTAGACGACCCCCATGGTAGTCACCCGTGCCTACTCTTCGCCCGCTTCTCGTTTCATACCTGTAAAAATAAAGGACTCAGCAACTATGCCGAGTATGAACGTGTGAAGCCCGCATGTTACCGGGCTACACGACTACTTGGTCGAATATAATTAAGTCCAATTTCATGCAATAGGAAAACAATAACATATAGCATACAACATCATAAGGCAACACACACATGTCGGCATAAGATAACAACAAGCATCTCAAGCATGCAAACAAGTAGAGTTTTTGTAGAATTCGTATAATGATGATCCGCACAGTGGGATCATACAATATTGAGTATTTTCGTGTCTTTCTCTTTGTCTCCACCAAGTGCACTTCTCTTTCTCTTTCTTGCACCGGTCTGGGGATGTAGATTTACTCCCTTGACCATATAATGCGGGTGCCCATCTTTCTCTGGTTCTCATTGATCTATTGTGTGTTCTTCTGTTACCGCACGTTGGAGGACATCTCCTCCATAGCTAGTCCCCCATTCTCGGCGTCATGCGCCGAGAAAGCGGAGTCGCCTCTTGACTCCAGGATAAGCTCCCCCAAGTTGTCACTCCCCCATTCCGACGTCATGCGCCGGGAAAGCGGAGTCGCCTCTAGACTCCAGGATGTGCTCCACATAAAAGGGCGAAGGATCTGATGCAGATACCAACTCCCGAATTTTTCCATACCGCGCGGCCCGAGATGTCGTCTTCCCGGGTTATCCTCATGTCCCACCAATCGAGATTTGCTCTTCATTATCATTCATGAATAGACACCATAGTGGGTGTACGTCCTCCTTAGTTAGAGAGGAGTTCCCCTTATAGTGTTTTCTTTGTTTCTCATAGTTCTCAGTGTTTCATCTCAAATCACATAAACGCGAAGGGACTAAACTACTGTGTGCGCGCAATGATACACAACAATGATACATAACAATGATATAACAATCATCCAACATGATAAGCAAGCAATCCAATTTTCATGCTTTAATCTTAAGGTCTTTTCACAAAGAGCACATAGCACACAAGCTGTGTAACACGGCAACATACGAACCACACATGTCCATACCTTTTTTCGCAAGTTCGGGTTGTCTCACACTCGGAGTCCCGGTCGGAGCACGCTACGGTCCTAACGTTAATTAAAACAAGGCGTTAGTTTATTATTTTATGTGATGACACCCTATAGTGTATGTTATCCCCTAGGTATGTTGCTAGATGCTTAGTGTATATTGATTCCTAGGACTTCACATGCACTCATTGTAGGCTTACCTTACTCCTAGAACACTCACAACTTGTTTGTATGTTAACCAAGTCTTTTGTTCCTTAGGTAATGTTTAAAAGTGTTTAAGCGCTAGCTATGTAACAAGTTTATGTGACATGTATATAACATAGGTGAGTAATATCTTAACCCTTGTATAATGGTATTATAGATCCTAGAATACTCCTAAATCCTATTTATACAAAAGTCCACAAGTTTCAGAATCTGAAGCAACAAGTCCTTGTAATACCTTGTTTAACTCCGCTTTTAATGCAGCAATGGATGTATAACATTCTCCTCACGCTTTGGTATTCTAGTTATGCTCATAAGCTGTTAATTAAGTTCATTATTAAGCTAGGATTACACTTATAACACCTCAGTATTACAGTTATACAGAACCTATAATATTAGTAACCGAGACAACCAAATCCATGTTTCATTGAATTGTTTGTTTCTAGTTAGTTTAATTCATGTCTGTTGTTTTCCTATAGTGTTTACCCAACTAGTTATGTGTGTTAGTCTAGGTTTAAACTCCAAACTTTACTCATAAATTACTCACGTAGCTTCTGTAATTATCTACACAGAAACAACTACCGCAGGGCAAACAGAAGCAAGAAAGGTTGAACTCAGAAAAACCGACCATTGTGCATATACATATCTCTTCCTGTTTTTCATCGATTTGTTGGATCCCCCAATGATTTTGCCACTTAATTTACTCTGTAATAATGTTTCTAGTTCACACCTAAGACAACACTACACTCCTAACACCTCAGAAAAATCTGTTACACAGGAAGCAAATTTTTAGAAACCAAAACCCACCGTCTGTAACAGTTCCTGTTATCATCCTTATATTCCTTCTGCGCACTAACACCTCTGTCTCTGATTCATCCCCATGTACTCCTAATCCAACTACTTGTTTTATCTCCATTTTAACTCAAAGCTTCACAAATACACTCACCTAACCCTTTGTACAGAAGCAGAATAAATCTTCCAGAAACACACATAAAACTGAAAACAGAAACTGCTATGTTCTTCTGTAATTTCCTTTGTCTTTCTTTACTGTTCCCAATCTATTTCCTGATCCTTTCTAAGTATCTGTACTTAAGTAATGTGTTAACACGTTTTTGAAACTCCAGAACAGACCAAGAGTAACCTAGACAAAGTCTCCAAGTTTTCTCTGCACAGAACCAGAAACTGATAAACCGATTTATTATCTTCTGTTTCACCTCTGATCCTTTATTCTCCTTTCTTTTGTCCTTAGTTACCTGGTTCCTAAATCCTCAAATGGTTTACCAGCTTTATTTCCCTCTGTAATAATGCCTCTAGTTCATACCTAAGACACCACCACTCTTCTAATGTCCCAGTACATTTGTTACAGAAACCAGAAACTGATATGACTTCCTATTTTTTTTCTCAACTCATCTACACCTCAGCTTATGGGTTAACAAGATCTTAAACATGAAGCTAATCCCAAAACCACATTGACAGCCCCTATGAACAACCTTATACAGTACTTAATAAACTGAACTGAAATAGAAGACAAAATATGTAACTTAAAACTGGTAGCTATTATTTCACTTCGTTTTTCTTTTCTATTCTGTTTCGAGTATGCTTTTGTTCCCTTCCAAATTATCTGCTCTTAGTTAGTGTATTAATAAACTTTTTAGACAAAAGAACAGACCAAGACTATGCTAGGCAATGTCCCTGAGTTTCTCTGCACAACCAAAACCAGACCTGATAAGTTAATATACAGGAAGTATCACATTTCAGAAACTGCCACCCACCTGTTACACCTCCTTCTACTTTTCTTTCTTTTACCGATCTATCTGGTTTTTTCACTTCTCTGAGGTTTCAACTTGGTTTAGCTACTGGTTAGGTAATTTACCTCGACATGAGTTTCCAAACAGAACCAGGGCACAGGAAACCAAAACAACTTTCAGAAATCAGTTCCTAAACTGCTAACCTGATAACTTTTTTTCTCTAAAATTTATTTTTCCCACCCTCGAGTCTGGACCTCCTATTTCTCCAACTGTTATCACATTTAGTCAGGTAACTTAATAAAACTTTGAGCTCCCAACTCTCCCACTACAACTCCATAGAATTCTCAGAAAGCACTCACGCAGAAACCCCAATCTGTGAGATTTGGGACATGAGCTGTTACGAATTTTAGCCCCTGTTTGTTTTCCTGTGTTCACAGCTACCTAGTTTTCTTAACCTCTCCCCACCCCATTGATAGATCACTTAGTTATAGGTTCTTTTAATAGTTCAAACCCCAACAGTAGCAGTCACACCTTTGGGAAGTTCATATACAGAAAGACACATATTTCTTTTAGAACCTGAACTGATGTTTTCTTCTGCTATTTTATCGAAATGCTTGTTTCTGTTTTCTTTCCTTCTTTCACACTCTCATTGCTAGTTCATGTAGTTTAGGGTGTGACAGACTTAGGTGTCATCAGCTCAAAACTATACTAGAACAGTATACACACCAAAACTGCATGTTTCAGATTTACAGTACTCAACAGTTTTTGACAGGTTGATCCCCTTTCTTTTGTTTTCTGATTCTGAAACCAGTTCATAGATACTCACCAGCTGAGTGAGTTAGCAGATCTTCCTTGGCCAATCCTCGGTGCAGTATGGAACTTCGGTTCTGGAGTCACCCAACAGCAGCTGGAAGAAATCCTAGTAGTTAGACTCAACATAACAGGTGGAGGAATTAGACAGATTGTTGTTATCTGTTCTTTCTTCGCCGAACTAGTTTAGGGTGTCTCACCAGTGATAGTTTAGGTGTTTCCTTTTTGTTTCCTCGTGGCCCAAGCACTCTAACAAGCCTCTTACACCCCGGTTATTGATACAGCTGAGGAAAAATGAAAGATTTGCTAGAAATTAGACTGGGTAAGTCTGAGGGAAGTAATACAGAAGCGAGAAGGGATTTGGTTCAGGAAAACTTCACCTTCTGATTTAGCTTCAAACAAAGCTTTCACAGCTCCACTCAAGGTTCCTTTTTATCACAGTTGATGGGGACTGCATGGGGGGAGTCAAGCACGGAGAGAAAACCAGGAGGTTGGGTATAAGTCTTCAGGCAACATCAACACTACTGAAACAGTGATTATGTAGTAGTCAGTTCTAGAATACTACCTGAGTTGGATTCTCGGGCAGGGAAAACATGTGATAGAAGTTACTCGATTTTAACTTGCTCTCTGGTTACTCCTCTGGCCACGCTTGCACAGACGAGAAAGAAGACAGAGTTAAGCTGCAATGGAGGTCTCGGGCAAGGGAAAACAGAAGAAGCAATGTAACTCAGTTGAGCTTACCTTGTGTGTTGGAATCGGAGAGGATGAAGGAGATTTCTGCCCATGCAGAAATGTTGCACCGCATGAGAGTGATAGGGATGATCTATGACTTTTGAAATAAGTGGCACAAGGCACGGGAGGCAATTGCAGTGCATGAAAGTTTGTAACAAAAAGGAAACGCATCTCTGGTGTATAGAATTTTGAAGCAGAGACAGGTTTTGTCCTTTGACTGAAACAGAATGTTGCCCATTGTCAGTTGCGCTGGTCTTCCCGATTCTGGGACAGTTGGGTATGGAGGTAAATGTTATCCAATGAGGTTTTAGTCTCAGGTTGTAAATAACTGTTACGTTCCAGCTTATACCCGGGAGGCTGAGTGAGCCTGACATTGTGTAATGGCTACAGTAAGTCCAGAATAGAATTTGGGCACAATTGGAATGCGCAAGTTACTAGGGGGGGTATGGGTTCTTGAATTAATAACTTCTATTGTCTCAGGATTTGATTCCACTGGTTCCTCTATGTCTATTCTGGTTCGAATCGGTTATTCACCGATGTAGAAGGAGATCGTTGCAGTAGTTGTTGTTTCTTTCTTTTTTTTTTGTAGTACCCATTTAAATCTAATACTAGTTTTAACTGGCGTGAGTAAATTGCTGAATTTGAGCGCAGCTCACTCGCTAAAGCACTCGGAACATGTACGGGAGGTCTCGGGTTCGAGCCTCAATGGGAGCGTTCTTTGCTCCCTTTTTTTTTCTTTTTATTTGGATAGTTATATATGTGTACTTATATATATGTGACTATATATTAGTTCGTGTTGTTATTTTTATTATTAATATTTCGTTACGAAGTTACGTGACGACATTGTTACTTATTCGCGACGTCTTAATTTCGTAAAGTAACGTTACGCATATGTTCTTTCGTGTTCGTACATATATATATATTCGTACGTTGTTTTATGTCCATATTATAAACGTGTTATGGTTTTATACGTTTAATATTTTGGGGTATTTCAGATTTAAAGCGTACTCCTCTGCGGGCAAATTCATCAACTACTCTGACGAGTAATAAAGAAACTGAGATGGCTTAGTTCGGAGAAGAAAAAATGTTTTAGAAGTAAGGAGAGATGTGCTCCTCTGAAAGATTATTGGTGAAATGTGCACCATAATTGCACACAAAGAAGATGAAAAGTGCATCCGAATTTTGGAGAGAAGTGCTCCGTGGAAGAATGAAGATACATGCTTCTGATATTTTTGTTTAGTTTGTTTAGATGTTTTTTCGTAGTTTTTTTAGAGAATTTCAAATCAATGGAAAGTGTTGGTTTTAATGATATGAAATTATTTATTATTGATTTGAAATTATTATTATTTAGTCTTAATCTAGAAGAATAACTTTTGTAGGAGGAAGTTACGGGTTGTTAATGAAGTTTTTTATGTTAAGGTTCACATAATTGATATCTATTGCCAGTGTAGATGGGTGATCTTGGGAGAAATGAGCATGAGACACCCAAGGGAGAGGCAATTTCCTATCGTGTGAGTTTATTTATCGTTACCCTATACTGCCTGTTAATTTTGTTTCAGGTTATTCATTTTATTGTGTTTGTTTTTACTTTTAGAGTCAACCTTTGATAATGGATGCTTTCCCTGAAGCCTGTGTAGTTATACTAATTGGACTTCCTAAATCGGGAAAGTCTACAACTATAAGAAGTGTAACAGATGGCCAGGTGGAGCGGCTGCATGAGCAAGACATAGATCGTCCTTGTAAGCAGGGGCGGGGCTAGTGGGGATGGAGGGAGCAAAAGACCCCCAACTTTACTAAATTACATAAAATTATAATGAAATAAAAATTAAGTAAAGTTTCACAAAATCCCCCTAATTATTTGTAATTTTACATATGCCCCCTTAATTTTTATTTTTGGCTCCGCCCCTGCTTGTAAGCTTTTGGTGTTTAGTTTACTAGTTTTCAATATTCTTTGTAGTTTGTTATTTTCCTTCGAAATGGTAGAAGTGTACTCCTAATTCTTGAATTTTAGATTTGAAATGTACGTGTCAGAGGTGGGGTGACGTTTATTTCATGAACGTGAAGTTATTCAAGATTGCAGTGCGGCTGCGACACAGCTACAAGCTTCGTTTTAATGGAATGCCATTAGATTACAAAATTCTAAAATTCTTTAGGGATATGGAAAATAAATACTATCCTAATACTTGAAGCATCTTCATTTACGTGGTGGACAAAAGAAAGCTCTTAAATCAAGACACTTTACAGAATAATGCTTTCCAGCTGATTTACAAAGGGTGTATATTTATGTCAATTAGTTCATATATGAATAAATGTGTCTATATATCGTTTTTGATTTTTTTCCTTTTGTTTTTTTTGCTGCTAAAAGTGTCGACATTTAAGAAGTCAATTATGTGCACTGTTCACAGCAAATGATGTTGGCCCTTATATGACATATGCTGGGATAAGAGAATCGCTCGCTGATGGTAGCACTGAGTTTACCAAAACATCATGGTTGGTGATGTTAATCTTTTAAAACATTTTATTACATAGTAAATTGTGCTTATATGTAACTCTTGAGTTGTGTTCCTATTCTATATTGTAGTCGTATGATGAATGCTTCCGCCTTTTGAAAAAAGTCTCTGTATTAGGCATTCAACATCTTTACCAAACGCTTTAGGGTGATGCTTTCTATGTAATGATTTCATTATTTATATTGTGTAAGATCTTAGATCCTTTGAATCTCTTCCATGTTACTGATACTATACACAATTCTGGTTTCATCGACAATGTTCAGAGGTATATAGAGGGAAGAAATAAATGTAGATTTCTTTCTGATTACTGAGGTAAAAAAAAAAAGTTTTGTCATACATATACTTCTCTTTACTGTCGTAAATTTTTAGTCATAATTTGTCTTCGGTTTTGTTGAGTGAACAAAAAAAAAAGCATAAAAAAAGGTTGTTGAGTTTGAGTGATGACATCAAATTTCAGAATTTCCTATTCCAGTTTTTTAGTGGCAAAAATTATCATTCATGGACTATTCGAATGGATTCATATCTACGAGCTTTCAATTTGTGAGAAGTCGTGGAAACCTATTTTAAGCGTACTCCTCTGCGGACAAATTCATCAACTACTCAGACGAGTAACAAAGAAACTGAGATGGCTTAGTTCGTAGAAGAAAACATGTTTTAGAAGTAAGGAGAGATGTGCTCCTCTGAAAGATTATTGGTGAGATGTGAACCATAATTGCAGACGAAGAAGATGAGAAGTGCATCCGGATTTTGGAGAGAAGTGCTTCGTGGAAGATTGAAGAGACGTGCTTCAGATATTTTTGTTTATTTTGTTAAGATGTTTTTTCTTAGTTTCTTTTAGGGAATTTCAAATCAAGGGAAAGTGTTGGTTTTAATGATTTGAAATTATTTATTATTGATTTGAAATTATTTATTATTTGGTCTTAATCTAGAAGAATAACTTTTGTAGGAGGAAGTTACGGGTTGTTAAGATATTTTTTGATAGCTAGTTTGGTTTTCATTAACCTATAGAAGGATTGTATTCCTATCAGAATTATAATGCAAGAGTCACGTATTATTCTTCCTTCACCCATTTCTCCACATTCTTATATTTTCATCATGGTATCAGGAGCGAGATAGAGGGAAGAAATCAATGCAGATTTCTTTATGATTACTAAGGTCCAAAAAAAAAAGATTTGTCATATATATGCTTCTCTTTATTGTCGTAAATTTTAAGTTATAATTTGTCTTAGGTTTTGTTGATGGAACAAAAAAAAAGCATAAAAAAAAGTTTTTGGGTTTGAGTGATGACATCAAATTTCAATATTCTTTCTTCAGTTTTTTAGTGGCAAGATTTATCATTCATGGACCATTCGAATGGAGTCATATCTACATGCTTTCAATTTGTGGGAACTCGTGGAAACCGATTTTAAGCGTACTCCTCTGCGGACAAATTCATCAAATACTCTGACGAGTAATAAAGAAACTGAGATGGCTTAGTTCATAGAAGAAAACATGTTTTAGAAGTAAGGAGAGATGTGCTCCTCTGAAAGATTATTGGTGAGATGTGAACCATAATTGCAGACGAAGAAGATGAGAAGTGCATCCGGATTTTGGAGAGAAGTGCTCCGTGGAAGATTGAAGAGACGTGCTTCAGATATTTTTGTTTATTTTGTTAAGATGTTTTTTCTTAGTTTCTTTTAGAAAATTTCAAATCAAGGGAAAGTGTTGGTTTTAATGATTTGAAATTATTTATTATTGATTTGAAATTATTTATTATTTGGTCTTAATCTAGAAGAATAACTTTTGTAGGAGGAAGTTACGGGTTGTTAAGATATTTTTTGATAGCTAGTTTGGTTTTCATTAACCTATAGAAGGATTGTATTCCTATCAGAATTATAATGCAAGAGTCATGTATTATTCTTCCTTCACCCATTTCTCCACATTCTTATATTTTCATCATGGTATCAGGAGCGAGATAGAGGGAAGAAATCAATGCAGATTTCTTTATGATTACTAAGGTCCAAAAAAAAAGTTTTGTCATATATATGCTTCTCTTTATTGTCGTAAATTTTAAGTTATAATTTGTCTTAGGTTTTGTTGATGGAACAAAAAAAAAGCATAAAAAAAAGTTTTTGAGTTTGAGTGATGACATCAAATTTCAATATTCTTACTTCAGTTTTTTAGTGGCAAGATTTATCATTCATGGACCATTCGAATGGAGTCATATCTACATGCTTTCAATTTGTGGGAAGTCGTGGAAACCGATTTAAAGCGTACTCCTCTGCGGACAAATTCATCAACTACTCTGACGAGTAATAAAGAAACTGAGATGGCTTATTTCGGAGAAGAAAAAATGTTTTAGAAGTAAGGAGAGATGTGCTCCTCTGAAAGATTATTGGTGAAATGTGCACCAAAATTGCACACAAAGAAGATGAAAAGTGCATCCGAATTTTGGAGAGAAGTGCTCCGTGGAAGAATGAAGATACATGCTTCTGATATTTTTGTTTAGTTTGTTTAGATGTTTTTCGTAGTTTTTTTAGAGAATTTCAAATCAATGGAAAGTGTTGGTTTTAATGATATGAAATTATTTATTATTGATTTGAAATTATTAGTATTTAGTCTTAATCTAGAAGAATAACTTTGTAGGAGGAAGTTACGGGTTGTTAATGAAGTTTTTTATTTTAAGGTTCACATAATTGATATCTATTGCCAGTGTAGATGGGTGATCTTGGGAGAAATGAGCATGAGACACCCAAGGGAGAGGCAATTTCCTATCGTGTAAGTTTATTTATCGTTACCCTATACTGCCTGTTAATTTTGTTCAGGTTATTCATTTTATTGTGTTTGTTTTTACTTTTAGAGTCAACCTTTGATAATGGATGCTTTCCCTGAAGCCTGTGTAGTTATACTAATTGGACTTCCTAAATCGGGAAAGTCTACAACTATAAGAAGTGTAACAGATGGCCGAGTGGAGCGGCTGCATGAGCAAGACATAGATCGTCCTTGTAAGCAGGGGCGGGGCTAGTGGGGATGGAGGGAGCAAAAGACCCCCAACTTTACTAAATTACATAAAATTATAATGAAATAAAAAATTAAGAAAAGTTTCACAAAATCCCCCTAATTATTTGTAATTTTACATATGCCCCCTTAATTTTTATTTTTGGCTCCGCCCCTGCTTGTAAGCTTTTGGTGTTTAGTTTACTAGTTTTCAATATTCTTTGTAGTTTGTTATTTTCCTTCGAAATGGTAGAAGTGTACTCCTAATTCTTGAATTTTAGATTTGAAATGTACGTGTCAGAGGTGGGGTGACGTTTATTTCATGAACGTGAAGTTATTGAAGATTGCAGTGCGGCTGCGACACAGCTACAAGCTTCGTTTTAATGGAATGCCATTAGATTACAAAATTCTAAAATTCTTGAGGGATATGGAAAATAAATACTATCCTAATATTTGAAGCATCTTCGTTTACGTGGTGGACAAAAGAAAGCTCTTAAATCAAGACACTTTACAGAATAATGCTTTCCAGCTGATTTACAAAGTGGTGTATATATTTATGTCAATTAGTTCATATATGAATAAATGTGTCTATATATCGTTTTTGATTTTTCCTTTTGTTTTTTTTTTTGCTGCTAAAAGTGTCGACATTTAAGAAGTCAATTATGTGCACTGTTCACAGCAAATGATGTTGGCCCTTATATGACATATGCTGGGATAAGAGAATCGCTCGCTGATGGTAGCACTGAGTTTACCAAAACATCATGGTTGGTGATGTTAATCTTTTAAAACATTTTATTACATAGTAAATTGTGCTTATATGTAACTCTTGAGTTGTGTTCCTATTCTATATTGTAGTCGTATGATGAATGCTTCCGCCTTTTGAAAAAAGTCTCTGTATTAGGCATTCAACATCTTTACCAAACGCTTTAGGGTGATGCTTTCTATGTAATGATTTCATTATTTATATTGTGTAAGATCTTAGATCCTTTGAATCTCTTCCATGTTACTGATACTATACACAATTCTGGTTTCATCGACAATATTCAGAGGTATATAGAGGGAAGAAATAAATGTAGATTTCTTTCTGATTACTGAGGTCAAAAAAAAAAGTTTTGTCATACATATACTTCTCTTTATTGTCGTAAATTTTTAGTCATAATTTGTCTTCGGTTTTGTTGAGTGAACAAAAAAAAAGCATAAAAAAAGGTTGTTGAGTTTGAGTGATGACATCAAATTTCAGAATTTCCTATTCCAGTTTTTTAGTGGCAAAAATTATCATTCATGGACTATTCGAATGGATTCATATCTACGAGCTTTCAATTTGTGAGAAGTCGTGGAAACCTATTTTAAGCGTACTCCTCTGCGGACAAATTCATCAACTACTCAGACGAGTAACAAAGAAACTGAGATGGCTTAGTTCGTAGAAGAAAACATGTTTTAGAAGTAAGGAGAGATGTGCTCCTCTGAAAGATTATTGGTGAGATGTGAACCATAATTGCAGACGAAGAAGATGAGAAGTGCATCCGGATTTTGGAGAAGTGCTTTCGTGGAAGATTGAAGAGACGTGCTTCAGATATTTTTGTTTATTTGTTAAGATGTTTTTCTTAGTTTCTTTTAGGGAATTTCAAATCAAGGGAAAGTGTTGGTTTTAATGATTTGAAATTATTTATTATTGATTTGAAATTTTTATTATTGGTCTTAATCTAGAAGAATAACTTTGTAGGAGGAAGTTACGGGTTGTTAAGATATTTTTTGATAGCTAGTTTGGTTTTCATTAACCTATAGAAGGATTGTATTCCTATCAGAATTATAATGCAAGAGTCACGTATTATTCTTCCTTCACCCATTTCTCCACATTCTTATATTTTCATCATGGTATCAGGAGCGAGATAGAGGGGAAGAAATCAATGCAGATTTCTTTATGATTACTAAGGTCCAAAAAAAAATTTGTCATATATATGCTTCTCTTTATTCGTAAATTTTAAGTTATAATTTGTCTTAGGTTTTGTTGATGGAACAAAAAAAAAAGCATAAAAAAAAAGTTTTTGGGTTTGAGTGATGACATCAAATTTCAATATTCTTTCTTCAGTTTTTTAGTGGCAAGATTTATCATTCATGGACCATTCGAATGGAGTCATATCTACATGCTTTCAATTTGTGGGAACTCGTGGAAACCGATTTAACGTACTCCTCTGCGGACAAATTCATCAAATACTCTGACGAGTAATAAAGAAACTGAGATGGCTTAGTTCATAGAAGAAAACATGTTTTAGAAGTAAGGAGAGATGTGCTCCTCTGAAAGATTATTGGTGAGATGTGAACCATAATTGCAGACGAAGAAGATGAGAAGTGCATCCGGATTTTGGAGAGAAGTGCTCCGTGGAAGATTGAAGAGACGTGCTTCAGATATTTTTGTTTATTTTGTTAAGATGTTTTTTCTTAGTTTCTTTTAGAAAATTTCAAATCAAGGGAAAGTGTTGGTTTTAATGATTTGAAATTATTTATTATTGATTTGAAATTATTTATTATTTGGTCTTAATCTAGAGAATAACTTTTGTAGGAGGAAGTTACGGGTTGTTAAGATATTTTTTGATAGCTAGTTTGGTTTTCATTAACCTATAGAAGGATTGTATTCCTATCAGAATTATAATGCAAGAGTCATGTATTATTCTTCCTTCACCCATTTCTCCACATTCTTATATTTTCATCATGGTATCAGAGCGAGAGATAGGGAAGAAATCAATGCAGATTTCTTTATGATTACTAGGTCCAAAAAAAAGTTTTGTCATATATATGCTTCTCTTATTGTCGTAAATTTTAAGTTATATTTGTCTAGGTTTGTTGATGGAACAAAAAAAAAGCATAAAAAAAGTTTTTGAGTTTGAGTGATGACATCAAATTTCCAATATTCTTACTTCAGTTTTTTAGTGGCAAGATTTCATTCATGGACATTCGAATGGAGTCATCTACATGCTTTCAATTTGTGGGAAGTCGTGGAAACCGATTTAAAGCGTACTCCTCTGCGACAAATTCATCAACTACTCTGACGAGTAATAAAGAAACTGAGATGGCTTATTTCGGAGAAGAAAAAATGTTTTAGAAGTAAGGAGAGATGTGCTCCTCTGAAAGATTATTGGTGAATGTGCACCAAAATTGCACACAAAAAGATGAAAAGTGCATCCGAATTTTGGAGAGAGTGCTCCGTGGAAGAATGAAGATACATGCTTCTGATATTTTTGTTTAGTTTGTTTAGATGTTTTTTCGTAGTTTTTTTAGAGAATTTCAAATCAATGGAAAGTGTTGGTTTTAATGATATGAAATTATTTATTATTGATTTGAAATTATTATTATTTAGTCTTAATCTAGAAGAATAACTTTTGTAGGAGGAAGTTACGGGTTGTTAATGAAGTTTTTTATTTAAGGTTCACATAATTGATATCTATTGCCAGTGTAGATGGGTGATCTTGGGAGAAATGAGCATGAGACACCCAAGGGAGAGGCAATTTCCTATCGTGTAAGTTTATTTATCGTTACCCTATACTGCCTGTTAATTTTGTTTCAGGTTCATTTTATTGTGTTTGTTTTTACTTTTAGAGTCAACCTTTGATAATGGATGCTTTCCCTGAAGCCTGTGTAGTTATACTAATTGGACTTCCTAAATCGGGAAAGTCTACAACTATAAGAAGTGTAACAGATGGCCGAGTGGAGCGGCTGCATGAGCAAGACATAGATCGTCCTTGTAAGCAGGGGCGGGGCTAGTGGGGATGGAGGGAGCAAAAGACCCCCAACTTTACTAAATTACATAAATATAATGAAATAAAAAATTAAGAAAAGTTTCACAAATCCCCCTAATTATTTGTAATTTTCATATGCCCCCTTAATTTTTATTTTTGGCTCCGCCCCTGCTTGTAAGCTTTTGGTGTTTAGTTACTAGTTTTCAATATTCTTTGTAGTTTGTTATTTTCCTTCGAAATGGTAGAAGTGTACTCCTAATTCTTGAATTTTAGATTTGAAATGTACGTGTCAGAGGTGGGGTGACGTTTATTTCATGAACGTGAAGTTATTGAAGATTGCAGTGCGGCTGCGACACAGCTACAAGCTTCGTTTTAATGGAATGCCATTAGATTACAAATTCTAAAATTCTTGAGGATATGGAAAATAATACTATCCTAATATTTGAAGCATCTTCGTTTACGTGGTGGACAAAAGAAAGCTCTTAAATCAAGACACTTTACAGAATAATGCTTTCCAGCTGATTTACAAAGTGGTGTATATATTTATGTCAATTAGTTCATATATGAATAAATGTGTCTATATATCGTTTTTGATTTTTTTTTCCTTTTGTTTTTTTGCTGCTAAAGTGTCGACATTTAAGAAGTCAATTATGTGCACTGTTCACAGCAAATGATGTTGGCCCTTATAGACATATGCTGGGATAAGAATCGCTCGCTGATGGTAGCACTGAGTTTACCAAAACATCATGGTTGGTGATGTTAATCTTTTAAAACATTTTATTACATAGTAAATTGTGCTTAATGTAACTCTTGAGTTGTGTTCCTATTCTATATTGTAGTCGTATGATGAATGCTTCCGCCTTTTGAAAAAAGTCTCTGTATTAGGCATTCAACATCTTTACCAAACGCTTTAGGGTGATGCTTTCTATGTAATGATTTCATTATTTATATTGTGTAATCTTAGATCCTTTGAATCTCTTCCATGTTACTGATACTATACACAATTCTGGTTTCATCGACAATATTCAGAGGTATATAGAGGGAAGAAATAAATGTAGATTTCTTTCTGATTACTGAGGTCAAAAAAAAGTTTTGTCATACATATACTTCTCTTTATTGTCGTAAATTTTTAGTCATAATTTGTCTTCGGTTTTGTTGAGTGAACAAAAAAAAGCATAAAAAAGGTTGTTGAGTTTGAGTGATGACATCAAATTTCAGAATTTCCTATTCCAGTTTTTTAGTGGCAAAAATTATCATTCATGGACTATTCGAATGGATTCATATCTACGAGCTTTCAATTTGTGAGAAGTCGTGGAAACCTATTTTAAGCGTACTCCTCTGCGGACAAATTCATCAACTACTCAGACGAGTAACAAAGAAACTGAGATGGCTTAGTTCGTAGAAGAAAACATGTTTAGAAGTAAGGAGAGATGCTCCTCGAAAGATTATTGGTGAGATGTGAACCATAATTGCAGACGAAGAAGATGAGAAGTGCATCCGGATTTTGGAGAGAAGTGCTTCGTGGAAGATTGAAGAGACGTGCTTCGATATTTTTTGTTATTTTGTTAAGATGTTTTTTTCTTAGTTTCTTTTAGGGAATTTCAAATCAAGGGAAAGTGTTGGTTTTAATGATTTGAAATTATTTATTATTGATTTGAAATTATTTATTATTTGGTCTTAATCTAGAAGAATAACTTTTGTAGGAGGAAGTTACGGGTTGTTAAGATATTTTTTGATAGCTAGTTTGGTTTTCATTAACCTATAGAAGGATTGTATTCTATCAGAATTATAATGCAAGAGTCACGTATTATTCTTCCTTCACCCATTTCTCCACATTCTTATATTTTCATCATGGTATCAGGCGAGATAGAGGGAAGAAATCAATGCAGATTTCTTTATGATTACTAAGGTCCAAAAAAAAAAGATTTTTCATATATATGCTTCTCTTTATTGTCGTAAATTTTAAGTTATAATTTGTCTTAGGTTTTGTTGATGGAACAAAAAAAAAGCATAAAAAAAAGTTTTTGGGTTTGAGTGATGACATCAAATTTCAATATTCTTTCTTCAGTTTTTTAGTGGCAAGATTTATCATTCATGGACCATTCGAATGGAGTCATATCTACATGCTTTCAATTTGTGGGAACTCGTGGAAACCGATTTTAAGCGTACTCCTCTGCGGACAAATTCATCAAATACTCTGACGAGTAATAAAGAAACTGAGATGGCTTAGTTCATAGAAGAAAACATGTTTTAGAAGTAAGGAGAGATGTGCTCCTCTGAAAGATTATTGGTGAGATGTGAACCATAATTGCAGACGAAGAGATGAGAAGTGCATCCGGATTTTGGAGAGAAGTGCTCCGTGGAAGATTGAAGAGACGTGCTTCAGATATTTTTGTTTATTTTGTTAAGATGTTTTTTCTTAGTTTCTTTTAGAAAATTTCAAATCAAGGGAAAGTGTTGGTTTTAATGATTTGAAATTATTTATTATTGATTTGAAATTATTTATTATTTGGTCTTAATCTAGAAGAATAACTTTTGTAGGAGGAAGTTACGGGTTGTTAAGATATTTTTTGATAGCTAGTTTGGTTTTCATTAACCTATAGAAGGATTGTATTCCTATCAGAATTATAATGCAAGAGTCATGTATTATTCTTCCTTCACCCATTTCTCCACATTCTTATATTTTCATCATGGTATCAGGAGCGAGATAGAGGGAAGAAATCAATGCAGATTTCTTTATGATTACTAAGGTCCAAAAAAAAAGTTTTGTCATATATATGCTTCTCTTTATTGTCGTAAATTTTAAGTTATAATTTGTCTTAGGTTTTGTTGATGGAACAAAAAAAAGCATAAAAAAAAGTTTTTGAGTTTGAGTGATGACATCAAATTTCAATATTCTTACTTCAGTTTTTTAGTGGCAAGATTTATCATTCATGGACCATTCGAATGGAGTCATATCTACATGCTTTCAATTTGTGGGAAGTCGTGGAAACCGATTTAAAGCGTACTCCTCTGCGGACAAATTCATCAACTACTCTGACGAGTAATAAAAAACTGAGATGGCTTATTCGGAGAAGAAAAATGTTTTAGAAGTAAGGAGAGATGTGCTCCTCTGAAAGATTATTGGTGAAATGTGCACCAAAATTGCACACAAAGATGAAAAGTGCATCCGAATTTTGGAGAGAAGTGCTCCGTGGAAGAATGAAGATACATGCTTCTGATATTTTTGTTTAGTTTGTTTAGATGTTTTTTCGTAGTTTTTTTAGAGAATTTCAAATCAATGGAAAGTGTTGGTTTTAATGATATGAAATTATTTATATTGATTTGAAATTATTATTATTTAGTCTTAATCTAGAAGAATAACTTTTGTAGGAGGAAGTTACGGGTTGTTAATGAAGTTTTTTATTTTAAGGTTCACATAATTGATATCTATTGCCAGTGTAGATGGGTGATCTTGGGAGAAATGAGCATGAGACACCCAAGGGAGAGGCAATTTCCTATCGTGTAAGTTTATTTATCGTTACCCTATACTGCCTGTTAATTTTGTTTCAGGTTATTCATTTTATTGTGTTTGTTTTTACTTTTAGAGTCAACCTTTGATAATGGATGCTTTCCCTGAAGCCTGTGTAGTTATACTAATTGGACTTCCTAAATCGGGAAAGTCTACAACTATAAGAAGTGTAACAGATGGCCGAGTGGAGCGGCTGCATGAGCAAGACATAGATCGTCCTTGTAAGCAGGGGCGGGGCTAGTGGGGATGGAGGGAGCAAAAGACCCCCAACTTTACTAAATTACATAAAATTATAATGAAATAAAAAATTAAGAAAAGTTTCACAAAATCCCCCTAATTATTTGTAATTTTACATATGCCCCCTTAATTTTTATTTTTGGCTCCGCCCCTGCTTGTAAGCTTTTGGTGTTTAGTTTACTAGTTTTCAATATTCTTTGTAGTTTGTTATTTTCTTCGAAATGGTAGAAGTGTACTCCTAATTCTTGAATTTTAGATTTGAAATGTACGTGTCAGAGGTGGGGTGACGTTTATTTCATGAACGTGAAGTTATTGAAGATTGCAGTGCGGCTGCGACACAGCTACAAGCTTCGTTTTAATGGAATGCCATTAGATTACAAAATTCTAAAATTCTTGAGGGATATGGAAAATAAATACTATCCTAATATTTGAAGCATCTTCGTTTACGTGGTGGACAAAAGAAAGCTCTTAAATCAAGACACTTTACAGAATAATGCTATCCAGCTGATTTACAAAGTGGTGTATATATTTATGTCAATTAGTTCATATATGAATAAATGTGTCTATATATCGTTTTTGATTTTTTTTCCTTTTGTTTTTTTTTGCTGCTAAAAGTGTCGACATTTAAGAAGTCAATTATGTGCACTGTTCACAGCAAATGATGTTGGCCCTTATATGACATATGCTGGGATAAGAGAATCGCTCGCTGATGGTAGCACTGAGTTTACCAAAACATCATGGTTGGTGATGTTAATCTTTTAAAACATTTTATTACATAGTAAATTGTGCTTATATGTAACTCTTGAGTTGTGTTCCTATTCTATATTGTAGTCGTATGATGATGCTTCCGCCTTTTGAAAAAAGTCTCTGTATTAGGCATTCAACATCTTTACCAAACGCTTTAGGGTGATGCTTTCTATGTAATGATTTCATTATTTATATTGTGTAACCTCTTAGATCCTTTGAATCTCTTCCATGTTACTGATACTATACACAATTCTGGTTTCATCGACAATATTCAGAGGTATATAGAGGGAAGAAATAAATGTAGATTTCTTTCTGATTACTGAGGTCAAAAAAAAAGTTTTGTCATACATATACTTCTCTTTATTGTCGTAAATTTTTAGTCATAATTTGTCTTCGGTTTTGTTGAGTGAACAAAAAAAAGCATAAAAAAAGGTTGTTGAGTTTGAGTGATGACATCAAATTTCAGAATTTCCTATTCCAGTTTTTTAGTGGCAAAAATTATCATTCATGGACTATTCGAATGGATTCATATCTACGAGCTTTCAATTTGTGAGAAGTCGTGGAAACCTATTTTAAGCGTACTCCTCTGCGGACAAATTCATCAACTACTCAGACGAGTAACAAAGAAACTGAGATGGCTTAGTTCGTAGAAGAAAACATGTTTTAGAAGTAAGGAGAGATGTGCTCCTCTGAAAGATTATTGGTGAGATGTGAACCATAATTGCAGACGAAGAAGATGAGAAGTGCATCCGGATTTTGGAGAGAAGTGCTTCGTGGAAGATTGAAGAGACGTGCTTCAGATATTTTTGTTTATTTTGTTAAGATGTTTTTTTTAGTTTCTTTTAGGGAATTTCAAATCAAGGGAAAGTGTTGGTTTTAATGATTTGAAATTATTTATTTGATTTGAAATTATTTATTATTTGGTCTTAATCTAGAAGAATAACTTTTGTAGGAGGAAGTTACGGGTTGTTAAGATATTTTTTGATAGCTAGTTTGGTTTTCATTTACCTATAGAAGGATTGTATTCTTATCAGAATTATAATGCAAGAGTCACGTATTATTCTTCCTTCACCCATTTCTCCACATTCTTATATTTTCATCATGGTATCAGGAGCGAGATAGAGGAAAGAAATCAATGCAGATTTCTTTATGATTACTAAGGTCCAAAAAAAAAAGATTTGTCATATATATGCTTCTCTTTATTGTCGTAAATTTTAAGTTATAATTTGTCTTAGGTTTTGTTGATGGAACAAAAAAAAAAGCATAAAAAAAAGTTTTTGGGTTTAAGTGATGACATCAAATTTCAATATTCTTTCTTCAGTTTTTTAGTGGCAAGATTTATCATTCATGGACCATTCGAATGGAGTCATATCTACATGCTTTCAATTTGTGGGAACTCGTGGAAACCGATTTTAAGCGTACTCCTCTGCGGACAAATTCATCAAATACTCTGACGAGTAATAAAGAAACTGAGATGGCTTAGTTCATAGAAGAAAACATGTTTTAGAAGTAAGGAGAGATGTGCTCCTCTGAAAGATTATTGGTGAGATGTGAACCATAATTGCAGACGAAGAAGATGAGAAGTGCATCCGGATTTTGGAGAGTGGTGGAGCTGTGGAAGATGAAGAGACGTGCTTCAGATATTTTTTTTATTTTGTTAAGATGTTTTTTCTTAGTTTCTTTTAGAAAATTTCAAAGCAAGGGAAAGTGTTGGTTTTAATGATTTGAAATTATTTATTATTGATTTGAAATTATTTATTATTTGGTCTTAATCTAGAAGAATAACTTTTGTAGGAGGAAGTTACGGGTTGTTAAGATATTTTTTGATAGCTAGTTTGGTTTTCATTAACCTATAGAAGGATTGTATTCCTATCAGAATTATAATGCAAGAGTCATGTATTATTCTTCCTTCACCCATTTCTCCACATTCTTATATTTTCATCATGGTATCAGGAGCGAGATAGAGGGAAGAAATCAATGCAGATTTCTTTATGATTACTAAGGTCCAAAAAAAAAGTTTTGTCATATATATGCTTCTCTTTATTGTCGTAAATTTTAAGTTATAATTTGTCTTAGGTTTTGTTGATGGAACAAAAAAAAAGCATAAAAAAAAGTTTTTGAGTTTGAGTGATGACATCAAATTTCAATATTCTTACTTCAGTTTTTTAGTGGCAAGATTTATCATTCATGGACCATTCGAATGGAGTCATATCTACATGCTTTCAATTTGTGGGAAGTCGTGGAAACCGATTTAAAGCGTACTCCTCTGCGGACAAATTCATCAACTACTCTGACGAGTAATAAAGAAACTGAGATGGCTTAGTTCGGAGAAGAAAAAATGTTTTAGAAGTAAGGAGAGATGTGCTCCTCTGAAAGATTATTGGTGAAATGTGCACCAAAATTGCACACAAAGAAGATGAAAAGTGCATCCGAATTTTGGAGAGAAGTGCTCCGTGGAAGAATGAAGATACATGCTTCTGATATTTTTGTTTAGTTTGTTTAGATGTTTTTTCGTAGTTTTTTTAGAGAATTTCAAATCAATGGAAAGTGTTGGTTTTAATGATATGAAATTATTTATTATTGATTTGAAATTATTATTATTTAGTCTTAATCTAGAAGAATAACTTTTGTAGGAGGAAGTTACGGGTTGTTAATGAAGTTTTTTATGTTAAGGTTCACATAATTGATATCTATTGCCAGTGTAGATGGGTGATCTTGGGAGAAATGAGCATGAGACACCCAAGGGAGAGGCAATTTCCTATCGTGTAAGTTTATTTATCGTTACCCTATACTGCCTGTTAATTTTGTTTCAGGTTATTCATTTTATTGTGTTTGTTTTTACTTTTAGAGTCAACCTTTGATAATGGATGCTTTCCCTGAAGCCTGTGTAGTTATACTAATTGGACTTCCTAAATCGGGAAAGTCTACAACTATAAGAAGTGTAACAGATGGCCGAGTGGAGCGGCTGCATGAGCAAGACATAGATCGTCCTTGTAAGCAGGGGCGGGGCTAGTGGGGATGGAGGGAGCAAAAGACCCCCAACTTTACTAAATTACATAAAATTATAATGAAATAAAAAATTAAGAAAAGTTTCACAAAATCCCCCTAATTATTTGTAATTTTACATATGCCCCCTTAATTTTTATTTTTGGCTCCGCCCCTGCTTGTAAGCTTTTGGTGTTTAGTTTACTAGTTTTCAATATTCTTTGTAGTTTGTTATTTTCTTCGAAATGGTAGAAGTGTACTCCTAATTCTTGAATTTTAGATTTGAAATGTACGTGTCAGAGGTGGGGTGACGTTTATTTCATGAACGTGAAGTTATTGAAGATTGCAGTGCGGCTGCGACACAGCTACAAGCTTCGTTTTAATGGAATGCCATTAGATTACAAAATTCTAAAATTCTTGAGGGATATGGAAAATAAATACTATCCTAATATTTGAAGCATCTTCGTTTACGTGGTGGACAAAAGAAAGCTCTTAAATCAAGACACTTTACAGAATAATGCTATCCAGCTGATTTACAAAGTGGTGTATATATTTATGTCAATTAGTTCATATATGAATAAATGTGTCTATATATCGTTTTTGATTTTTTTTCCTTTTGTTTTTTTTGCTGCTAAAAGTGTCGACATTTAAGAAGTCAATTATGTGCACTGTTCACAGCAAATGATGTTGGCCCTTATATGACATATGCTGGGATAAGAGAATCGCTCGCTGATGGTAGCACTGAGTTTACCAAAACATCATGGTTGGTGATGTTAATCTTTTAAAACATTTTATTACATAGTAAATTGTGCTTATATGTAACTCTTGAGTTGTGTTCCTATTCTATATTGTAGTCGTATGATGAATGCTTCCGCCTTTTGAAAAAAGTCTCTGTATTAGGCATTCAACATCTTTACCAAACGCTTTAGGGTGATGCTTTCTATGTAATGATTTCATTATTTATATTGTGTAACCTCTTAGATCCTTTGAATCTCTTCCATGTTACTGATACTATACACAATTCTGGTTTCATCGACAATATTCAGAGGTATATAGAGGGAAGAAATAAATGTAGATTTCTTTCTGATTACTGAGGTCAAAAAAAAAAGTTTTTCATACATATACTTCTCTTTATTGTCGTAAATTTTTAGTCATAATTTGTCTTCGGTTTTGTTGAGTGAACAAAAAAAAGCATAAAAAAAGGTTTTGAGTTTGAGTGATGACATCAAATTTCAGAATTTCCTATTCCAGTTTTTTAGTGGCAAAAATTATCATTCATGGACTATTCGAATGGATTCATATCTACGAGCTTTCAATTTGTGAGAAGTCGTGGAAACCTATTTTAAGCGTACTCCTCTGCGGACAAATTCATCAACTACTCAGACGAGTAACAAAGAAACTGAGATGGCTTAGTTCGTAGAAGAAAACATGTTTTAGAAGTAAGGAGAGATGTGCTCCTCTGAAAGATTTTGGAGCGATGTGACCATAATTGCGACTAAGATAGAGTGCATCCGATTTTGGAGAGAAGTCTTCGTGGAAATTGAAGAACGTGCTCAGATTTTTGTTTTTTTGTTAAGATGTTTTTTCTTAGTTTCTTTTAGGGAATTTCAAATCAAAGGTAAGTGTTGGTTTTAATGATTTGAAATTATTTATTATTGATTTGAAATTATTTATTATTTGGTCTTAATCTAGAAGATAACTTTTGTAGGAGGAAGTTACGGGTTGTTAAGATATTTTTTGATAGCTAGTTTGTTTCATTTACCTATAGAAGGATTGTATTCTTATCAGAATTATAATGCAAGAGTCACGTATTATTCTTCCTCACCCCATTTCTCCACATTCTTATATTTTCATCATGGTATCAGGAGCGAGATAGAGGAAAAATCAATGCAGATTTCTTTATGATTACTAAGGTCCAAAAAAAGATTTGTCATATATATGCTTCTCTTTATTGTCGTAAATTTTAAGTTATAATTTGTCTTAGGTTTTGTTGATGGAACAAAAAAAAAGCATAAAAAAAGTTTTTGGGTTTTAGAGTGACATCAAATTTCAATATTCTTTCTTCAGTTTTTAGTGGCAAGATTTATCATTCATGGACCATTCGAATGGAGTCATATCTACATGCTTTCAATTGTGGGAACTCGGGAAACCGATTTTAAGCGTACTCCTCTGCGGACAAATTCATCAAATACTCTGACGAGTAATAAAGAAACTGAGATGGCTAGTTCATAGAAGAAAAACATGTTTTAGAAGTAAGGAGAGATGCTCCTCTGAAAGATTATTGGTGAGATGTGAACCATAATTGCAGACGAAGAAGATGAGAAGTCATCCGGATTTTGGAAGAAGTGCTCCGTGGAAGATTGAGAGACGTGCTTCAGATATTTTTGTTATTTGTTAAGATGTTTTTCTTAGTTTCTTTTAGAAAATTTCAAAGCAAGGGAAAGTGTTGGTTTTAGATTTGAAATTATTTATTATTGATTTGAAATTATTTATTATTTGGTCTTAATCTAGAAGAATAACTTTTGTAGGAGAAGTTACGGGTTGTTAAGATATTTTTTTGATAGCTAGTTTGGTTTTCATTAACCTATAGAAGGATTTATTCCTATCAGATTATAATGCAAGAGTCATGTATTATTCTTCCTTCACCCATTTCTCCACATTCTTATATTTTCATCATGGTATCAGGAGCGATAGAGGGAAGAAATCAATGCAGATTTCTTTATGATTACTAAGGTCCAAAAAAAAGTTTTGTCATATATATGCTTCTCTTTATTGTCGTAAATTTTAAGTTATAATTTGTCTTAGGTTTTGTTGATGGAACAAAAAAAAGCATAAAAAAAAGTTTTTGAGTTTGAGTGATGACATCAAATTCAATATTCTTACTTCAGTTTTTTAGTGGCAAGATTTATCATTCATGGACCATTCGAATGGAGTCATACTACATGCTTTCAATTTGTGGGAAGTCGTGGAAACCGATTTAAAGCGTACTCCTCTGCGGACAAATTCATCAACTACTCTGACGAGTAATAAGAAACTGGAGATGGCTTAGTTCGGAGAAGAAAAATGTTTTAGAAGTAAGGAGAGATGTGCTCCTCTGAAAGATTATTGGTGAAATGTGCACCAAAATTGCACACAAAGAAGATGAAAGTGCATCCGAATTTGGAGAGAAGTGCTCCGTGGAAGAATGAAGATACATGCTTCTGATTTTTGTTTAGTTTGTTTAGATGTTTTTTCGTAGTTTTTTAGAGAATTTCAAATCAATGGAAAGTGTTGGTTTTAATGATATGAAATTATTTATTATTGATTTGAAATTATTATTTTTAGTCTTAATCTAGAAGAATAACTTTTGTAGTAGGAAAGTTACGGGTTGTTAATGAAGTTTTTATGTTAAGGTTCACATAATTGATATCTATTGCCAGTGTAGATGGGTGATCTTGGGAGAAATGAGCATGAGACACCCAAGGGAGAGGCAATTTCCTATCGTGTAAGTTTATTTATCGTTACCCTATACTGCCTGTTAATTTTGTTTCAGGTTATTCATTTTATTGTGTTTGTTTTTACTTTTAGAGTCAACCTTTGATAATGGATCTTTCCCTGAAGCCTGTGTAGTTATACTAATTGGACTTCCTAAATCGGAAAGTCTACAACTATAAGAATGTAACAGATGGCCGAGTGGAGCGGCTGCATGAGCAAGACATAGATCGTCCTTGTAACAGGGGCGGGGCTAGTGGGGATGGGGGCAAAGACCCCCAACTTTACTAAATTACATAAATTATAATGAAATAAAAATTAAGAAAAGTTTCACAAAATCCCCCTAATTATTTGTAATTTTACATATGCCCCCTTAATTTTTATTTTTGGCTCCGCCCCTGCTTGTACTTTTGGTGTTAGTTTACTAGTTTTCAATATTCTTTGTAGTTTGTTATTTTTCTTCGAAATGGTAGAAGTGTACTCCTAATTCTTGAATTTTAGATTTGAAATGTACGTGTCAGAGGTGGGGTGACGTTTATTTCATGAACGTGAAGTTATTGAAGATTGCAGTGCGGCTGCTGCCACAGCTACAAGCTCGTTTTAATGGAATGCCATTAGATTACAAAATTCTAAAATTCTTGAGGGATATGGAAAATAAATACTATCCTAATATTTGAAGCATCTTCGTTTACGTGGTGGACAAAAGAAAGCTCTTAAATCAAGACACTTTACAGAATAATGCTTTCCAGCTGATTTACAAAGTGGTGTATTGTAACACCCCTACTACGCACATAACTATACTTGGAATCGCAGCGGAAAATAAACAACTAAACGGTAACTAAACGATTGGTGCTACAATGCCGTCAACCACCCACGTGGTTAACAAGGCTGAATAAATACAAATGTACCGGTCTGATGATCAGACTCCCGAGCATAGAACTAACAACCATATATATACATCAACATAATACCGAGTGTTTACAAAATCCTTCACTGTATACCATCACTGTAATCCACCATAACAGTATATAATACGCCACGGAGCACAGGCGCATCCCGGGCAAACATCCAAAGTACTCCAAAAGTAAACTACCTCTAGGATCTAGAGCCACTCTGCCTCTTCGATCCTCATCCTGCAAAGAATATGGAGCCCCCGAGGGGTCAGCACCTTTGCTGTATGGCTAACGCGCAGCCCATCGGCTACCGGGATAACGCGCAACCAATTGTCATGATGACATGATATTTATTTTAAAACACAACATATACATATATAACTAACACAGGTAATTGTACACATCTAACACACATCACAAACATACAATTCCTTTTGGAAGAGAACCAACACAGTTAGTCCCCATTGAGAGCTTAGAGAATGTTGCCATGCTCATACCTTGCTCGTTACACAACTTGTTACCGTCCGGTTAGATTGAACGGTTAACTTAACACAAGGTGCCTCGGATATAGTGATCCAAGCACACCGAAACAAAACACATAGTATGTCCCTGTGGCCCGACGTGAGTCAGTAAAATAGCCTTGGTTAAGCTAAAGGGAAGGTTAGAAACCAAATTGGAAACTTAACCATAACATACAGAGAGAATCGAACCGGTTATGACATCGACTCCCATACTCACACGCGTGGCCGGAACAGACCGGACTCCTCACTTCCCCCGTTAGCCCTTGTTAGTAGTTCTTCATGGAACAACACACAATTCACAATCATAGGTCAATCTTGTTAGACCCACACAAGGGAAGAGAGTCACACTTAACAACATAATAGTATTTAACAACTGTAAACTTTTTACATGGTTTAATCTTACAAAGTCGTAAACACACAGAAAAACAAACAACACACAAGCCGGTGTAAACCGGTAGGCAACAGACTGCAAGAAAACCATACCTCGGTCCTTGCCTTGACTGGTTTCCACCTTGGAAGAATCCTAAACACATTAGTAACGTCGGTTAATTAACGCACTAGTCCATTGCTAACATTATCTACTCAACACTTACTAGTTTACTTGTACTTTACACTTGTTACAACTTTTCATCCTTTTTAATTGCCTTTAAAACTCACCTAACATGTCTTGCTTAACCCATAATATCTTTACTAACCAACTACTATTTTTAGGTAACATTCCCATCTTAAACAATAATTTTTGGTTCATACAGTGCCCTGTCCGAACTTGTGTCCGAGCTTCCAAGTTCGGACACAAGCCGTGACTCTAAACCCAAAACAGACACATGTCCGAACTTGTGTCCGGACTTCGGAAGTTCGGACATGAGTCGAGGGAAATCCAAAGCAGAAATCTATACGTCCGAACATGTGTCCGGACTTCCGAAGTTCGGACACATTCGAGGATAATTTCTAAAGAAGTAACAGGTGCGTCCGAACTTCCAAGTTCGGACGGTAGTTCGGACACTACCTAAAATCCAGAAAACTGCAAGCGTAACAGGGCATGTCCGAGCTTCCAAGTTCGGACGGTAGTTCGGACGTGCCATTATACTCAATTTCTAAGCCTTTAAACACTTAACCAAATTGCTCCAAAGCCTCCAACACTTATAGTGTCTTCTCCTTAAGTTTCTAAGTGGCATTCCTTGCCCATTCCAATCATTATTCCTAGATATTTCTTCCACACAACATCATTACTTTAACATTGTTCCTTACAAACTAAAACTCCTTAAGTCATTCTTGAAATCCCTTTTTCCTAAGCTTTCACTTGCTCCTTATTTACCAAAGTTAGCCTAAGCCTTCATCTAAGTCCAAAATGGCTTTGGTACATACTAAAACCTCAAGATCATGCCTAAGTCCTTATTACACTCTAGAACACTTCCTAGTTCATCAAAATTCCTTTACAACATCTTGAACTCCTCATGCATTTTCTAAATTTCGACATAGTTTCTCCTAGCATTTTGTTACACCTTAGCACATTATTTTCATCATCAATCATCCTAGAACACTAAGAACACCAAGAACACTCTCTTACACAACTTCACCAAATTCACACTACATCACAATATAGTGCATAACTTAAATTGCATGGCACTTAGGCCCTTAAAATGCATGGCTCTTAGGCCCTTAAAGTGCTTAAATCATAAACACTGAATTTCCACAATATATATGCCTTTAACCTGCGATTACATACAACAAGACATATGTTATTTTACTAGTCTCTTGAGAACATTTACTAGGTCATTTACCATGTGCTCTTTAGGTAGTTTAATAAGCAATTGTAGCTCATTCTCCTAGGCATTAAACAACATAAGTTAGTAAATTTACCTCTTTTTCCAACACACTTCCTTCTTGTTTCCTTACAAAACCGTATGGTATTTTGATTCTTTGACAAGTTCTAACAATATACAAACATTATAATGAGTATTCAGCTATAGCTTCATCTCATTGTAAACCCTAATTTGACATTGTTTCAAAAAATTAATGTAGTGTTTTACCTTGATCTTTGAAGAGAGTTTGAATATAACAAGAGAGGACTCCACTAGTCCATGAAGAGTTGAAATGAAGCTAGAACAAAGTCACCAATGCTATATCAATGTGTATTTTCGGACATGACAAAAACAAGGAGGGAACTTGATTTTTGTTTGAGATTCCTTACCTAGAAGCAAGGAGAGTAATAATATGTCAAAATACAAGCTCAAGCTCCTTCAATGGTGGAACACCTTGGCACCGAAATGGAGCTCTTGGAGTTTTGAGAAGATAGGAATGAAGACTTGATGAGAGGAAGAGATTGGTGGTATTTTTTTGATTTGGACAAGTGAGCTAGGTTTAACAAGTGGTCAAAGTTGGAGCTTCCATGGTGATAGTGGTATTACCGAGAGAGAACAAGGAAGAAGGAGAAGAGAGGTGTTTGCAAACCGTGGGAATGAAGGAAAAGAAATGAGAATGAAGATAGAACTTGCTTTTAGGAGATATTTATGTTATAAAGTAAAAGTAAGTTTACTTAGTTTCCTTTACTTACTTATAATATTAACTAGAGAGTGGTGAGTCACACACTCATAAAACCGGCCCCCTTTATTAGTATGAGGGTGTAGTGTTTTAGTCTTTGTTTGTCAATTTAATTACTTAATACAACATATGTTACAAAACTAGCTTATAAAAAGTACTATTCACCTAAACAAGGCATTAGAAGTGAAATTTTTGATTTCCCACTAATATAGCCACCAAATGTGATACTATATAGTACACATATATATTTAAGAGTAATGATGGACATTTAGCCATCAAAACTCATTTACAAGACAATTTTTCAAAAACGTGCTTTAAGACTTCTTAAAGCACATTTTGTGTTTTAACTTGTTTTCAAGCTTGTTTTCTTGGTAATTGGTACTTTTAATAAGTTCATTAGTAATAAATGAGGTCTTGGTAAGCTCATAGGTCTTACTCAAGTTTTATCCCAAGCTTAGAGCACATTTAGCTCTTATTGACTTTAAAGCACATTTGTGTTTCCTTTTATTTGAATTTGTTTAGTAAGGTTTCTAAGACTCTTTTTAGTCTTGTTACACCCTATTTAGGTGTTTAAACAACATAACTAGGTTTGGGGTATTTCATGTATATATTTATGTCAATTAGTTCATATATGAATAAATGTGTCTATATATCGTTTTTGATTTTTTTCCTTTTGTTTTTTTTTGCTGCTAAAGTGTCGACATTAAGAAGTCAATTACGTGCACTGTTCACAGCAAATGATGTTGGCCCTTATATGACATATGGGATAAGAGAATCGCTCGCTGATGGTAGCACTGAGTTTACCAAAACATCATGGTTGGTGATGTTAATCTTTTAAAACATTTTATTACATAGTAAATTGTGCTTATATGTAACTCTTGAGTTGTGTTCCTATTCTATATTGTAGTCGTATGATGAATGCTTCCGCCTTTTGAAAAAAGTCTCTGTATTAGGCATTCAACATCTTTACCAAACGCTTTAGGGTGATGCTTTCTATGTAATGATTTCATTATTTATATTGTGTAAGATCTTAGATCCTTTGAATCTCTTCCATGTTACTGATACTATACACAATTCTGGTTTCATCGACAATGTTCAGAGGTATGACGATGGCTCATACTACTGATCACTACCAACTTCGGAGCTGCTGAGGCTACTACTATTTAGGAATCTTTTTATATGGAAACAGAGGAAGCTGGGCTATTTTTTTTTTTTGTCTTCTTTAGGTGATGTCTGGCCTTGGTTTTAGCAGTGTCAGCTCAATATTAGTGTGTTGCCTTAAGGGGAGGTGCCGGATGTTTTTTTGTGGAGTGATGTATAGTGAGTCTAAAACAGAATCATGCACAGTGTCACTTTGATATAGTGCATAGTGATCAAAATTGCTACTAATTTGATGGTGTTGTGTTGAGATGCTAAAATAATCATTGCCTGCTGAGTGGCAAGCTATGGAGGAATCTTTGGAATCCAATTTTATGCAAAGGTTGTGCACGTCCTAATCACATTTGAACTTCGCTACCGGACTTCTACTTTTTTTTTTCATTTGATACAAACAAAAACATGTTCTCACACAATGCAATTCTCATTTATGTCCATGGGCTGTCTTCAACTTGATGGTTGCGTTTAGAGATGAATTTGTGGAGAATGTCAAAGAGCTCCCCGGTTACAAGGATGAACAACACATCATGCTTAAGTAGTGTAATTAAACAAAGACAAATATTACAAGAAAAGTATAATTAATAAGCTTGTGTTTAGTTTAGTTGAAAGTCATCTCCTTATCAAGATCGTCAATCTACGAATGTCAATTTTGACCATGCCTTATATGACCACAAAGTTGGTTCGTATTTTAAGAGATCATCAAGGCTAAGGTTATTTAATCTAGGTATAAAATTTCCTTGAATTCTTTGTGACCTCGATCTATATTAATTATGGTGGAGAGTTTTATGGATGAAAGTTTCATCAACTTATGAGAATTATACTATTTCATTTACTGGCACTATGTATCATGTTTTAAGTGTGTATTTAATGAACATTTTTGTGCGGTTTATTACCATAACTCGTGGCTGTTTGAAGACTCCAGATATCACCAATCAATCACGACTAGCCCTATATATAGGGGATCTTTGTGTTAGCACTTCTCATCCATCCAAGCTGCAAAGATCCTTCTCCTCTGTGAGGAGATAAGAGAATTCCGTTGTATGAGAGAAATTATAAGATAGTCATAAGTGACTTGTGAGGTTTTGAGAATTACCACCCTTGTGAGATTTGGATCAGATTTGAGTTATCTCTCTTGTGAGTTTTGGACTAGTTTGAGTTATCTCTATTGTGAGATTTGGATCAGTTTGAGTTATCTTCCTGGTGAGATTTGAGTGCCCCATCTCTCTTTTGTAACCTATAGTTATCTCCACAGATATAGTGAATATTGTTCCTCACAGCCCGTGACATAAAAGTATTGTGTCCCACTTCTCATTTTTTTTAAATTTATTTTCATAGTCATCGTAATGCATCTACCAACTCGTTATCACGCTCAAATTCTAACAAGTGGTATCAGAGCTTTTGTTTATTGGTAGTTCACCAAATATGACTAATGAAATATCTCAAATATTAATTACCTTAATTAATAATGAATTAATTAACTAAAAGTAATTAATGAGAGGTTAAGGAATCAAATATTCTTAAAAAAATTAAAGAGCAATAATATAATATTTAAATAAACCCTAAGAAGTCGTTAGGAAACATAACGAATCCCAAAATGACCTTAAAGAGGTTTTATAAAAAAAATATAAATGAAAATAAAATTAATCATTTTTACATTGGAAAATGTGTCACAATTATTTTAGAAGTGGAAATGAGGTCCTAGGTACCTTATAAGGTTATCTAGGTAATTTAGAGGCAGGGGAAAATTGATTAAGAAATCAGAATAAAAGATGTCACGTTTTTGTCTAAAGTGGCGAAACGCAAACTAATTAGAAATTAAATAATAATTAATAGAATTATAAATAACAATAATAATTATTGTGTGAAAGTATAAATTTGGAGTCATAAAAAGGTATGTCTCGTTAAACGGTACAACGTGTCATGAACGACATGAAAAACGGGTATGAAATGAACTAGAAATGACATTATAAGTGTAACATTTAAAACAAAAAATATATATATAAGAAAAGGGCCGACCCACCCAAAGGAACTGGGCCTGCCCAGTCATTCTCTTCGCTCACGGTAATATTTTAGCCCTAACTTACAACAAAGGAAATCTCACTAATCCAGCCCACTCCCTCTAATTCTCTCACGATTTGCAATCCTAACTAGAACAGTGTTTTACGCCTCTCTTCTTTTATGAATACGCCGTCTCTTTATTCTCCTACTCTCACGGTAACTCGAAAATCTAACTTGCGCATCTCTTCTCTTCTGAATACGCCGCCTCTCCATTCTCCTACTCTCACTGTAACTCCAAAACCTAACTGGTAAACTTGCGCCTATCTTCTCTTATGAATACGTCGCCTCTCTCTATTATTGTACTCTCACAGTAACTCCAAAACCTAACTGGCAAACTTGCGCCTCTCTTCTCTTCTGAATACGCCGCCTCTATATTCATACCACAAGTTTCACGAGGGATACATCAACCAAGTGTACATTACATATCAAAGTACCATCCAAGTATAACGTAGGATACACAAACCATCCAAGTATCACATAGGATACATAACCAATACATACAAGTGCTCAAAGCACATACAAAAACAAACACAAAACCTAGTATAACCCCGCATACATAATACAAAATCCTAGTGCACACATGCGCACGCCAAGAGGCTCTACCCCCTTAAAAAGGGTTATGCCCTCGTACCCCACAAGTATACAACAACAACTACGCAAAGAGCATTGGATACTTGGCTCTCATAGAGTCCTCTAACTCCCATGTGGCCTCTTCCGCCTCATGGTTCGACAAAAGGAATTTGACCTTTTTAATGGTCTTGTTCCTGGTCTCTCTCGTTTTTGTATCGAGAATTCGGAGTGGAGTCTCCTCATATATGAGAGACGAGTCTAACTCTAGCCTCCCGGGCTCTAAAATATGCGAAGGGTGAGGCACATACTTCTTCAGCTTAAAGGCATGAATTACATTATGCGCTCTCCCAAATTCGGTAGATCTAATGGGCCCACTCACTCCGTAATAAGGTTAGGACCCACGAACTTAGGGCTCAGTTTGCCCTTTTCGTTCTTCTTGATGTATTGTAGATTGTTTATTTGCTTATGTATTAGCAGCAAGTAATTGTTGACCCCGTTCTAATGTGACAGTGCTATACACGGTCTTTTTATAATTTGGAAACAGAGGTATCTTAGTCGGTGTGGTATCTTTTTTGTATGCACGCTCAATTAGATCTAAATCGTCTAAACTGAAGTTCTAGATTTCTAGCGCACATGCGCATAATATATTTTCAAGTGTTATTTGTCTTCACTTGCTGATTTTCAGCTGAGGTGAAATGTGACATTGGCTATAGTTAGTACTTAGTGCTCTTTACACTTGTCTATTCAATCTTGAGACGTACCAGCCTATATATCCACGAAGATAATCCTTGTCATCTCATGGCTCCAGATTGTTGTTCCGGAATAATTATGTTAGTTGCAGTATTTGCTAGGTACTTCTTCGTTGATGTATATTCCTTTTTGTATGTCAGTCTAACAACAATGTTTGTATGGTTCACCTTGCTTTCTGTAAGGAGAAATCCATTTGTAGTGCTTATAATTTTGCTCTGCATCTTCCAGCATCTGATATGGGTATGCTCTTTGGCAGTTGAGAAATGTACTTGTACATTTATGTGTCTCTACGTGGGTGTATAGCGCTGAATGTTGTATATGTTTTGGAGTGTTTCCTAGAATGGTCTAGAATGTTGCATCGTCCACCTTCAATTTCAGTTCCTCATCATCGAGTTCTATCAGAGTTTCACTCGTCTGTTTTCTGCCAACGTATTTGTTTCGGATGGCTACTTATGATGTTCGCTTCTGTGCGCACCATATCCTAGTCGATTTGATAGTTTGAAATACCCCGAACTTAAATATGGTGATTATATTATTCTAATAAAGTATTTAAAGGCCTAATAGTGCCTAAGTAATTTTTGGTAAAGAAAATAAATCCAAAAGAAATGAGAAAACGCTTAGAAAGCGGAAAAACGCTAAATGAGCGTTAAATAACCGTATGAGGTACGAGACCTCGGTTATAGTATCGTAAGTATTCCTAAGGTTTATTCATACCTAAGTAGTATACAGTAATGATTCCCGAAGAAAACGGAACCAAGAAATGTATTAAAACGCTAAAAGAGCTTTAGCGCATGTTTTTCGAGGAAACCCGAAAACGTGACTTTAAGTGGTCAAACAGACCCGTAAAAATTATAAATCATTAAATAATAACTATTGAGCATTTATGGAAGCTTAATAACCAATAAAAATGAAGAAACGAGAAAATTCCGGAAAACGGGCCCGGTTGTGAATAGTATCAAAACCGGGTAAATAACGAGCGTTTCGGTAAAAGACGAAAAACGCTCCAGCTAGTAATACAGTGAGGGCCGGTTTTTAACAGATAAATAAACCCCTCTCACACACACACTAGCTAAATAAATAATGAGTCAAAAAGCAAAAGAAGAATAAAAGGTAAAAAGTAACTTACCTTTTCTCTCTCCCCCTCATTTCTCTCTTCTCTCTCCTTCCCTCCTTCCTTCTCCATCGGCTCCTCCCTCCTCTCTCTCTGATTTGGGCGATTTTTGAGAGCTCTCCCATGGCATCCATGGCCTCTCTTCTTTCTCTCCTTGCTCTAGCTCCATTTGAGCTCCAAATGTAAAATAAATTACATATTTGAATCCCCTCATCCTCCTCTACATTTCTATCTTTTCAAAATTCGAAAAGGATGAGTTTCATCTCCATGGGTTTTCCCCATTTGAAGAGAAAAGCACACCATTGTGAAGCTTGGAGTCTCCTCTTTCCAACAAGGTAAAAATCTCTACAAAAGATTCAAGTTTCCTCCACTCTTCTTGGAAACCGATTTTTAGCCCCTTTGTAATGCCTTGTTTTTCTCTCTTCTTTTGAGCATCAACTTCACCTAACAATGGTGGTGGATTCTTCTTCTTGAACCAAGGGCTAAAACCCCTCCTAAAGCACTCCAAAGGTAAACCCTAGAAATTTGTATTTTGAACACTTCAATGAACTAGCATAAATCTAAGGGTTAGTGTGTTAATTATACTTGTTTGATGTGCTTTGGGTGATGGGAATGGAGTTTGGCAACTCCATTCCCCATGTGGTCGATTTGTGCAAGAAAGAGAGAAGAAGAAATGGAAAAGATTAGAAGGAATCAAAAGCTCAAGGTAAGAGCTCCTTCCTAATGTAAATTCTATTGCATTAGGGTAATGGGAAAGGGTAAAATATTTAAAGAACCAAAATTGTTGCAGTGGTATTGTAATTGTGGAAATTTGAGTACTAGCAAGTAAATGTGTGGATTTGTAGGCCTTAGAGCCAAAAGAATGGTGTATGTAAATTAGTAATGCTATTTGAGGAATATTGGTGTATTGATAATGTGATTGAGGAAACATTGGTGTATTAGGATTTGTATGTGTGCTGGTAGAACCCTTGTGGTTTGGCTAGGATAGGAATGAAATTGATGAGAAAGGATGTGTGTGGATAAGTAAAGAAAGTATGAGCTATGGCGAAATTTTAGTAGGAATTATGCATTTAGGAATGACTTGGTGAATGGGAGAACCAAGGTGTGTATTGGGATTAGTAGAGAGGTTTGTAGCTATGGAATGGTGATTGTAGTATGAGAGGTAAGAAGTGTAAAATCTGTAGCAAAGGAGCATAGGAATACATTGGAGAAGTTAGGAGAATTCAATGTGCAGAATTGTGTAGGATGAGTGTTGGAACTTGGGTATAGGTAGTGCAATGGCTTGGAAATGAATTGGTATGGTAAGGAGAAGTAATTGGAATGCTAGGAATGGCATTGGTTAAGAAAGTATTGGATGGGAGAATGGAATGGTAAAATCTGTAGCATAAATGTAACAAAAACTGTTACAAGTGTTGGAAAAAAGAGAGGAAATTGTGTAAGTGAATTGGGATTTAGTAATGGATTTGGTGGATGAATTAAGGTATATTAGGAGGCCTAAATGGCACTAAAACATGTGGGATTACATGTAGGAAGATTGGGGAAGCAATGGGTAAAAGAGAGGACTGAAAACAAATTTTAAAACTGAATACTGGGCCGGACCGGACTTGCGACCGGACTTGCAAGTCCGGTCGGCCAGAAAATTTTCCCGTCTGCAACCTACTGGAATGGACCGGACTTGCGACCGGACTTGCAAGTCCGGTCGGCCAGAAAAATTCCGCGACAGTAAGCTACTGGAATCGACCGGACTTGCGACCGGACTTGCAAGTCCGGTCGAGACAGAAAATTTTCCGTACTGATAGCTACTGGAATGGACCGGACTTGCAAGGTCGGTCGCAAGTCCGGTCCAGTCAAAAAAAAAAAATTAATATATGATTATAGTAATCATATAATACATAATATATATGCCCCTTACATAATGCAAATATATGTAGTAATCACCATTGAAGTAATAACGGTAAGAAAGTAAGTAAATTAGTTGAAACAATTGTAAGGAAGTTGTAAGCATAAGGACATTAATTACACCGGGGATAACGGGGTAAGTAAGGGAGTAGTAAATGTTTGTATATTGTATGGTATAGTATTAATGAACTTGAAAACATTATCAGTGAACACAGTGTGAACCAAGGAACAAGGAACACATGGTAAAAGCTAACTCCGGTGAAAGTATGATTTTCTCATGCCCCGTATGCTAACCGGTTACATTGATTTGTGTCTGTATGCCGGCTAATCAACTAAAGCATAAAACGGTTTATTGTCTTTCATTGTATGTCTGTTGATATGTTGCATGATCTAACCTTCTTGAATTGACGTGTGGCTTTGCTTGGGTGCGTAGATCGACTCTAGATGTCTTGTGTTGTAATGACTCGTCGTAAGATCCTATTGTGAATTAACGAAATAAAGCGCACACTAAACTATCGAAACATTAAACGATAAGTGCTACCCAATGAACTCACTAGAACGTTGAGAGCATATACGGGAGTAACGACCCCCGATAACGGTAGAAGAATTGAACGAATAATCCACAAACAATAAGTAGTGGTCGTATAAGTAACCTCTAGTAGAGGAACTAATCTTGGTACAAATATGACCATGAGAGTAGTAAAGAACGACGAGGGATCTCCAAACCCCTTAGTAATAGTCGACCCATTATGAGAGGACCCGACTGATGAAGGTATGTCCCGAACATGAGAGTATCCGATATGTTGGGGAAACCCTTAAACCTGAGGATACTAGACGGTAGTAATTCCCTAAGCCAGTGGAGGTTATCGAGAGAGATACTTCTAGGCTAATCCTGAGATTGTATTATACTCTGAGAGAAGAGTGTTGGGAATATGAGTCGGTAGTACGGACATTTGAGTATTTGAGGAGCTAATCGTATAGCCCTCGTATTGTAGGTCGGTGGCGAGTCTTTGTATGACTCCGCCCGGTGACCAAAGTAACGAGTATTGAGTATGCGTCGTATGAGTAAAGTAATGAGTATTGAGTAAGAAGAGAGTATGAGTGTGTAATGAGTATCGAGTATTAAGTATGTATGAGTAAGTAGTGAGTACCGAGTATGTAAGAGTAAGTAAGGAGCATTGAGTGATGAGCATGCACAAGTGTAGTAACGGGTACGGAGTAAGGAATGTATACCAGTAAAGTATCGAATATGGAGTGTCGAGTACGTAAGAGTAAGGAATAGGTATGAGTAGAGTAGCGAATGTCGAATTTAGTACGAAGAGTAATGAATGAATACAAATGCGAATGGTTGACTATCGAATTGTCTTCCTTGGTAAGTACTGGAACTGTATGTATGTAGGTATGTGTTGTATGTACTGTTGTAGCATGAGTATGTATGTATGCATGTAAATGAACTCCATGTATATTCGACCCAAAGTAGTCGATGTACCGCGGTTAGCACGCGGTATATGCGAATTTCATGCGCAGCGTAAGCTGACCCCCTCGGGGACCATTTTTAGTGCAGGTACCCGAAGCTGATCACCGTTCGAGAGAGTAGGACGGGGACTGCTGCGTAAGCATGGGTAGTTGTATGGAGGGATTGGTACTCGTATTGTAATGCGAATTTGGGAGTTAAATTGTATTGGTAATTTAAGGATTGTAGTATACTCGGTATAGTAATGTATTGGAGTTGTAATTGGATATGGATGAGTATGCAATGGGAAGTATTTATTGTGTAGAGCACTCGGTATGTTCATGTTCATCAGATCGATAGTATGTAGTACTGTAACTCGCCTTGTTAGTCACGTGGGTGACTAACGGCATTGTACACCCGCCGTTGTGTAAGGAATATCCGCTGCGAAGGTAATTGTACAGTAATGACGGTATTAGCGGTAGGGGTGTTACAAAAAGTGGTATCAGAGCGAAGTATCGCTCTGATGGATGAAATACCGAGTTTAGGTAAATACCGAGTTAGGAAGTAGAGACTTAGGGCTAAGGGTTGAGTGCTAGTGTGCGAGGACGCTAGTTAGGAACTTCCGTATGAATCGGAAACCTACGACACCATACCCCGCCCTCCGCAACCCCCGGTATAAAGTTGGAATAATAACGCCAGAGAGATGGAAAGACCTCTCACACTCGGGTAAAACCCGATCTGGCATTACAAAACAAGCCTTATTAAGAAAGAACCTGTCATACGGTAGTCCAAGAACTGGAAGTCCCGAAGACGGTTCCCGTTTGATTACAAGGACCGCACTTAATGGCGGAGGAAGGAAGATCCTAAACACAGGGATAATGGAATTTATGGCACCATGGGGCGACATGCTTCGCAGTCGCGAGAACCATGTGTGGCCAGCAAGAAGAGAAGCACAATCGTGCAATGAAGCAAGGAATGGAGTAACAAGCCGAGACAAGAGAGTCTACGGACCGTAATCTTTGATGATACCAACAACGGTATACAAACCGACTAAGGAATTAGTCGAGGTTGGATTAATACCAAACCTATATGCCAAGAGGCTGTAATGACCCAACAACATAGTTCAGATAGCGATGAAAGAAATCATAACACAGACACCTATAGGACCACAACATGGTTCCTAAGGACAAGCCAAGTCTCGTTAACCACACTGAAGGTGTGAGACACCCGGATGGACGACAATCATGTCAAGTATACTGAGAAGCGACTCAGGAAATCGATCACCAAGATCGAAAGATCAAAGAAAAACCTGATAAGACCACCAACTTTGGATGGAAACGATGCCGTAAACGGTATACGTTAACTGAAAAACAACCTACCCGCGCACTTGCCTAGGGCAAGTGCAGTAACAACAGAACAGTTGGAATACTTTTACCAAACCGCAAATGCTTACTACAGTACCGCTATGACAGATGGAGCAAATGCAGGATCACCAATCCTAAGGATGTTAAATAACGAACCCTTGGGAAGGCCTAACGGCCCGACCATTGTATTAATAGTATACCAGTCAGCAAGAAGCTGAACTTGGTCAAGACCTGAATCACGGCAACGCCATGAAGAATCTCTTTTAACACCGGACCGTTATTTCAAAACCCAAAACTTTCCTTTCAAAACTACAAACCCTTATTTTAAACCTTGGATTTTAAAACCAAACAGACGGAATTACGGTGAGTATCATAAATGATACAAGAGGAGTTGGCAATAGAATACTTCACCTAGGCGTGTGACGAACACTACGAGTGTACCCAAATACGGGATGTGGGACGACCGCACTCCGAAGGAGCTTGCGGGCCTGACAGATAGTTAGGTAAGTGGTAACGTGCCAAGACGGTACCCCACGTATGTATACATGTAGTGTACGAAACACGGGAAGTAGTCAACTCTGCTCTACGGACCATAAGTAAAATCAAAGCAGAACAGTTGGATACCTCGAACGGGCAAAGGGAACTCAGATAAGCTTACAAGCTAAGGAGTCAGAAATCCACTCCAGGAAAACCATTAGGAGTTAAAAGTGCGAGGAGCACTAACAAAGGAACAAGACATTGGGGATATCTCGAGGATAGTGAAGTAAAGTACAATGAGAATACCCAGTCTAAACACAGTAAGGCAAATGCCTAACATTAGCACAACAGTGTTCAATGAACGGGATGGAATTCCCAGAACAACTACCACAAACACACAGGGTAATCATATAAGATACCAAGGAATACCATTCATCACTGAAGGGAATACCAAACCCGTTATGACACAAGGAAAATACCAATGGTCTACCCAAGGAACGGGAGACGTTACAACCCTTAACGGGGCGACTCCGATCCAGAACCGCAAGGTAGGACAACAAACTGAACGTACTCATAAACATCAAGCAGATGCAACAGCATAATCAATAATACCCAGGAGCAATCCATAAAGGGGTACCAAGTCAAAACAGTCACAAAATGTTGTGACAAAAGCACCACAATTGGAACGAACATACGGTTAGAACACCGAAGGGATCCCACTTGACAGGGGATACCCAAAAGTAATACATGGTATAAATCAATACCAGGATACAAAAAGGGTCTCAAATGAACGGAAGCGTGATGCGACGATCTTATCATGGAGCCCAGTATCACCTTTAGCCATTCTTTGGCATATGGAGAAGTAACCACCTGGAACAGCCTATGATGAGCAGAGCTCTAGGCAATATGGCTAGTGGGCTATGAAACTATTACATTACAGAGTTCAACGGTCACAAAACCAATTGTGGACCACGTGGAAGTAGTCAAGGACGTCACCAATAAAGTTATTGACCAATAATTGAGGATGCCCCTCATAAATGTGAGACCGCAAGAGCGGTGAACACATGGACCCCAAGAAGGGGATATCATCAGTAACTGTCGGGAAATATATTCCTTTAAGAACTACTAACGTAGTCAAGCTTGAGCATACAATTATTGTCAAGCAATTTGAAATAAGCTTCAACAGCAATTGTTGACAACCAAGGAGTAACCGGTTATAAAACCAATGATGCTCGGGGAGCTCAGAAAATAATGTAATACCATATTCTGTATTTACCAAATACATGGGGAACCATTATATAAATGGTAATGGTGCATGAGCTGAAGCTAGCAACAGTGGATGCCATGTAAACCAACACTGTGGAATCAATAAGAACATGGTGCGCAGCAGGCGACCAACGTATGTGAATAATCACCCGATACTATGGAGTTGTTAATACAAGATGGTAGACAGACCGGGCAACAAGCCAGAAGTCTGCACCAAATGATGAAGTACCACCTGAAGGAGTAATAATCATTCCTATTGCGATCTCATAAGAGAGTTACTACCAAGAGTTTACGCCTCTGCACTCTGTATGACTGAGTGTTTTGGTATTGCACTTGTGCAGTTAATGATCGAGTGGGATAGCTAGGAATATGAGGAAATGTAGAGTGTAGTAAATCCTTCCTTTCACCAGTAAACATGGCACAAGCCAGTTAAGCAAAAGCTTAGAAACAAACCGTGCGGCCTAAGGCCAAAGAAGCACGAAGAGGGTGAAACACACCAACAATCACAAGATGTGAATTCCACTGGAATAAAGGTGAAAGGAGACTTAAAAAGTCACAAGGTCCGACGTATTGAAATGCAAGGTCATACAAGTAAAGAACACTTGTGACGAACCAGGGAAACTGGTACAATTCAGAAGCTACTAACAGTAGAGGAAGCATTACAACCCAGTAGTGACTTAACCTCAACCGACAATAAGTCGGAGGAACCAAGTGAAAGATCACTACAAACACAACAGTATGTATATACATTGCAGAGAGCTGGTTAGGAATCGACAACTCACCGAATTCGAGCACGGTAAGAGAACACCACACATGGTCAATAGATCCTATTTCCGCAATAAGAAGGAAAAAGGTGTTGTATAACACGTTCAAGATAACAAGAAGGGCGAATAACCCAAGTTATCAGGGTCGCGCAGCAGAAGCTAGTGGACCCAGAATTCTAAGCGAAATACACCTAGTGAATAAAAGGTTAATCACCAATGCCCCAAAGCCATTTAGGCTAGAACCGATTCCGGTTAAGAGTTGAATAACTCCGATGGAAATTCTTGATGCAGGGACTAACCGATTGTACGGTCAAGACCCGTTGATCAAGGAACATTGTATAATAGACCGCATGGAAACTGAACCACTCCATGACGGCTGAATGCCTTCGACCAATGTCCAATGTTGACACATGGTAGATTACGTGGGCGTAATCCCTTTTAAGGGGGGTAGAGCGAAAACCGCGAAATGTATGTTTTACGTGATAGGTGCGTAAACTACAATGCGCATAGCGCAAGAGAATTCGTTTTGATGGTTGATACTTATGTTACACAAACATTTATATTCACTCATCGTGTAATTATGGTAATTTGGGAAGTAAGCATAGGAAAAGGAGTAGAGAAACTCCAGGGTAATGAGAAACCCGATTGGTAATAGTTTGAAGAATGAGTATGTATGAGAGACTTGAGAAGTATAAATCGGTACGAAACCGATGTATGTAATGAGTATGAATCGGTGTACAACCGATGTATTTTATGAGTATAAATTGGAGTATAGCAAATTAATGAGATATTATACCATGAATTCTTAAGTATAGCAGTTGGAGAAGATGTAGCAATAATTGATGAAATGATTAGTAAGTAAGTAAGTAAATCATATAAATTGGAAAATGTATGTGTATGATTACGAGTAGCAAGATTAAAAAGATAGAAAACGATATAATGTTTGACAATCTGTTTGTTTGTATTGAGGTGGGAAGTGGAACTTGATTTGCTAGCGATCAAGGGAAGCCGAACACAGATTGGAGTGGAAGGATAATTCAACACCAATGCTGATCACATTGGGGTTGAAGGACTCCGGAAGCTCCCTTAAGTGGTCACAATAATGACACTAGTATTAGGCATGATCATCATAAATTGAAATTGGGAGATGTATGCAAAGTTTTCAAAATGAATTTCCAAAACTAAGTTGGTACAATGTTTTCTTCAAACTTGAGAATGAGGATCGGTTTTAAAACCGCTCCCACGGGCGCTAGTGGATCTTCCATGCCTAGGCACGGGTATCCGGTCGAAACCATAGGAGGAGAAGCTAGTTTTGAGTCGGTGGGAGTGTTGATTAGTTTTGAAACCACTACACCGATGGTACGGTAACAGTGTGTGTTTTGTATTTTTCCAAAGGCACTGGGGCGGCGTAGTCCCGAGTAAGTATAGTAAGTATGAGTAAGTATGAGTAAAGTATGAGTAAGTAAGTATGAGTAAGTGCCTGAGGATCTCTATATGTGCAAATGAATTTGATCTGAACCAAAGGACCGTGGCCAGAAAGCGTAAGTGCCATTAGTCATGACGGCCATGAACCAGAAAGCGTAAGTGTTCAAACGTGACCGGTACCTGAGGGATCGCTTGACATGGGAGAGGATGGTACCTCATTTATCTGCGGACGGACCCCATGGAGAGCTCGCAACGTATATTTTTGATTGCTATGCAGGCAGTGACATGCTGTTTGGATGCGTAGTATGCATCATGTCAGACATTTGGAGTTTGACAAGTAATATGTAGAGGTCATAACCTTAACATAGAGTATATGTACGAGTAACAGTATTAGATTCACCAACTTTGAGGGCAAAGTTCTTTAAGGGGGGTAGATTGAAATACCCCGAACTTAAATATGGTGATTATATTATTCTAATAAATTATTTAAAGGCCTAATAGTGCCTAAGTAATTTTTGGTAAAGAAAATAAATCCAAAAGAAATGAGAAAACACTTAGAAAGCGGAAAAACGCTAAATGAGCGTTAAATAACCGTATGAGGTACGAGACCTCGGTTATAGTATCGTAAGTATTCCTAAGGTTTATTCATACCTAAGTAGTATACAGTAATGATTCCCGAAGAAAACGGAACCAAGAAATGTATTAAAACGCTAAAAGAGCTTTAGCGCATGTTTTTCGAGGAAACCCGAAAACGTGACTTTAAGTGGTCAAACAGACCCGTAAAAATTATAAATCATTAAATAATAACTATTGAGCATTTATGGAAGCTTAATAACCAATAAAAAGAAGAAACGAAAAATTCCGGAAAACGGGCCCGGTTTGTGAATAGTATCAAAACCGGGTAAAATAACGAGCGTTTCGGTAAAAGACGAAAAACGCTCCAGCTAGTAATACATTGAGGGCCGGTTTTTAACAGATAAATAAACCCCTCTCACACACACACTAGCTAAATAAATAATGAGTCAAAAAGCAAAAGAAGAATAAAAGGTAAAAAGTAACTTACCTTTTCTCTCCCCCTCATTTCTCTCTTCTCTCCCTCCTCCTTCCTTCTCCATCGGCTCCTCCCTCTCTCTCTCTGATTTGGGCGATTTTTGAGAGCTCTCCCATGGCATCCATGGCCTCTCTTCTTTCTCTCCTTGCTCTAGCTCCATTTGAGCTCCAAATGTAAAATAAATTACATATTTGAACTCCCCTCATCCTCCTCTACATTTCTATCTTTTCAAAATTCGAAAAGGATGAGTTTCATCTCCATGGGTTTTCCCCATTTGAAGAGAAAAGCACACCATTGTGAAGCTTGGAGTCTCCTCTTTCCAACAAGGTAAAAATCTCTACAAAAGATTCAAGTTTCCTCCACTCTTCTTGGAAACCGATTTTTAGCCCCTTTGTAATGCCTTGTTTTTCTCTCTTCTTTTGAGCATCAACTTCACCTAACAATGGTGGTGGATTCTTCTTCTTGAACCAAGGGCTAAAACCCCTCCTAAAGCACTCCAAAGGTAAACCCTAGAAATTTGTATTTTGAACACTTCAATGAACTAGCATAAATCTAAGGGTTAGTGTGTTAATTATACTTGTTTGATGTGCTTTGGGTGATGGGAATGGAGTTTGGCAACTCCATTCCCCATGTGGTCGATTTGTGCAAGAAAGAGAGAAGAAGAAATGGAAAAGATTAGAAGGAATCAAAAGCTCAAGGTAAGAGCTCCTTCCTAATGTAAATTCTATTGCATTAGGGTAATGGGAAAGGGTAAAATATTTAAAGAACCAAAATTTTGCAGTGGTATTGTAATTGTGGAAATTTGAGTACTAGCAAGTAAATGTGTGGATTTGTAGGCCTTAGAGCCAAAAGAATGGTGTATGTAAATTAGTAATGCTATTTGAGGAATATTGGTGTATTGATAATGTGATTGAGGAAACATTGGTGTATTAGGATTTAGTATGTGTGCTGGTAGAACCCTTGTGGTTTGGCTAGGATAGGAATGAAATTGATGAGAAAGGATGTGTGTGGATAAGTAAAGAAAGTAGATGAGCTATGGCGAAATTTTAGTAGGAATTATGCATTTAGGAATGACTTGGTGAATGGGAGAACCAAGGTGTGTATTGGGATTAGTAGAGAGGTTTTGTAGCTATGGAATGGTGATTGTAGTATGAGAGGTAAGAAGTGTAAAATCTGTAGCAAAGGAGCATAGGAATACATTGGAGAAGTTAGGAGAATTCAATGTGCAGAATTGTGTAGGATGAGTGTTGGAACTTGGGTATAGGTAGTGCAATGGCTTGGAAATGAATTGGTATGGTAAGGAGAAGTAATTGGAATGCTAGGAATGGCATTGGTTAAGAAAGTATTGGATGGGAGAATGGAATGGTAAAATCTGTAGCATAAATGTAACAAAAACTGTTACAAGTGTTGGAAAAGAAATGAGGAAATTGTGTAAGTGAATTGAGGGATTTAGTAATGGATTTGGTGGATGAATTAAGGTATATTAGGAGGCCTAAATGGCACTAAAACATGTGGGATTACATGTAGGAAGATTGGGGAAGCAATGGGTAAAAGAGAGGACTGAAAACAAATTTTAAAACTGAATCACTGGGCCGGACCGGACTTGCGACCGGACTTGCAAGTCCGGTCGGCCAGAAAATTTTCCCGTCTGCAACCTACTGGAATGGACCGGACTTGCGACCGGACTTGCAAGTCCGGTCGGCCAGAAAAATTCCGCGACAGTAAGCTACTGGAATCGACCGGACTTGCGACCGGACTTGCAAGTCCGGTCGAGACAGAAATTTTCCGTACTGATAGCTACTGGAATGGACCGGACTTGCAAGGTCGGTCGCAAGTCCGGTCCAGTCAAAAAAAAAAAATTAATTATATGATTATAGTAATCATATATATACATATATATATGCCCATATACATAAATGCAAATATATGTAGTAATACACCATTAATGAAGTAATAACGGTAAGAAAGTAAGTAAATGAGTAAGGAAACAAGTTAAGGAAGTTGTAAGCATAAGGACATTAATTACACCGGGATAACGGGGTAAGTAAGGGAGTAGTAAATGTTTGTATATTGTATGAGTATAGTATTAATGATAACGTTGAAAACATTATCAGTGAAACAAGTGTGAACCAAGGAACAAGGGAACACATGGTAAAGCTAACTCCGGTGAAAGGTATGATTTTCTCATGCCCCGTATGCTAACCGAGTTACATTGATTTGTGTGCTGTATGCCGGCTAATCAAGACTAAAGCATGAAAACGGTTTATTGTCTTTCATTGTATGTCTTGTTGTATGTTGCATGAGCTAACCTTCTTGAATTGATGTGTGGCTTTGCTTGGTGCGTAGATCGACTCATAGATGAGTCTTGTTTGTAATGACTCGTAGTAAGAGTCCTATTGTGAATTAACGAAATAATAGCGACACACTAAACTATCGAAACATTAAACGATAATGCTACCCAATGAACTCACTAGAACGTGAGAGCATATACGGGAGTAACGACCTCCCGATAACGGTAAGAGAATTGAAACGAATAATCCACAAACAATAAGTAGTGGAAGTATAAGTAACCTCTAGTAGAGGAACTAATCTTGGTACAAAATATGAACAAATAGATGAACCATGAGAGTAGTAAGAATGACGAGGGATCTCCAAACCCCTTAGTAATAGTCGACCCATTATGAGAGGACCCGACTGATGAAGGTATGTCCCGAACATGAGAGTATCCGATATGTTGGGGAAACCCTTAAACCTGAGGATACTAGACGGTAGTAATTCCCTAAGCCAGTGGAGGTTATCGAGAGAGATACTTCTAGGCTAATCCGTGAGATTGTATTATACTCTGAGAGAAGAGTGTTGGGAATATGAGTAGTCCGGTAGTACGGACATTTGAGTATTTGAGGAGCTAATCGTATAGCCCTCGTATTGTAGGTCTGGTGGCGAGTCTTTGTATGACTCCGCCCGGTGACCAAAGTAACGAGTATTGAGTACTGCGTACGTATGAGTAAAGTAATGAGTATTGAGTAAGAAGAGAGTATGAGTGTGTAATGAGTATCGAGTATTAAGTATGTATGAGTAAGTAGTGAGTACCGAGTATGTAAGAGTAAGTAAGGAGCATTGAGTGATGGGCATGCACAAGTGTAGTAACGGGTACGGAGTAAGGAATGTATACCAGTAAAGTATCGAATATGGAGTGTCGAGTACGTAAGAGTAAGGAATAGGTATGAGTAGAGTAGCGAATGTCGAATTTAGTACGAAGAGTAATGAATGAATACAAATGCGAATGGTTGACTATCGAATTGTCTTCCTTGGTAAGTACTGGAACTGTATGTGTATGTAGGTATTGTTGTATGTACTGTTGTAGCATGAGTATGTATGTATGCATGTAAATGAACTCCATGTATATTCGACCCAAAGTAGTCGATGTACCGCGGTTAGCACGCGGTATATGCGAATTTCATGCGCAGCGTAAGCTGACCCCCTCGGGGGGGACCATTTTTAGTGTGCAGGTTCCCGAAGCTGATCACCGTTCGAGAGAGTAGGACGGGGACTGCTGCGTAAGCATGGGTAGTTGTATGGAAGGGATTGGTACTCGTATTGTAATGCGAATTTGGGAGTTTAAATTGTATTGGTAATTTAAGGATTGTAGTATACTCGGTATAGTAATGTATTGGAGTTGTAATTGGATATGGATGAGTATGCAATGGGAAGTATTGTATTGTGTAGAGCACTCGGTATGTTCATGTTCATCAGATCGATAGTATGTAGTACTGTAACTCGCCTTGTTAGTCACGTGGGTGACTAACGGCATTGTACACCCGCCGTTGTGTAAGGAATATCCGCTGCGAAGGTAAGTAATTGTACAGTAATGACGGTATTAGCGGTAGGGGTGTTACATAGTTGCTTGTTATCGTGACGCTTGCTTTCTAGCTTAGGGCATCTGCTAGTATACTAGCTCTGCCTTCCTTTTATTGCATACTGGTGTGTTTATGTTCAGCCCTTTTTGGGTGAAAACGTGCTAATGCCCTTATGATTTGAGCATATGGTGATTGTTACATCATACAATATTGCGTTATGTTTTTAGCGCTGAAAATAGTTCTCTTTATGCCCATTTCTCGGGTATCATATTAACATTTAGTAGGTTCCTTCTGGGATGGCAAGAATTGTGCTAATATAAGCAAATTCTTGATCCTTATAAGGGTTTCACATATTTATCTGCCCATTTAATGGGGTTTCATGCCTTTGTCATTAAGTTGACCATCGGTTTTCTCGTCTTCGGGAAGTTTCCCTTAATACTATTGTTAACTAACCTCATTCTCTTCAATTTATTCATGGTAAATAGTTGCACTGGTCCGAATTTGCATCACTGACTTTGGTACGGAGTTGACTACTTCTCGTGTTCTTTACACTACTCGTTTACATATATGGGGTACCTTACTCATATATTATGAAATACCCCAAATCTGATTAACACTTTAAAACTATTAAATAATGAAAATTAATTGTAGAATAAATCATTTCATGTACGCATGCCCATTCCTGGATGCAAAACGTTTGCGTAAATAATATTACACGTGCGCATGCAAACACATGCATGCAAACGTTACGTAAAAATAGTCGTTTTACCATGAACGCTTATGGACGTAATTTTACAAATGTCTAGGCATACTAGTACGAAACAACTATGTACGTTTATTAATGAGGATTAAACACCTTACATCACATGTCCAATAAAGAGAGCGACTACAAGGAAAGATCAATACGAATGCTTATACAAACTAGTAACATGAATATTTCACGAATGTTGTAGCATTTATAAATGTGAAAATAAATTGATATATGCATTTAAACAAATGTAAAAACTTATGTTACACCTAACATATATGTCATAAAGACATAAGAACTCATCAAAGTTCAGAAATACGCAATAAACATCTTAATGACAATAACGTACTTAAAACACCTTAAAAACGTGCGTTAAGCGTGACCTTGTGATACATGAGTCCTATGACCTTTTAAACTCAAACAAAATGGTCATACCCTCATTATATGGCTATACAAACATAATCCCCAGGCCATGCCTAGTGAAAATTGCAAAGTGCCCGGGAGTTCCCATGCACGTTCCTTAAAGCACGAAAGTCTCGGAAACCCCCGGAAATGCGTTCTAAGTTGGTATAAATTAGTTTTCTTCACTCCTAATGGTTAGTTGACCATTATTTAACATTTATAAGAGAATACCCTGATGAGTGTGAAATTGATATAGTTTTATATGCTCTAAACTCCTATTTTACGCAAGCTTTCAGGCGTTTTCTCACACTTATCTTATGCTTTTCATGATTCTTACTTTGGACAAGAACTGATGCCAATTTATATGTTAAAAGCAGGAAATTATTGTGTAAATGCATAGATCTCATCAAGAGCTTTCCAACGCCGCAAACGGGGATCAAATCGGAGTCAGAACGAGAATTTTAGAGACTTTGGAAGTTATGTCCGAGCTTGTTAGCAACCTTTGAAGCTCGGACACAACAAGGAATGAAAAAAAAATAAAGAGATCGATCTGCCCCAACCTTCAATGCTCGGACAGAAATAAGAAAAAAACTTCTCGCTGTACAAATCGTTATGTCCGAGCTTGTTTTCAACCTTCAAAGCTCGGACATAACGCCAGAATTCTCAGTATGTGAAGAAATCGGGCTGTCCGACCTTTGAAGCTCGGACATGAAGCTCGGACAGCCCAAATTCTGAAATCCTGAAGCGCCGAAAGTGGAGGAAAAAATATATTAATTCATATAAACCACCGCCCATGTTATCTCATTCCATTCCAGATCTTTATTCCTCTATTTCTTTCCAGCCTTTCATTCACGTTCCAACATCCCATCTCCTTCATCTTTTAAGCTGTCCTTTTCTTTCCAGCAACACCACCACGTCCACTTCTCTTCTTTCCAGCCAGTACAAACATCATTACCACCACCAACCATCATTACTCCCACCTCCATTAGCATCCTTAATAACACTATAAATACACCCATTCTCCTCTATCTGAAGGGACACCACGTACACCACTCCACCATCCATCCCATTCCATCTCATTTCACCCCATCTACACCACATACGTACACACAATTCCATTCACACAACATCCTCCATTTCATACACCCACATCATCTCATATTCTCCATTATCAATATATAGAGGTGATCACCTATATATATATATCTGATCACTATGATCACACCTTCACCATCCATTCATCCATATCATTCCATATTACCACACCATCCTCGTTATCACAGTCAATGTCTACGACCGACATATTATCAGTCAAAACAGCAGAGCAAAGTCACGACGTCAAATAAGATGATTTCTTACCCTATTTATTCTGTCTGTTTAATTAATATGTCGGGCTAGATTTATTTACTCTGGGGGATGGATTATTTCAGTTTGTTTTAATTATGTAATTTATATTTTTACTGGTTTTAATTAATATATGGATTGTTACAATTAATGTCTTTTTAATGCGATGCAATAATTTTGATCACTTTATTGTATTATCTTTCTAAATCTGTTTTAATCTGATCAGTGAGAAACAGATAGGTTAGATTAATATGTAAATCTGTAGGAAACTTGTTTTCATCGGACAAGTTAGTACTCAGATGCAAAAAAATATTATTCCTTTTATTTTGCTGTTTACATGTGTTTGCTTTGAGTTTTCATCAGACCCTGTAGTTCTGGTAGACGAGGTCTTCAGGTTCTATGATTTAGTCCTTAAGACTATAAAAGGAATTTTGCCAATTTATTCTTAGTTATCCAGTAGATATAACATAGTTAATCAAACGGTTTTAACCTGAACCCAGAGTCCCGCTCATCCATATCATCTTTCATTATCTTATATACAAGTGTTTATTTATCCGCATTCTATTTACTTCTTTTACAATTCAGTGAAACCCCCCTTTGTGACAACGCTCAGGAATTAGGCATTTTCGCTTAAGTCCCACGGTTCGATATCCCGGTTACTCCTATCTTGCTATACTACTACGACCGGGATTTGTTTGCAGCCCGATAGACGTTTTGATCCTAACTCAATTGATTATTATTTACAGGTCAAAATCCCTATTTGCAAAATGGCGCCGTTGCCGGGGACTAGACAATCTAGTCCCTGAGCCCCGGATAATATTCACTTGCTTTATTTTAATATTGGGTTTCTTTATTGTTATTTTGTTTTTATTATTCTGTTTATATTTTGTTTCTAATATTCTGTTTGCTATTTTATTTCAGTTTTATTTTTATCTGTCATTTTCTTTTGCTATTTATTTTATTACTATTAATTCTGTCATTTAAATATTCCAGCAATTTACTTTTCATATTATTTACAGTAATTTAATATTCCAGTTATTTATTTTATTGTCATTTTTTTCCAGTATTTATTTTATTGTCATTTAAATTCCCAGTTATTTATTTTACTCTCATTTAAATTCTGTCATTTAATTTCTAGTTATTTATTTTCCGTCATTTAATTTCCAGTTATTTATTTTCTGTCATTTAAATTCCAGTTCTTTATTTTATTGTTATTTAAATTTCAGTTATTTCAGTTCTATCATTTAAATTATTGTCATTTAAATTCTTGCAATTTAAATTCTGTCCTTTTTGATTATTATTTTGCAGCTCCTTTTTTTTTCTTCTTCTCTGCATTAATTTATTAATTTTCGTTTTATTTAATTCTAAAAAAATGGCAATGGATTTGGTTGTCAATTATTTTTGTTTCGTTTTTATTTGTTTATTTTGCTTTTAGTTTTTATTATTTCTACTAATGATGGCAAGGGAGGAGCAATTCTTATGGGGGATCGTTTTATTCCCAAAATATATATTGCTTGTATTGTATGGGACCCCATGAGATCGACTTCTGTCCCAGAGTTGAAGAATTATGGCGGAATCGGATCCAGCAGCAAATTGAAGAGGAATTCGAACAAGAATCATGCTACTCACAGGAAATATATTGCTCGATATGTGGGGGCGATCATGAGTTTGAGGACTGTCTCGTGGCACAAGAATAACTATGGTTAGAAGATCAACCAGACTACCTGGAGTGAATCGGTATTGCACAACACAATACGATTATGAGTGATGTCGTCGAACAACCTGTTGGAGGAGACCATGAGAGTGTTAATGGTTCTGCAATCATGCTCCACACATTAGCTCAATAGGAGTAACAACTAGAGAGCGAAATGGTTCACTTAGTGGATCACCTTAATGCAGACTTGAGTTGCTCTCTATCACCTCCACCGTTCGAACCTGAGCAGACAACATCCAACCATTTGCCTGAGCTTGAAGACAAGCCCTCAGATGACAGCTTCTCCCTTGACTTCATGGAGTCTCCCCCCTCTGAAGTAAACTACCGGTATTTCCCCTCCTTCTCCGTGCTCTATCCAGAAGATGAGGATGCTTATCACCTCGAATTTGAAAAGAAGGAACCGCCATCACCTCCCGCCAAATCATCCAAACAAAATGCTACAATCAACTTCAAGGAACCACCTCCCTCTGAAATTGAATTCCATCAAGGCTCTTCCTATGAGCCTCTCCATAAAGACGAGGATATCTACATCCTCAAATTTGAGGAGGAGGTGCCATCCAACTTTGATCTTCACCTGGAGGATCAAGACCTTCCCCACCCGTGCACCAAAGAAGTAGGGTGGAAACTAGAAGTCCACTCGCTAAGTGTGGAGGCCACCTTCCCATTTGATCCGGGACCAGAGTTCGAAGATAAAATCTGCCTTGGAGTTCTCCCTGCACAACTCAATGAAGGTAAGGATGCCTTCATCCTTAAATTTGAAGAGGAGTATCCACCACTAGATGATCCTCACACCCAGGGTCATCAACCGAAAAATGTGGGCCATTCTTCAATGAAAAATGATGACCGCCCAACCCACCCGCTGAAGCCCACTTCAACATACCCTTTCGCACCTCACCTAAACGAGGAAGATGTTTACATCCTCCAATTTGAGGAAGAACATCAATCAGCACCTGGTCTTCTGCTTGGGATCTGTTACCCCCAATACCTCCTTAAAAACCAGGTTTTGTGGAGCATATATTTTCCTATTTTATCTGTTGAGGTAACATTTTGTTTTGATCCAGGTGGTTTAATCCTGATTGTTTGCCACGTCATATCCCTGTTGACACCACTGTCCACTTTTATTTTTGATCCGGGATAACGAAAAGGGAGTCTAGCCAAAGACTATAAAGAAAGGCAGCTTGGTGGGAGGCAACCCACCGGTTTGTATCTCTTTTCGCTTTCTTGTTTTTGTTGTTTATTTTACTCCTTTGTTTTTATTTCGTGGTGTGTTGGCGGAAGATGTGCATAATGCAAGAGCATCAGCTCTTCTGTTTCAAGCTAATAGTTTTGTCTGGTTCCACTTGAGTTCTTCTGACTTTGTAGATTATATTTATCAGCTTCTCTACTTTGATGCTAAGCTGAACTCAAGTGTGGGGTTGGCCTTGCTACACATCCTGAGCAGACTCTGGGGAGTATTCTTACCTTTTCTACTCTAGAATATTTTATATGCTCCCTCCTAATCTGCTGTGTGCAATTTTGTTCTCTTGTTGGATTGCTTGCTCCTTGTTAAAATTCTTTCTACGCAATGAGGACATTACTCCACTCTAAGTGTGGGGTGGGGAAGTTTCCTTCACATTTTGCCTTATGTGTGTCTTTAAGCTCTTTTCTCTTTCATTTGTTAAAGTCTTGCTAAGATAGCTCAATTTAGAAGGAGGCCATAGAGGAAGTGTAGTTGGTTAACCGATCTTCGGGTACAAATTTTAAAATTTTTCTGGTTTTTAATTGCTAAAATGAAGTCTTTGTTCTAGTAATGCTGAAACAAATGAGAATTTTCACCATCTAAACTTTGCTCTTAGCTTTGAGCCGGGGAATGAACTGGATTGTAATGGTTGAAAAAGAACAAGGCAAGGTACTCCGCTGATCCTAAGCATGCTTATTTAAATATTTATCAGAAAAAAATGTGCTAATGCTTTGCTGAAGAGGATTAAATTCTCATATGGATCATGAGTACATGGCATTGAAAGGTATGATGGAATAAGATCTTACTTCATGCCCCTTGTCGTTTCCGTGGAATGTGAAGGAAAAAGGTGGATTGGCTCATGTCTAAAGGCTAAGTTCTTATGGTTTAATTTCTCTCCTGTGAGCTTTGAATGACTTCATGTTTTTAGGAAAAGAAATGAATTGTGCTAAACAAATATGATTTGCCCCTTGATTGGTGTAGCTAGCAGTGTTTTCCTCTGTGCTCTTCCTTTCCTGCTGAGTTCCATTAGCTTGGTTTTAACTTGTACTTGAGAGTTTTGCTTGAGGACAAGCAAAAGTCTAAGTGTGGGGTGATTTGATGAGTGTGAAATTGATATAGTTTTATATGCTCTAAACTCCTATTTTACGCAAGCTTTCAGGCTTTTTCTCACACTTATCTTATACTTTTCATGATTCTTACTTTGGAAAAGAACTGATGCCAATTTATATGTTAAAAGCAGGAAATTATTGTGGAAATGCATAGATCTCATCAAGAGCTTTCCAACGCCGCAAACGGGGATCAAATCGGAGTCAGAACGAGAATTTTAGAGACTTTGGAAGTTATGTCCGAGCTTGTTAGCAACCTTTGAAGCTCGGACACAACAAGGAATGAAAAAAATAAAGAGATCGATCTGCCCCAACCTTCAATGCTCGGACAGAAATAAGAAAAAAAACTTCTCGCTGTACAAATCGTTATGTCCGAGCATGTTTTCAACCTTCAAAGCTCGGACATAACGCCAGAATTCTCAGCATGTGAAGAAATCGGGCTGTCCGACCTTTGAAGCTCGGACATGAAGCTCGGACAGCCCGAATTCTGCAGTCCTGAAGCGCCGAAAGTGAAGGAAAAAAATATATTAATTCATATAAACCACCGCCCATGTTATCTCATTCCTTTCCAGATCTTTATTCCTCTATTTCTTTCCAGCCTTTCATTCACGTTCCAACATCCCATCTCCTTCATCTTTTAAGCTGTCCTTTTCTTTCCAGCAACACCACCACGTCCACTTCTCTTCTTTCCAGCCAGTACAAACGTCATTACCACCACCAACCATCATTACTCCCACCTCCATTAGCATCCTTAATAACACTATAAATACACCCATTCTCCTCTATCTGAAGGGACACCACGTACACCACTCCTCCATCCATCCCATTCCATCTCATTTCACCCCATCTACACCACATATGTACACATAATTCCATTCACACAACATCCTCCATTTCATACACCCACATCATCTCATATTCTCCATTATCAATACATAGGGGTGATCACCTATATATATATATATCTGATCACTATCATCACACCTTCATCATCCATTCATCCATATCATTCCATATTACCACACCATCCTCGTTATCACAGTCAACGTCTACGACCGACATATTATCAGTCAAAACAGCAGAGCAAAGTCACGACGTCAAATAAGATGATTTCTTACCCTATTTATTCTGTCTGTTTAATTAATATGTCGGGCTAGATTTATTAACTCTGGGGGATGGATTATTTGAGTTTGTTTTAATTATGTAATTTATATTTTTACTGGTTTTAATTAATATATGGATTGTTACAATTAATATCTTTTTAATGCGATGCAATAATTTTGATCACTTTATTGTACTATCTTTCTAAATCTATTTTAATCTGATCAGTGAGAAACAGATAGGTTAGATTAATTCGTAAATCTGTAGGAAACTTGTTTTCATCGGACAAGTTAGTACTCAGATGCAAAAAAATATTATTCCTTTTATTTTGCCGTTTACATGTGTTTGCTTGAGTTTTCATCGGACCCTGCAGTTCTGGTAGACGAGGTCTTCAGGTTCTATGATTTAGTCCTTAAGACTATAAAAGGAATTTTGCCAATCTATTCTTAGTTATCTAGTAGATATAACATAGTTAATCAAACGGTTTTAACCTGAACCCAGAGTCCCGCTCATCCATATCATCTTTCATTATCTTTTATACAAGTGTTTATTTATCCGCATTCTATTTACTTCTTTTATAGTTCAGTGAAACCCCCCTTTGTGACAACGCTCAGGAATTAGGCATTTTCACTTAAGTCCCACGGTTCGATATCCTGGTTACTCCTATCTTGCTATACTACTACGACCGGGATTTGTTTGCAGCCCGATAGATGTTTTGATCCTAACTCAATTGATTATTATTTACAGGTCAAAATCCATATTTGCATCCCCATGCCACGTTTTCATTTAAACACAAAGTGCTTGAGGGAAATTCTTAACGCTTCTGTTTTGGTCCGGGAGTGTCCCGGGAATCCCGGAAATTGTGTTATGAGTTGATATAACCCCATATAACTCAATGTAACACCTTAATATATCATAATTGACCATAAAAATGTCAATAAACATTTGTAACTTATTGGAACAACTTATTTTCCAAAATGTCCTTAGAGCACAACAACGCACTTTTCGGGTACCGAAAAGTCACGTTTTACACATTTAACTTGTACAAATCATTAGCTACAAGTTTATAACATTAAAATGACATGAGTTAACTATAATAATCAGGGGATAACAATGGTGACTCATCCCCCCTATAGGTGCCGACCTTGACTACAAAAAAACATGATTTTCATGTCTTAAAGTCATTTTCTTACTTAATATCTCCACATTGTCAAACTTGGCACCCATCCCTAGTCATGGCCGGTTGTGATAGCTGTCATGACCTTCAATTTCAACCCAGATCTCCTCTGATTAAGGCCTTAGACAATTCCACATCTCCTTTTGACTAAAATGTCTTCTTTTCACCTAACCTTGACAATTCATGAGACTTGTCTCTTCTTCCCCTTCTAAGTTCTGATTTCTCTTCCTTTATCCTCCCCTTGTTCATGCCAGCTTCCCTCCCTCTCAGACCTGGTAAGTTCCATTGGTGAGAGCTCTCAAATCTTAAGTTATTCTAGTTATACTTTAACACCATTTTCAAGCTCATTTTCGGTTCTTTGCTCCATGGAAGTTCTTCTAATTCATTCCATTGATATAGATCAACATCAATCATCATTCAAGCTAGGAATTTCGTGGCTAATCAAAGGGAACACTTAAAAAAGGTTCTTGAAGGCTTAAGGTAAGAAAAATGCCTTAAAACATCATTCTCTTCCAAGCTAAGTACATGGCCGAAATTCCCTTGCTTTCTCCTCTCCATTAACTTCAATTTCTCCATGGTTTGACAAGGTATGCACCCCTACTCATTCAAGGCGTGAGCTTACACCAAATTCCCTATGGTAAATCTTTGATTTTAAAGGTTTACAAGAGTTATTTCTAAGTTATAAGCTTAGATCTCTTCAAGAGCTAATTTATTTATCTTCTCCTTGTCAAGGCCAAAAATATTGTGTTCTTGAACTCCATTTTGAGTCATCAAGGTAAATCCTAATCTTTAATACAAATTATATACATAATACCTTAGTAAATTCCTTAAGGTTTATTTAGGAATTCAAGGTTAACTTAAGGTATCCTTGTTCTAACATTCAAGGCACCTACAAAGGAGTGTAGATCAAGGTGGTGTGGCCAAAGATCCAAGGAGAAACCAAGAGGAAAATCATTTACTAAGAGGGTAAGTAATTTATCTAAGAATATGTAAGTAGATCTATGGTTTAAACTATGTTTTATAACATTAAACATTTAATTACCCTTTTATAAAATCAAAGCAGAAATTATTAAGGTTTTAAATGTGTGTTTTGATTAATTAAAGGTGAAACTAAGGTTTAAAAATTGATTTAAGAAATTTTAAGGTAATTAATTAGCTATGAATATTATTGCCAAATTATAAGCTTCAATTTGGTATATTATAGCTTAATACTATGTATTAAGATGTTATAAAATATTTGGATAAGTTAACTAGGTATTTTAACACATAAGATATTAAGTTTATAAGTTTAAGGGTAAGATATGTAATTTACCAAAACTTGGTGGGAAAATTTAATTAAAGCCATGAGGTATATGTGAAATTTGGTGAATTTTGATATAATACAAAGCATAAACTTATATTATGAAATTTGGGTAAGTTTAAAATAATTACTAGTGTTTAAATGACTAGTTTAATAAGTTATGTGGTAAAAATGTAGTTTTAGAAAGTTATGGGGGCATATAATAAATAGCCGAGAATATATGTGTCATTGACATAATAATGATATAATATAAGGTAGGAATTAATATTATGAATTTTGGATGAATTAAATAAGTGTTTAGAAGTTAAATTAACAATTTATAAAGTTTTGGGGCTAATATGTAATTTTTGAGAAATTTGGGTTCTAGCCATGAATTTTATAAAGTTTTGAGTATAAGAGTGTATTAAGAATTAAAATAAGTAATAGTCAAAGTGTTGACCAAAATTTGGGTTAGAAATGAATTATAATGTAAAATATAAAATTTATAAAAGTTTTGGGGTGAAAATATAATTTATGGAAAGTTATAAGTGAAAGCCGAAATTATTTGGGGTTGGATGGTAATTTAAGAAATTATATGTGCCAATTCGGCAAATAAAGGAATTTAAAATTAAAACTATAGTTTATAAGTTATTATGTAACTATTATAAAGTTTCTGGGGTTAAAATGTAATTAAAGGAAAATATTTGTAAAGGCCAAAAATTTATGTGGCCATTTGGTATTTTATAAAAGTTAAGGTGTCCAAATTATAGTTACCAAATTTATAGTGGTGGTTTTGTGAAATAATTAAAAAAGGAAGTAAAACTAGATAATATAATGTAATTAGAATTAAAATATAAAGTTTTTGAATTATTGGGGTTGTTTTGTAAATAACCGAAAATATAAGGGTAAGTATTTGAAATTAAATAATTATAGTTTCTATGAGGGATATTTGGAGGAGTTAGAAAAAAAAATTTGATTAAAGGGATTAAGGAATTAAAACTATGGGATGAATAGTTATAAGGAATTTAAATTGTAACTACTGGATATTACTTGTGGTTAATTTGTAACTAATAAGAGTTATGGGAGTAATATGTCCATGCGTGACATGTAAATATAATTTGGGGAATTATAAAGTTGTTATATCATTTAGACATTTATAAACGTGTAACATAAATAATACATGTACATATATATAAACATTAAAGGATTAAAGAGTAAATCAAAAGTAATCACATAAAATGTTATACATAAAATCATAGGTAATTAAAAGAAATTACAACACAATATAAGTCTTACAATAAAGACTATATGATTTAAAAGTATATTAATACCTTAAACATAAATAAGATTCAGAGGTTAAAGAAAACAATCTAAGTGTAAAGAAATAAACCTCACATGAAATAACGAATACGACATCGTTTCATGATCCGATAAAGTTATTATACGAGAGCAACATAAATTAACACTCTTAGTTAATCCTGTGCTAGGACTATACTTGACCAGACATTGACCGGGAAATAGTTGAGTACAATCTACGGTGAACGGTATGGGATTCTTGCAGCCTGTTTGCTACCGGATTATACCGGCTTGTGTGCTACCTGTTGTGTGAAATAACGACCAAGATAATTGCATGTAACCTGTTGCACTTGCGTTTGTGTATCGTAGTGATTATTCTATGCGCTGCTGTATTATTTTATGTGCGCGAACGATACTAACTATAACGTGCATGTGCCACGCATGCAACACTACATTACCAGTGGATTAAATACCTACGCGTTATTATACCGAGAACTTGTACTCAAGTTTCTCACTAACTTCCCTTTATAACAAACGTCGTTATCCTTAAACGTGATAACTGACAATACACATTGTGTTCATGTTTAACGTCCTTGTCTGACATCTAACAACCTCTATGCTACGAGAAGCGAGGAGCCCAGATGTATCTGGCCATGCATGCAAGTTATAGGAGCCGTACCTGTCTCAGGTCGACCCCTATTCAAATATACGTCGTGACGGAAGTTTTGGGTGTACTCTACGTTCACTCACCGGGTTAGTACCGGAACACTCTTGAAGTTGGGAGGACTGCTACATTCTCCCGAGGGTACGATACCTAGCTCTTTAAGTATAGGAGTTAACTACGTTATCTTCTGAGGGATTATTACCCAATCAAATTTACTTTAAAAGATAGAGTTTAACGAGGTTACTATACCTCCCCTATATTAATGTACCCTTGTACACATGTCAATCCCATTGCGTGGATCTGACCACTCTCAACGAAACATCTAACTAGACCTTCTGAAGTCTTGTTTCTGTTGTGACAATTGTTGTCCTCTTGTGTGACTACTTGCGTGAATTATATATGATGTATGTTTTCAGTTATTTACAAATGAACTGCATGTATTCGACAAAGTAGTTGTGTGTGGCCTGCTAGCTTACAGCCTGCACGATTTTCATACCAGCATAGTTGTGTGCTGAGCCCTTCGGGGCACCCCCATTTCCCTTTCAGGTACCTGAAGTTGAGAAGATTACTCGACCGAGCGTAGGCGGGGTAGATTATGCTATGGGAGTTTATTTCCAGCTATATATCTTAAGAGTTTTTATCTAGTTGTTGTACCTTTAAGTTTGGAACCATATATCTCGGGGTTGTATTCGTATTCAGACCGTATCTTTTGTAATTTGTATTTGGAGTTAGCCTTGTTAGTCACATGGGTGACTAACGACGTTGTAGTACCACCGTTTGTTGTAATTTATTCAGCTGCAGTTCAAGTTTATTGGGAGCGATCGTCGTTAAGGTTGTTGTTTTTGGGTTGGGGTATTACACATTACCACTTACCTGACTAACTTATAAATAAGTTTGTCATGCCCACAAGCTCTTTTGAAGTGCAGTCGTCCCATATCTCGTTTTTGTATAGTCATAGTGTTTGTCGCACGCTTAGTTCCTAGAAATTTTTGTGAAGTATTATATTGTCAATCTCCTTTTTCAAACAGTATTGGGGCGTCCCAAGGGAATTTTCAGGTTCCATGGGTCCCTTTCCTAATGGGCATGACTATATATCTTCCTTTTGATAGGTGTTTGCGACATAACACCCTAGTAGTGAGGTTTACAATATGCAATGGTACGAGGGTGGTTTTCTCCTCTGCCATTGGTGTCGTTATTGACATCCGTCCATAAGTGTTTATAAGGAATTTGCGACCACTTGTATTAACAAGTTATTATTGGTCTATGGCTCAATAAGCTCTTTCTTGGAGTCACTTGTGCCTTGGCTCCACTTGGTCATTATCTAGTTTTCATTTGTGACGCTTAGTGCTTTGTTCACTGTCCCATGCTCTTGCTCGTCTATAGGCCATTCATGCCATTTACGGTACGTGTTATAGTTCTTTGAACTCTACCCAATCTCTTGGTTTACATCCTTTGGTGTAATTTCGGACTCCATGGCGAAGGTTCATGTTTCCCCCCTTTTATGGAAGTCCTTGTTGTAGTCTGATGTTAATCAGTTCTCGTAATTTGTCATCCTTTGTTGTAGGTGTTACCGCTTAGTGGCATTTATTGGAAGGGTTGTCGGAGGCGATACTTTCGCTCTCATAGGCTCATGTCTTTCTTGTGGTATAACAAGTACTTTCTCTTAGGCTTATGCCTCCCGGTATTTAGACTTGATGTCTTGTATTACAATACATATTTCCATCTCGACAGCTTGTTCGTTCTTTGTTGGCTATAGTACTCCTTTCTAAAGGTAGTACATGGGTGTTAATCAAGCAGGTAACGCCGGCTAGCGTTTATGGCTGCATTCAGTTTAAATAATACCCATCTTGTGGTATAACATCTTCAATAATTCCTTATCGTGGTCACCATGTTTCCCGACATCATGGTAGGTTATCATTCGAGCTTCTTACCTTTTTCTCTTCTTACCGAAGTTTAGTGGCCTCGGTTGTCTTTTATCCTAGTCCTATTGAGGACTAACGTGTTCTTCTCTCTACAAGTATTCATAGCACCGTTGGGGTGTGCTGTTGTGGGCATAGCATCGGCCCCAATCGTTACGTGATCGTATCTTATCTACATTTTTCTATAAAGTTTGGGAATGAGTTATTACATTGAGTATTCATGTCTGGTCCCTCACCTGTTTAGTTGGATGAATTATAGCTTATTTTACAGCTTGTGTATCTAAGTTCTTTGCGTCCCAACCATCATTATTGACGGTGGTGCATCTACGAAGGGTTATGAAATTTCGTATAAGGTCGTGTTTGTCCTAAGGACTAAACACTTATCTCTGATAGTGATTGGCATTCAATGCTGGTAAGGATATGGTGTTTGGCTCAAAAGCCGCAGTTGAAGATTCACTAGTAAATTAACTGGTCTAGTTTGCTATGGTTGTGTATTCTCTTTTGTTCGCAATGGTCAGACTCATCGGGTCTTTCAGAGGTCTTATAGGTGTCCAGTCTTAAGGGTTATGTGACCCTATTCTACGACAAGTTGTAGTTCTTATCTCTTCACGTTACGGAATTTGTATGAAAATTTGGTATTTACCGGTAGCCATGGTATTATACCCTCTGGTCTACATGGTCTTTAGAATTGGTTGTAGTTGCAGCACTTGCTGTAGCAAGTGCGCAAGGTAGGCAGATTTGTAAGTATATTGATTATCATAGCGCTTGCTGTAGCAAGTGCGCCATGTAGGCTGAGTTATCAGTATGGTAATTTTGTAGCCCTCGTTGTGGCAAGTGCACCCTACAAGCTGGGCTATTAGTACGGTGTGTGCCAGCTGTAGTTTTATTCTCCATCCTTTGCAATTGTCTGTCTCATAGACTATTCAGTCATCTGATTATCGCTTAGGTCTTAGTGGTCTTGAAAAGGGTAGGATTGTAGGTATTAAGGTCCGTTAAGGTATGGTTGGTTTTCTAGGGTAAATCTGTTTCTAGGTTCTCTAAGTTAGGCCCTTTTCTAAGTTCTGTTCTATACATGCATCATGGTAGAATAAAGCTTTTAACTTACACATTCATGCAGTTAATCAATTAAGTTAAGGATTACGGTTACTTGGATCGCGCTGAGTACTAGTACCAGCGCCTGAAGTTCCCACAAATATCGGGGTGCTCTGCCCTAGGTGACTCCCTTCCCCTTCTGGTTGTTCGTAGCAGCTGGGGTCTGCCACGCATAGCTACCTCGTGGTGCTTTAGGTCCAGCAGAATGGAGCACTTTGGTTGCCCCAAGGTGGGCGGTAGAACTTGCTCTTTGGGTTGTGGAAGCACTCAATACCTCTGTGGCCCTCTTTCTTGCAATAGCGGCAAGTCACTTTTCGGGCGCCACAGTCCCTGCCGGGGTGGTCTCGGCTATAGTGCTTGCAGTAGAAGCGGCGCTGGCTCTTAGTGGTGCCTATTTATAATACAGCACTTGGTCATTAAAGGAAGGGATGTGGTATTTGAATTATACATAAGGTTAAATGGTAGGATTTCATACCTCCAGTACGTAGATGTTTAGGGGTCCCTCCCTTTTAGCCCTCTTCCTACTCTTTACTCCATAGGGTTCCCCTTCTACTTTCATCTTACCTGAGGCCTTGTGCCTCTTAGTTAGATTAGTCTCACTGGGTTGTGGCGGGAGGGGTACTGCTGGCGGTACTCCAAGTTGGACTTCCACATAGAAGTGGACCGTCGCCAACGTACTTGCGACATCTGGGATGTCTCCTCCAAAACTATGCCCTTAGCTAGGCAATGATGGCAGCTACCGTCTCGGAGATACTCGGAATTCCCGGGCCTTCATGCCCCTGGCTAGCTTCTTGGCCACTAGCTCCACTAGCCATCTGTAATACAGTATGTCGCATCATTACTTGATAATTTAACCTATTACAATCAATAACATTGAAGTGCCATTAAGGCTAACACTTGCTTGCATTAAGCATCACTAAGACGTAGATTCACTAAGACAAAGACGTCTCATACCTCACAAACATTTCCCGCATTCCCCAAAATCCTATGCTCACTGTTCTTTTCCTACTATCTCGTCATCAGAGCGGTACTCCGCTCTGATACCACTTTTTGTAACACCCCTACTCCTAATCTCGTAATCGTTGAAAGCTCGTAACATAATTAATGACGGCTCGTAGCGAAAACTAAGTCTAACTTCTTCAATTCGGGTGCTACACGCCGTCACTCACCCATGTGAGCAACAAGGCTACCACTTACCAAATACTTTTAACTTATAACCACTGTGATAACTAGATAGTTCACCACCATCATATACATAGTCAAACCATAATTCGAAAACTAGAACTAGTGCGCTACTATATAATCCCAACAGTGTATGACCTTAATATAGTACAGACGAAGTCTAATAAGTGCGGTAAACAAAATAACGTGGACTACCCCAAAAGTCCCGCACTTCGGCTTCACGTCTCGATCAAAGTCTTGTAATGAATTATCGTATAGGCTCAGCGAAATGCTGAATATGCTAAAGTGTAACCCTAGACCCTTTAGGTCACTTAGGTCATTTAGCCATCTTAACATGAGATTCATTTCATGCTGTTCCGGTTTACAATTATATAAAGAAAGCTGTAATTGCTAAAAGTAAACACTCAATAGTTCAACCAAAATCAATACAACATTTACTCAAGTAATCATTCACATAAACGAAACAATAACGAGTAAAAGCGATAATGACGTGAAGTTGTTTTCTAAGATAAGTACTCGTTATACGGCCTTCAAGGCCCTGTGGTTGTTAACCATGTTACAAGAGATATTGAGGTCTTGTACTACGGTATGTCAGATACTTGTAGCCTAAATCGTTTTACCTTTACTCTTATCATATAGTGGGTGCCATGTTAGGACAATTCCATTTATAATTTATAATATTTATTTAATTGGACGGTCGTCCTAAATGTACTATAGTAGTTCCCATTTTGCCAAAGATCCGAAGATCCCGGAACTTCATCTCTGCCTAAGAAGGCGTCCTTAAGCGGCCGGAGCCATGTACCAACAGCAGGTACCATCTGACCAACAACCGTATCGGGCTTGCTTGATTTTCCAAGAGTAGAACCTATGCGGGTTTCTTATTCTAGTGATCACTCCGCGCAACCAGTTAGTCCGTAGACTACACTGGGTTTTCCCCCACATACACCAATCCTCCACCATATGATTAAGTAACTTAATCAATTTCCTAAGATCTACTCTTAGGTTATGGAGAATACAATTTAATATAGCTGTCATCGAGGTCTTACGCAATAACCTAGAAATCGTCTAGGTCATATTCATGTTCGAGAACAAAGCTCTGGAGATTGGTATTACCAAATCTAGTTTCTAAGTCTTTTACTTAGGTTGATTAGGGATGTAATATTTGTTATAGTTTAATAAATAACGACATCTCCTAATTTTTCTCGTATCTAAGTCGAGTGATAATCGGTGTCACTTTAGTCCAAAAGATGTTCGTGCACAGTTAAATAACGCGTGAAAGACAAGCAATTAAGTAAATCACATAAACAAATGCATATATCACACATATCGGTCTTAAGCAATTAAACATGTGAACGTATGAACCCAAGGAAATCCTCAAGATGTTCAGACCACACAGTAACATACCGTGCACCGTAATAAACGCTAGCGTGAAGTCTCACGCCCGATCTGGAATAGATATAACACTAAGTGTTAACTCCTAGATCTCAACTTAACTCGGTATTTCCGAATAGGCACTAATCCCCGATAGTTAACCCCCTTAATTAATTAATTAAGTTTACTCGGGTTTGTGAATGTGTTCGGGATTAGTTTAATTCACCCAATAGTTATGTTATACATAACTTGTAAATATCTATCTGTCTATATATATATAGATATATATATGTGTGTGTGTGTGCATGTGTGCATGTGTGCGTGTGTGCGTGTGTGCATGTGTGCGTGTGTGCGTGTGTGTGTGTGCGTGTGTGCGTGCGTGGGTGTGTGTGTACGTGTGTGCGTGCGTGTGTGCGTGCGTGTGTGTGTGTGCGTGTGTGTGCGTGTGTGTGCGTGTGCGCGTGGGCGTGCACGTGCGTGTGTATGTGTGCGTGCGTGTGTGTGTGTGTGCGTGTGTGCGTGCGTGTGTGCGTGTGTGTGTGCGTGTGTGCGTGTGTGTGTGTGTGTGTGTGTGTGTGTGTGTGTGTGTGTATGTGTCTGTGTGTGCTTGGAAGAACTCTCTCAAATGAGGATCAAATTAGAAAATTCCTCAGATCACTTCCTGCTTTTTTTTATAGCAAAGTTAATGCTATGCAAGAAGTCCATGATCTCTCAAAAATGTCTCTAACAGATATGATGGGGTCCTTGATGGCATTTGAACTAAAATTGCAACAAAGAAGTTCAGAAAGTTCCAAAAGGGAAAAAACGAATGGTATAGCCCTTCAAGTAGCCTAAAATGAAGGGTCTAAGTCCAAAAAGGACGATGATGAGATGGTCCTTTATGCCAAGAGGTACTTTTGAAAATTTCTAAAAAATAACAAGAGAAGAGTAAAAGACTCCAAGGAATCTGACGATCACCAAAGGAAGAGCAATGATAAATGTTTTGGGTGTTCAAAACGTGGACACCACATCAAAGATTGCCCGTAACGACCCTGAGAGGATAACGACAGGGTCAGGAGACCTGTTTGAAGGACGTTCAACAAGAAACCAAAGAAAAAAGTCTCCATTGCCGCATGGGGAGACTCAGAGCTCAGTAGTGACAATTAAACCACAGACAGTGATCATTCGGGAGACGAAAAGGCTCATCTCTGCCGCGAGGAAATGTGCTTGATGGCTCAAGACAAGGAGAGGCCAGAATCAGATGGAGAAGAAGAGCAAACTAAGGTAAACTATCCAAAACTTAGAAGGAAAATTTAGAGCTGAACTTCTAGGAATCAGAAAGTTTTCCCTCATATTGGTTGATCAACTGGAGGCACTTGAAATTGAAAATAAGGAGCTCTTGGAGGAAAATGAAAAACTAGAGAAAAGTTCAGACATAGATAAGGTAGTAAAACTCACCAATGCACTAAGAAACTACAAAATGATTATTGTGAAATTCTTGATGTTCATGAGAAAATGAAGCAAGGTAAACAACCTGAGTTAGATGAGTTAATTTCTTCTCTCAACAAGAAAGAGCAAGAACTAGTGTCCTTTAAAGAAAAATGTGTAGAACTGGAAAATGATGCTAGAACACCCCTGAGGAATAAAAAACGACCGGTCGGGTACCCATCGGGAACCCGTCGACGAGGTATATGTCACCTATGCAGACAACCAGGTCACCACGAGACCAAATGTCACAGGACACGCTTTATGAGGCACTGACAATTAGAGAAAATTGGGCTAAAACAGGTAGTAAAAAATGATCATAGAACAGAGTCACTTGGTGGAAATTGGTCCAAATATTTTTAGGACCCTAACCCCACACAACTAACTTGTTAAGTGCAAAATCCAGTGGGAAGGGATCCCTGCTGGTACATCGACAGTGGGTGCTCGAATCATATGACAAGAGACAAGTGGAATTCCTCTCACTCGAATTAGGAAGCCAATGAATCATTTCTTTCAACAAAAAGGGAGAAATCATCAGTGTAGGTAAGGTTGGTTTTACTTCAATTTATGTCATTGATAATGTCAATTTAGTTAATAGATTAAAATACAATTTGCTTAGTGTATCTCAAATTTGTGATAAAGGTAACTCAGCCTACTTCTATTCTACACATTGTAGCATAGTAAGTCTGAGTGATGAAAAAGAGTTGTTAAGGGGTAAAAGATGGAAAAATGTGTATTCCATGCTTAACTACTTCAATAGATGACTCCATATTATGGCACAAAATACTAGGACATGTCAGCATATCATTGCTAAGAAAACTAGTCAAAAATCAGTTGGTTAGAGGTCTCCCTAAGATTAAGACATTTGAGACCAATCTTTGTGATGCCTGTGTGAGAAGTAAACAAACAAAAACTTTTTTTCAAATCAAAGAACATGGTGAGTACATCTTTGTCACTTGAACTACTTCATATGGACTTATGTGGACCAAATGAGAATTACCAGTTGGTAAAGAGTGCGGATAAGGTGAACTTTTCTGCCAAGCTAGCGCCAAGTGAAAGGATTGATCGGTTGAGAGTTGATTGAATGTAGAATGGAAGATCGAGGAAAGGTTTAAGGGTTAAATGAATGAAGAAGGCCTGAAGTCTAGAGGCATGAGGGTTTAAAGGGTTTTGAGGGGTTTAAGATTTGAATGGGGTCCCACCCTAGGAGGGTTGCCTACGTACTCAACTCCTTGTTGAGATCAGACCTTACGTAGTTCATGGCTTTTGGGTTTTGGGAGTTTTGAGGTTTTAAAGGGTTTTGAGGGGTTTGAGATTTGGAGGAGTATGGAGTTTCGAGAATTTTTGGGTTTGAGATGCTAGAGTTTGTGATACTATCGGGTTTATGAGACATTAGGGGTATTTAGATGGTGAAATAAATTAGAGATGAAAGTCTGTGAGATGCTCGGGTCTATGAAACATTTGAAATCCTAAGATAGTGGAGAGATTGAGATGTTTGAGTCAGTGAGGCACTCGGGCCTATGAGACCTTACAAGTTCGAGAGAAGTTGGAATTTGGGGGATGATTTGAGTTTGAAGTGATTTGTAGTTTTGAAGATGATTTGAGTGTGTGAGGCAATTGAAGTTTGGGTAGAGATCCCATGTTTTTTAGGTTTGAGATCCTAAAAGGGTTGAATCCTTGAGAAATTCGGAATTTGAGGTTTCAAAGAGTATTGGTCTTCTAAAAGGCTTGAAGTTTTGGGATATTTCAGGATTTGAAGTGAGATGATGATAGGATGAATTGTTTGGAGGAATGATTGTCAAATTTGTCTCTCAAAATTTGTTTTATTTTGAAAAGGGCGGGTGATCCCGAAGGATCACCCATGTACCCCCTTGAACGTGACACTTAATTGATGGCAAGTGTCGAGGCTAGAATGATGGGGCAATGTATTTATGTCAAAAAATAGGATTTAGAGAGAAGTACCATGAATGAGATACCCTAGGCCAAACCCTAATAACGTCTCTAACTCCCGGGTTTTAAAACATTGAAAACCGAAAACATTGAAATCTAGTAGAAGGGAGTTAGAAGATTCTGAAATCCTGGCTGCAACTAGGAAGATGGTTAGATCCCTAGCACCCCGCCTTGTAAAACCTTAGGATGCAATTAGGGGAATTACTCAGCCTAATGCCCCGCCTAAAGAAATCCAGACTACGACAAGAGATGTTACGCCCCAGTGCCTCGCCTTGGATTTTTATTTGGGAAGGGAGACAAGTGATGTCTAGCTAGGAGGAAAGTGTTTTAAAAGTGTTAGACATTTCTTGTTCCCCGAAAATGGTTTATTTTTAAGTTTTTAAAGTGAATTAGAAAACTTTTTGAAGTTGTTCGGAATTCTTGATGAAGAAACATTGATTTTGAGAAACGTTTTTAGGAGAAAACTTTCTGTTATGTGAGAAGAACTTTATGCATGTTGAGAAGAGTTTTCTGTGATGTAAGAAGAGTTTTTCATTTAAAATTCCACAAAATGGTTTCTTTGAGCTTTAAAATCATGATGAGATTTGAAATAAGAGAGTTGTTTGAAACTTTTGAAATGATTTTGGATTTTTATAGTTTGAATGAGATTTACAAGTTGAGTTTGAATTGGATGGATTGAATTTGGGTTTGAATTGAAATTGAATTTGGTCCGGGATAGAACTAAATTTGGGTCGAGCTTGAAAAATGGGTCATGCTTGGAAAACAGGTCAAGTTTGGGTTTTTGGGCCGAATTGGGCCTTGTTTGGGATTTTGGGCCAAATTGGGCCTTGTTTGGGATTTTGGGCCAAATTGGGCCTTGTTTGGGCTTTGGAGCCTGATTTGGACCTTATTCGGGCTTTTGGGCCTGATTTGGACCGTGTTTGGGCTATTGGGCCGAATTGGGCCTTAGGCGTTGAAATACCCCAAACTTAATTATGGTGTTTAAAGTATTCTAATATGGTATTTGAGGGCCTATTAGTGCCTAAATAATTTTGGTAAAGAAAATAAATCCAAAAGAAAAGAGAAAACACTTAAAACGCGAAAAATGCAAAAACATGCGTCAAGCGAGTATAGGAGGTATATGACCTCGTTAGGGTCCTATATGAATTCCTAAGGCTTAAGTATGCCTAAATAGTATGTGGGAATAATTCCCGAAGAAGACGAATCCAAATAATGGATTAAAACGGTAACGAAGCCTTAAAGCATGTTTTTCGAGAAAACCCGAAAACGTGACTTTAAGTGGTCAAACAGACCCGTAAAAATTATAGTTGATGATATAACTATAATTAAATATTTATGGAAGCGTAAGAACCATTAAAATTAAAGAAATGAGAAAAATCTAGAAAACGGGCCCGGTTAGTGAATAGTGCGAAACCGGGTAAATTAAAGAGCGCTTTATGTAAAAGACGAAAAAAATTGCTCCAGCTTAAATGTATATAGGGGCCAGTTTTTAGGAGAACTAATTAGCCCTCTCTCTCTCTCTCTCACACACACTAGAAGACAAATAAGCAAAATAAGTCATAAAGCAAAAAGTAGTGAATAGTACAAAGTACACCCTCTCTCCTCCTATTCTCTTATTTCCTCATCTCTCTCTCCCATTTCTTTTCCTTATTCTCACGAGACCAACCCCCCCCCCCTCTCTAATTCTCTCTTCTTCTTCCTCCACCATTAACAATTTTGAGAGCTCAAGAATGCTCCCATGGCTACTTGTCATTCCTCTCCATACTCAAGCCCCATTTGAACTCCAAATACAAAAATAAACACATATTCGTGATCCCCTCTTCAAGCTCTACATTTCTACCTTTTTAAAATCCAAAAATGAGCAACTTCATCTCCATGGGTTTTGAGCATTTGAAGAGTAAATGGCACCATTTCGAAGCTTGGAGTCTCCTCTCTCCATTAAGGTAAAAATTTCCATGAAAAACTCATGTTTCCTCCATTTCTTAGTGTGGCTGATTTTAGCCTCTAATGGAGCTCTATTTTTCTCTCTCTTTTGAGCATTATTCCAACCTTCTAATGGTGGTGGGATCACCTTCTTGAATCAAGGGCAAAAACCCCTCTTAAAAGACTCCAATGGTAAACCCTAGATTTGGTGTTTTAAGCATTTCAATGAATTAGAATTATTCCAAGGTTTAGTATTCTAATTACACCTATTTTGTATTCCTTGGATGATAGGAATGGAGTTTGACAACTCCATTGCCCACTTGACCAAATTTAAAAAGAGGAAGAACAAGAGGATATTTGAAAAAGAAAGAAGGAATTATGATCTCAAGGTAAGAAAAACCTTCTTGATGCTAATTTAATGCATTAGAATGTTGGGAAAGGGTAAATCAATGAATGAACCCAAAATGTTGTACTAGGAATGTAGTTGATGGAGCTTAAGAGAATTTGTGATTTAATGTTGGATTGAAGGCCTTAGAGCCAAGTAATTTGAGTATGTGTATTGGTATTGTTGCTTGAGGAAGTATTGGTAAATTATGATTGCTTTGAGTGCTGGTAGGACCCTTGTATGGGTGTGGCTAGTTTAGGAATGATTTGGTGAGAATGAATGGATTTGGATATGCTAGGATTCTAGGTAAACTATGGCAAAATTTTTGTAGAAGATAAGCATTATTAGATGACTTGGTGAATGGGAGAACCAAGGTGTGTATTGAGTTGAGTAGAGATGTTTTGATGACCTTGAAATGATAAAAGGAGGATGAATGAATGGGTGTGTAAAATCTGTAGCAAATGGGAGTTGTGAAGCATTGGAAAAATGAGGAATGAGTTAGTGTACTTGACCTTCATAATGGAGGATGGATTTGGTTATAGATAGTGCATCTATCTAGGGATGAATTGGAATGGTAAAATGGGGTAAGGACAAAGTGCAAAGTGCAAGAGAAATGTAGAAATGCACAAGTGTGCAAAGTGTGAAAATGCAAGAATGAAAATGTAGAATTTAAGCAAGAATTGAGCAAGGATTGGACCAATGATTTGGGAGTGTTTAAGGTGTGATTAAGTGTGTTTAAACATGTATAAAACATGTGGAAAGAGTAGGGAAATATTGAGTGCGGATTAAGGGTTGAATTGGGGTTGAAAAATAACCTCTGTACAGACATATAGTAGGGTCCGGGACTGCATATATGAACCTAGTCCCGGACCGCTACTTAAAAACCACCGAGAACAAAACTAGACTTTGGTCCAGGACTATAGTCCAGGACATAGTCCCGGACCAGGCATAAGAAAATGGCCGAGAGTTAGGGCATGTGTTGGTCCGGGACTATGGGTGCGGACCTAGTCCCGGAGCACCATTAAATATCACCCGAGAGTATTTTAAAGCCTTCTAATGATGGGGAATTGATTGGGGATGATATTAGATGATGTTTAGGACTTGTTCGGTGATATGTAAAAGTCCTAAGAAGCATAAACAAGTGCTAGAAGTGATTGGGAACTTAAGCACAAGTAAGTAAAACCGAAAATAATGGGATAACGGGGTAAGTACGGGAATACTAGTTTTATATACCGTAAGCTTTAATGTTAATAAAACATTTGAATGTTATCAGTGGAACAAGTGTGAACGAAGGAACGATGGAACACACGGTAAAGCTAACCCCGGTGAAAGGTATGATTTTCTCATGCCCCGTATGCTAACCGAGTTACACTGATTTGTGTGTTGTGTGCTTATGTGCCGACTTGATCAAGATAAAGCATGAAAAATGTTCTATATGCTTGATTAAAGAGTCAAACCTTGGAAGGGCCCAACGGCCTGACCATCATGTTAATGAGTATCCCAGTCAACGAGAGGCTAGACTTGGTCAAACCCTCACATTGGTAACACCAAGTGAAAATTTTCATCTAAACTCAAAACCCTTCTTTTAAACCCAAAAATCTCTTTTTAAACCTCAGATTTTTAAAACCAAGTCAGAAAATTACGGTAAGTTATCATAAAATGATACAAGAGGAGTTGACAACAGAATACTTCACCTAGGCGTGTGACGAGCACTATGAGTGTACCCAAAACGGGATGTGGGACGGCCGCACTCCGAAGGAGCTTGTGGGCCTGGCAAACCATTTATGAGTTAGTCAGGTAAGTGGTAACGTATCAATAAGGTACCCCACGTATGTATACAAGTGGTGTACGAAACACGGGAAGTAGTCTACTCCGTTATATGGACCATAAGTGAATTCAAACTGAAACAGTGGGATGCCTCGAACGATCGAAGGAACCCAGGTGTGCTTACAAGCTAAAGGAGTCAAGAACTCACTCCAGAAGGACGATCAGGAGTTAATAAGTACGAGAAGCACAAATGACGGAGCAAAGACATTGGATGTGTCACAAGGATATTGAAACAAAGTATGTTAGCTGGAGTGAATACCCAGTCTAAACAGAGCAAGGTGAATGCCTAACGTTAACACATTAGTGGTCAATGAGCGGGATGGGATTCCCAGAACAACCACCACAATTAACCGGAGTATCACTATTCGTAAGAGGATAATAAATCCGGTGTAGAACGAGAAGAAAAGAAGCTCATCAGTCTACCCTAAGAACGAGAGACAATATAACCCTAAGCGGGACAATTTGAAATCCAGAACCGCCAAGCGGAGTAATAAACAAAGTATACCATAGTGTGAGCCAAACGTAATGGCATCACTTAACAACACCCAGGAACAATCTTTGAAGGGTGGCCAAGTCAACACAGTTGAACAGAATGTCGTGATAAGAACACCATAATTGGAACAAACACTCGGTTAGAACACCGAAGGGATCCCACTTGACAGGGGATACCCTAAATTAGTAAATGGTACCGATCAATACCAAGATACTTAAAGGGTCTCCAATAAACGGAAGCGTGACACGACGATTTTATCACGGAGCCCAGTATCACCTCCAACCTAGTGATGGTATACGGAGAAGTAACCACTTGGGAATAGCCTAAGATGAGCAAATCTCGAGGCAACGTGGCTGGTAAGCCTAAAAATTTACTACAACACATAGATCCAACAGTGCAAACCTAATTAGAATCATGAGAAGGATTGCCGACAATGGCACGAGTAGATTACTAATCAATAACGAGCAAGGATACCCCCTCACTAACGTGAGACCGCGAAAGCGGTGGACACTTAGATTCCAAAAGAGGTTGTTATCAGCGGATGCCTGAAAATACATTTCTTCCAGAACTACTGATGTAGTGAAGCTTGAGCATAAAATCATTGCCAAGCATGTGTAAACATTAAGCGCAAAGCGAATAACGCTCAAGGAGCTCAGGAACAGAGAGAATGCCATACTCTATAACCAGCCAAGTGAATGGCAAACTGTTGTTTAAACGGTACAGATACATGAGCAGAAAATGTAATAGCGTATGCCATGGGGGAACAAGTCGTAAATAAATACGAGTATGGTGCGCAGCAAGCGACCAATGTATCTCAACAATCACAAAGGAAGTAATGTTCATTCCTATTGCGATCACATAAGACATTTACTGCCAACGGTTCACGCCTCTACACTCTGTAGGACTGAGTGTTTTGGTATTGCACTTGTGCAGTTAATGATCTAGTGTGATAGCCAGGAATATGGAACATGTTAATCGAAGTAAACCCTTCCTTTCACCAACGAACATGGCATAAGCCAGTTAAGCAAAAGCTTAGAAACAAACCGTGAGGCCTAAGGCCAAAGAAGCACGAAGAGTGTAAAATACACCAACAATCACAAGATGTGAATTCCATTGGAATAAAAGTGAAAGGAGACTTATGAAAGTCACAAGGACCGACGCATAGGAAATGCAAGGTCATACAACTAAAGAACACTTGTACTAAACCAAATGAACCGGCATAATTTAGAAGCTACCGACAACAGAGGAAGCACTACAACTAGGTAGTGGCTCAACCTCAACCGACAATAAGTCGGAGGAACCCAGTGAATAATCACGGGCGAACGCAACAGCATTGAAATACCCCCAACCTTAATATATTAATGAACCTTCTAATTATGATACACTCAGGCTTGAACATGCCTTAGAAATATTAGAAAAGAGTCAAATGACAACTTAAACCAAAAACGTACCTTAAGAGCACAAAACGTGCTTTAAGGAAAGATATGCCTTGAGCATGTATACATGGGACGGAAAGGCTAATGAGCCTAAATACCGTAAAGAAACAATTAAACAACAAGAATATGGTTATAGGAACCATAGCGTATACACACAAAATAAGTATACAAGTCCATACTGAAACATGGACGAAAACTGACGAAAATCAAGTAAAACCCCGAAACGAGTGGGTATAACTTGGAATTAGCCACATGCTATTTCATGAACAATGTTTATAAATGATGTAAACATAATAAGGACACATTTAAACTAGCCAAAACAAATTGCAAAATCAATGTGATCCCGGAAGCACATAAAATTGTGTTTTAAGGCATTTTCGGCTATGTAACATACCAATACATGTTATAAGTCCTTATGTACGAGTTTAATACTTCTAATATTACATAAATACAAGGGAGAAAAAAAATTCAGGTCAAGCATTGACCTACAGCTGCCGCCCCCCATGAGTCATTTTTAAGAGGAAAAATTCCATTTTAACTACTTTACACCTATTAAACATTTCCATGATTGCCTTATCACATTGTCCCTGAATAATTGATCAATCAGACACTCATTCATCATTCTTAGAGATCCTGAACTCGTGGCTCCTCCCTCCTTGGGAGAAACTCCACAAAAACTCCATTGTTGCTAGATTAGAACCTTAAAGAACACCCTCTCTTGCACAGATCATAACTTTCTCATCCTAACTCCAAATAACGAGCTTGATAGCTCGTTGGAATCCTCTTTCAAAGAGATTTACATCCACAGCTCATATGTGCCCAGATTCAAAGGAAAAAACCACAAAAGGTGGCTTTGATTCTCGAGGTAAAACATTGCCAACTTGAAAACTTATTGTTCTTTGATTTTTATTAAGGGCGAGTACCAAGGGTTACTAATCCCTCTTATTCTCCATCTTATTCTATAATTTTGGAGCCATTTTTCCTAGCAAATTGCTGCCCAAATTTCTAAGGAAATCTAGCTTTATATTAAGCTAAGGTTTATTATACAAGGTAAATCCTACAACTACCTATTTCATGGTTCTAATTATTGATCTATATATGATCTAACATGTTATTTATTTTGTTTATAATTGCTGAATTTGTTAAGGTACTAGATTTAATCTTTAACATATTAAAGGTTATTATTTTGTAAATCTAAACTTAGATTTATAATCCTTAGCATATAAGCTTTAATATAAGCTATCATAATATATAAGAAAAATTCATATAATATGATATATATGATGGCCGAAGATTAGGAAGTTAAATATGACTTAGAAAAATTATATAACTTGATAAAATTAAAGGAATTAGTGTAATTAAGGGTTATATGTAAAAATTTATGAAGTTTTTAGAGTTTAGGTGTTGAGAAAATAATTGTAGAATTAAGTTTACAATTTATAAAGAGTTTATAAGTATTGTAAGAATTTATAAGGATTTTGGCATATTTAAAGTTAATAAAAGATGGTATATATATACTATAACATTAGATAATAAAATCTGGTGATTTGGTGATGTTTAAAATGATTTTTGGTGTTAAAAAATCTGTAGGAAAATTAATTATGAAAATTAGAAATTAATTGAAGTTGATTTGGTTAATAAATGAATTTAGGAGAAAGAATTGACCATAAGGGTAAAATGGTAATTTTACTTTTTCAAACTTGGTCAAACGTGGTCAAACATGGTCAATGGCAGATTATAAAATATTTGGATGAGTTAGAATAAAAATTTATACCAAGAGATTAGGTATTAAAATATTTTAGGAATTAAAAGTTAAGCTAAATTAACTTTAGGGGCAAAATGGTAATTTCTGGAAAATTAGGGGTTTGACCGTAATAGACTGGTCAAACCTGGGAATACCTTGGTAATTGACCAAAAATATTAAAGGATTTAATTGAGAAAGACTTTGGAAGGAATTATGAATGAAAATAATAAGTTTAAAACTTATTAAGGTTAAAATAGAAATTAAAAGGGAATTATAAGGAATTAGTATAAATAAACACAATAAGGTGTTTAAGTTACTAAGGGAATTAAATAAGGAATTTAGAAACAAGTTGTAAAAGAAACGGAGTTAAAACGGGGTTAAACGAGACCCGTATATAATAAAGGGTATACGAGGGGTATACCTGTAATTTAAGGAACATAAGAGAAATTAGTATTTAAAGTATTTTAAAGAAAATACTAGTTATAATTTAAAAAAGAAATAAATACTATGCGGAAAATTTTGGTATACATGGAAAAATACACGTATACGTAAATAGTACTCGTATACGTGAATAGTACCCATATACATGAATAGTGTTCATATACGTGAACAATAAAATATGGGACATATATGTGAATAGTTAATGTGTATACGTGAATAGTAAATACGTATACGTGAAGAGTGAAATGCGTATACATGAATAGTGAAATACAGCGAATAGTGAAAATACGAAAAATAAGTTATTTAACCACACCGTCCTAATGAACTATAGGAGCGGACTAAGGGGACTGGAATAGCCGAGACGTCGTCCAGGATTAGGCGAATGTGATATTAAGAGCTAGCCATCGTCAGGTGTACGGTATGGTTTTCTTGTAGTTTGCTTGCTAACGAGGTGTCCCTCGGCTTGTGTGCTACTTGTTTATATGCTATGACTAAACAAGATAAATGCACGAAAACGGTTTATTGCGTTTTCTTTGTGATTCGTATTGTGCCAACCCGACTTTACCTTGAGCTTGCGTATTAACTCCGTATAGTAATCAACGCACATAAGGAACATATAAATAACGGGTTGAGATTAATAACGTCTCCCACATACGAAGGTGTCCAACAATGGACAATGGTATGAGAATGAGGAATAACCCACTGATATTTAGTTAGTTAGCACCCGATAGACATTCGGATCAAACAATAACGTTTAGTGAAACTTTTACTATTGCTAACAAAGTGATGAAAGATTCCAGGATGGTCCGGTCATGAATGTTTCATTTAGGAGGTCGGTATCTGTATCAGATCCGTCTTCCATTTTAGGACTTGTCTATGGACTTGTCGCCTAGAGTCAATAAAACCGACTCGATCTCCTTGATTTCTGTTCAAGGTGGGAGGCATATTAAGTTGGCGCAGGAGGGTCAAGCCAACATCCCTCATAATTTAAGAATTAATGTTTATTAACCCAATGGAGCTAATAACTCATTGGCTAGGGTTACTTTTGACTCGACCAAAATAAACAATGAACTAAGGTACAACCTATTCTAATTAAAGAACGGTTAACACTTATAGGGTAAGGCCGACGCGAGAACTAAATAGATTCTCGGGCCTAGTTAGAAAAGGAATATTATATTCTTGTTAGATGATCTTCCATTACGATGTTCAGTCTATATGAGTTATATGATTACATGCCTTATTGTTGAATGTTTATAGCACTTCATTTATTGTTTGATCATTAATCAACCGCATGTATATCGACAATTAGTCGTTGTAGCCCCGTTAGCTTGTGGGCTGCACGTTAATCATACCAGCAAAGGTGCTGAGCCCCTTGGGGCCTCGATATTATTTTTCAGGTACTCACTTGAAGACGACTCTCCTGAGCGTAGGAGTGGGTAGAAGCATTGGGAATAATTTGGTTTATATGAGAGTGGTTGTACTCTGATTGTTGTAACGTTGTATTCAGGTTATGGATTGTAATAAACTCGGTACAGTATGGATTATGTTGTATAGTTGCTCGGGGAATTATCCGGTATTCAACCGTGACTTGTAGAGAATAGGCCTAGTTAGTCACGTGGGTGACTAACGGCGGTAACACCAATTTAGTAGAGTTTTTCCGCTGTGATATTATTTAATGAGACAGAGTTTTAAGCGACAATCATGGTATTAGGAGTAGGGGTGTTACAAGTATGTATAATAGATATCCAAAGAATTGGATAGAAAATCTGAAACTCATTGAGTTCACGTACGGTAAAAGAATACCACGATTGATTGGATAAACCTCATTCCCAAATAAAAAGGGATAAAAGGGTAAGGTATAACACACTCAGGATAACAAGAAGGGCGAATAACCCAAGTTATCAGGGTCGCACAGCAGAAGCTAGTGGGCTCAGAATTCTAAATGAAATACACCTGGTGAATAAAGGTCAATCATCAATGCCTTAAGCCATTTATCCTAGAACCGAACCCGGTTAAGAGTTGAATAACTCCGATGGAAATTCTTGATACGGGCACTAACCGGTAATACGGTTAAGACCCTTTGATCAAGGAACATGTATAATAGACCGCATGGAAGTTAGACACTCCATGACGACGGAACGCCCTGACCAATGTCCAATGTTGACACATGGTAGATTACATGGGCGTAATCCCTTTTAAGGGGGTAGAGCGAAAAACCGTGAAGTATAAGTTTCACGTGAAAAGTGCGTAAACTCACATCGCATAGCGCAAAAGAATTAGTTTTGATGATTGGTACTTGTGTAACATAGACATTGGTATTCACTCATCGTGTAGTTGTGGTTATTTCGCACCGGAGATGCGAATACCATTGAGATATAATTGATTAACTTGTAACTCCGGTGTGAGTATACAAGGGTAGAGGAGTAGAGACTTCTGGGGATGAGAACCCCGTATTTGGGATTAGACATGAGTATGTATGTGAATATGATGAGTATAAATCGGTTTGAAACCGTGTATTTGATGAGTACAATTGGAGAACATAAAAGTAATTGGGAAATTATACCTTTGAATTTCTTTAGTAGTAGTTGAGAGAAATGCATAATAATCGATGAGACATTAGTATGTGAGTAAGTAAATTCTAGAATTGGAAATGTATGTGTATGATTATGAGTAGAAAGATAAAAAGATAGAAAATGAAACAATGTTTGACTACCTGACTGTGTGAATTAAGGTGGGAGGTGGAACTTGATTTTCTAGTGATCAAGGGAAACCGAACACAAATTGCAGTGGATGGATAGTTCAACACCGATGCTGATCACATCGGGATTGAAGGACTCTGGAAGCTCCCCTTAAGTGGTCACGGGTAATAACCTTAGTAATAGGTATGAGTATCATAAATTGGAATTTGAGGTTGTATGAAGTTTCCAAAATGAACTCCGAAAACTAATTTGGTACAATGATTTTCTTCAAACTTGAGAATGAGGATCGGTTTTGAAACCGCTTCCACGGGCGCTAGTGGATCTTCCATGACTAGGCACGTGTATCCGGTTGAAACCATGGGGTGAAGCTAGTTGTGAGCCGGTGGAAGTGATGATTAGTTTTGAAACCACTACAATGGACGAGCAACGGTACTAAGTGACCGGTAGGACGTTTGTAGTGTGTGTTTTGTATTTTTCCAAGGGCACAAGGACAGAGTAGTCCCGCAGTAAGTATGAGTATGTAAGTATGCGTATGTAAGTATGAATATGTAAGTACGAGTATAAGTGCCCAAGGATATCTATATGTGCAAATGAATTTGATCTGAACCAAAGGACCGTGGCCAGAAAGCGTAAGTGCCATTAGTCATGACGGCCGTGAACCAAAAAACGTAAGTGTTCAAACGTGACCGGTACCGGAGGGATCACTCGACTTGGGGGAGGATGGTACCTAATTGTCTACGGATGGACCCCTTGAGAGAAGTAAAAGGATATTTTTGATTGCTATGCATGCAGTGACATGTTGTATGGATGTGTCTTACACATCAAGTCAGACCTTTAGAGTTTGCAAGGTTATGTAGATATTACGACCTTAGCATAGGATATTCGTGTGAGTAACAGTATTAGATTCACCAACTTTGAGGGCAAAGTTCTTTAAGGGGGGTAGATTGAAATACCCTGAACTTAATTATGGTGTTTAAAGTATTCTAATATGGTATTTGAGGCCTATTAGTGCCTAAATAATTTTGGTAAAGAAAATAAATCCAAAAGAAAAGAGAAAACGCTTAAAACGCGAAAAATGCAAAAACGCACGTTAAGCGAGTATTGGAGGTATATGACCTCGTTAGGGTCCTATATGAATTCCTAAGGCTTAAGTATGCCTAAATAGTATGTGGGAATAATTCCCGAAGAAGACAGATCCAAATAATGGATTAAAACAGTAACAGAGCCTTAAAGCACGTTTTTCGAGAAAACCTGAAAACGTGACTTTAAGTGGTCAAACAGACCCGTAAAAATTATAGTTGATGATATAACTATAATTAAATATTTATGGAAGCATAAGAACCATTAAAATTAAAGAAATGAGAAAAATCTTGAAAATGGGCCCGGTTAGTGAATAGTGCTAAACCGGGTAAATTAACGAGCGCTTTCTGTAAAAGACGAAAAAACTGCTCCAGCTTAAATGTATATAGGGGCCGGTTTTTCGGAGGACTAATTAGCCCTCTCTCTCTCACACACACACTATAACGCCCCATTTTCTACCAACTGTTATCACGTGGTGTGATAGACAGAGTGCACAAATAAAACGCGGAAGCAAAAAAAAGTCTTACAAGAGCGTTACCGCCACACTCATAACCTCTATGAGTGCCTAGGCTTATTACAATAATTCAAACCCAAAATAAAAGACCGAATAACAAACATTCCTGGAAACCTTAACAACTAGGTGGAAGTCCCTAATCCCCGAGTCTTCCCCACGCTCTCGCGCAACTCCAAAGCTCCACTAGTATTCTTCATCTACGGTCATTTGAAAACAACACAAAGAAGGGACCGCTGGGCAAAGCCATAAAATGTCAGCAAAACGCTGAGTAAATCCAAGTCAAGATCGAGAGAATAGGATATCAAAGTAGCTTTAGATATAGATACATCACCAACTCAAGCATTTAACAACTGCAAAATAAGTTCAGAACGTAAAGAGTTCATAAATCACCATGTGGTAACCAGACCACTATATTAATCTTTTCTCACCATTTAATTCATAGCGTGGGACAATCCCGATCATAAAGGCGATCCAACCTATTCTTCCACCACGTAAGGACTCTAGAAGATGTGCACACCCCCTATAGTACCTTTAAACTATAGAGTAGAAATCCTGACACAAACTCAAGGAGCCCGCGGCGTACCAAGAGTTAAACGGGCAAACGTACCCAATCATCATATATATATCTCTCTTAAAACAAAGTTTGAACAAGTCAAGTATCCAATCATACTTTTCCGCAAATGAACAATAAATCAATTCAACCACCAAGTTCTTAAATAAAGAACATAAACAAGCACAAGGCTTAAATCACTTTCACCACTTAGAAGATCCACTTAGTACAAAGGTAAAGTTTTATCAGAACACCAATGTACTTTCAATGAATATAATCCTACCATCACTTCAACTCATAGACTTAAGATTAAAACCGCCAAAATATAAGTTACAAGTTCAGCAATGGTCACAAGACCACAAAACATATTTTTCACCATAAAAAGCTTAGAACTCATTTCGACTTCTTAAAGACGTGACCAAATTGCTATCCAAATGACTTCTAAAGATAGATAGAATATGTGCAATAGATAGAGGATTCAAATCAGTAGAGATTGATATATAATAATAGAAAAATTAATGAGTAAAACTCCCTAAACTCATGTTACAAGTTAGGGTATCACAAATTACGTTTTTCCACCTTTAAGGCTAGTTAGTTAAAATACCCAGTTCAACCTCTTAAAGCATAATAAAATTAGCTATCCAAATGATGTCAAAATTTACAGCGAATAGGTTAATTGGATAGAGGATTCAAATCAGTAGAGATTGATGTGTAGTAATAGAAAAATGAATGAGTATAGCCTTCTAAATCCTTCTCACAAGTTAGGGGATCTTAAAGCACATTTTTTCTCTTCAAGGCTAGCTTTCACTAAGATTTAGGGTACCTACGAACCCAAAATAATTGTATAGCTTGGAAGGGATCTTAGACAATGAAATTACCTTGAATATTCTTGGCTTGAACTCCCAAAAAGACCTTGGCAACTTGATAGATGGCACAAACTCCACAAGGCTCCTCAAATTGCCTTTCCTTGCTCACAAAAATCTATTGCCTCATAACAAGGGTTTTCGGTAAGGTTTTTGAATGAAGTCTTAGCCCAAAACGAAGAGGATTCAATGAAGATTAAGTTGGTATTGGTTTTACCTGAAGATAGGCTCTAAGAACAAGCTCACTAGATTAATCTTTCTCGAAATCAAAAACTGTCTTTTGTGACTTCTTCACCTTCCCTCGCACTTTCCTTTGACCCTAGGATCTCTTGGTGATTGTAAAAGGACTTAGGAATGTCCAGAGAGTAAGGGCGAGTGTTAGAGGTCGTGGCTCATGGTTTATATAGGGAAGATATGGAGTAGACAAGCCTTAGAGTGCTAGACATCATTTCTGGCCAGATTTGTCTCTTTGTAATGATGCTTGCTTTAGACACCATTATAGTGCTCCATTAATTCCTCCACTTGAATACATTATTAGTTCACTATCAGGGCCTTTAGAAGATGCTCAATCTAATTCATAAACTAGCTAAAGTAAGGCAGAACATGAGGTGGAAAACTAAAGAGATAATTTGTGCTTTTGAAAATTGTGTCTGGCACATGTGGCTGGCTACTTTGATTGTTGCTGCTTTCTCTTCTTATATTTTATGTAATGGATGCAGGTCTACGATAATGGAGGTTACCTAACATGTAAGGGGTCCCAAAGATGCTAAAGGAAGAAATTATAAGCTAAAGACTTGTGTTGGAAAGTAGTGCTGAAATGGTGGGAGAGGTGGGTATGGACGAATTTTGTATGCCATTTACTCTCTTTTTTTGCTTTGTCAACTCACTGTAACTTGGTAGATTTATGTGGTAACTAAGGTAGGTAATTACCATGAAGAGTAATGGGTAAAACTACAAATTGGAATCATATAAACAACCTTTCCTAGGTAACTTTCTTCGGTAAATTTTCCAAGTTACCTTGCCAGAGATTTCACCTCTATACTACTACCATCTCATGGGTAATATTTAGGACTTCTAATAGCCTTAAATAATATAAGACAATCTAGCTTAATTCACCTTAAAGATCTTTAAGGGGTTAATAAGTTAATACCTCTTTTTAGTGTCAAAAATGACTGAGGTAAACCGATTTTTACTGAGGTAGTTCTTGGCTAAAACTTGAGCTTTTGTGAGGCTATAATTCTAAGGAGTGAATATCTATTTACTAGACCATTAATGCCTAGTAAAAGTAGGTTATACTAAGGTAAAAATTCTAAGGAACGATTAACTTTTTACTAAGCCGTTAATGCCTAGTAAAATTCCTCGTAAAAACTTTCGTACTTTGGGTATTTCATTCACCCCCCCTTAAAAACAACTTCGCCCTCGAAGTTTCTTATCTTATGAATTTCTACGAATGTCAATAGCTTAATCCATTCTCAAATCTCAAACTTCATTCATAGCAAAATAATTTCCTGATAATAAGCATATAATATCTGTACTAAGTGATAATCACGAAGGAAAGGTCAGTGGACTCACCCTCCCTTAAATTTTAAGTTACGACCCCGTAACTTCTCTACGAAACTTAAGGATCACCAAAAGTTCGGGGTATCTCTTTCCTCATTGAGTCTTCCGTTTCCCAGTCTTCTTCTACCTTGTGTTCCTCCAAAGCACTTTTAAAACCATCTTGATGGCTTTTTTCTGTTTTCTCTGACTTTGGAGTCTAGTATCTTGATTGGAACCTCCTGTATGTCAGCGATGGGTCCATTTGCACCGCCTCTGGTTGAATGACATGCGAAGGATCATGGACGTACTTCTTCAGTTAAGATACGTGAAAACATTATGTACCTTGTCCAATTCCATAGGTAATGCTAAACGATATGCCAAGGTACCAACTTTTTTCATAATGTCGTAAGGTCCAACGACTTTTGGGCTAAGTTTCCCTTTCCCTCCCGAACATCATTACTCCTCGGTTGTATACTTTTAGAAATACCTTTTCACCAACTTCAACTCTAAAGGTTTCCTCTTTAAGATCGGCATAGGACTTTCGTCGATCTGAGCTTTCATCCTCTACTGAATACTCGACTTGGCTGACCATTTCTTCAATCATATCGGTGGCCCAATGTTACCATTTTGAGATGTCGTTCCCAACAGTGGAGTTCTACACTTCCTTCCGTAAGTGCTTCATGGTGCCATCCTATACTGCTATGATACTGTTGTTGCAAGAGAATTCAATTAGGTGTAGGTGGTCAATCCATGCTCCCTGATAGTCCTCCATGCAGATCTTAACATGTCTTCCAACGTCTGAACTGGTTTTCTCTGTTCCTCTGTTCCGGCTGTTGCTGGGTGTATGCAGTCTCAGCTTTAGCTTTGATCCCATTGCTTTTTGGAACTCTCCAGAATCTACTAAGAATTCGAGTCTCTGTCGGATACGATGCTAGAAGGCACTCCGTGATATCTGACGATCTCCTTGATGTAGGCATCAACTGCAGCTTCTCTCCATTGTCCAAGTGTCTTTCATTGGAATGAATCTGGCGGTCTTAGTCAAAACGGTCGACCACGACCCAGATCTGGTTCATTCCCGATCTTGTCAGTGGTAGTCCTACTATGAATCCATGGATATTGAATCCCATTCCAATCGGAACTTCTAGTGGTTTACTAGTCCTCCTGGTCGACTGTCTCAATTTTCACCTTCTGGCAAGTGAGACATCGTGCCACAAATTCATTCTCTATTCTCTTTTCATCCCTGGCCACCGAAATGTTGTTTTTCAGGTCTTTGTACAGTTTATTTCCTCTTGATGTACTGAATAGGGTTTGGTGTGCCTCCCTCATCAGCATGGTTTTGATATCGTCACATTTCTTAGGAAACCCATCATCCCTTGACTCTCAAGCTTCCATCCTCGTGTAGCTTGAAGTCTGGAGTGTTCTCCTCCTACCCTTTTCTTCTTATATGATCGAGCTTCTCTCGCCCACTTTCTCGCTCGGATTTCTTTGAACAAGTCTGGCGAGACGGTCATCTGGTATAACCCATGTTTGATTTGTTCCTATCATCATTTCAATGTTTAGCTTCCGAAAGTCTCTCTGCATAAGTCATCTAGAAGGATCCACATAGCTGAGGTGCATGACTTCTCTTTCGCTCAATGCATCTGCCACGAGGTTAGCTTTTCCTTTAGTACTGGATCTCCAGGTCGTAGTCCTTACAAACTCTAACCACCTTCTTTGCCTCATATTCACTCCTCCTTCTGAGTGAATATGTACCTTAGCTTTGTGATCCGTGAATATCTTGCAGGTGACTCCGTACAAGTAGTGCCTCCAAATTTTCAAGGCAAAAACTACTGCTGCTATAGTTCCAGGTCGTGTGTTGGGTAGTTTGTTGTGCGTCTTTATTGTCTTGAAGCATAGGCTATCACCCTTTTATTCTGCATCAAGACACATCCCAAGCCGTTCTTTGATGCATCGCAATAAACTTCTAGTCCTTCGGTTCCTTCTGGTAGAGTCAATATTGGGGCTGACGTCAACCTGTCCTTCAGCTGCTGGAATGATTGTTCGCAACTATCATCCCACTCGAATCCTACCACTTTCTTCATCAGGTTCGTCATGGGTCTGGCAATCTTTCACGAACTTCCTATAATAGCCTGCGAGTCCTAAGAAGCTCCTAACTTCTGTAACATTCGTAGGGTGAGGCCAACTTTTTACCGCTTCAATTTTTGAGGGATCTACTGCAATCCCTTCACTTGAGATGATGTGGCCTAAAAATGCAACTTTCCTCAGCCAAAATTCGCATTTTGATAGCTTGGCATACAACTGTGCTCTTAGGACTTCCAACACTTTCCTCAGGTGTTCTGCATGGTCCTCTTGATCTTTGGAGTATATCAGGATGTCGTCGATGAACACAACGATGAAGTTGTCCAAATACTGGTTGAATATCCTGTTCATTAAATCCATGAACACTGCTGGTGCATTGGTCAAGCCGAATGGCATCACGGTAAACTCGTAATGGCCGTATCGTGATCGAAAAGCTGTCTTCGGTATATCTTCCTCCGCCACTCTGATCTGGTGGTATCCCGACCTCAGGTCTATCTTAGAGAAAACTTGCTCCCTTCAATTGGTCGAATAAATCATCGATCCTGGGCAGTGGGTACTTGTTTTTCACTGTTACCTTGTTCAATTCTCGGTAGTCGATGCATAGACGGAGACTTCCGTCTTTCTTCTTCACGAATAACACCGGTGCTCCCCAGGGCGATACGCTTGGCCTGATGTAGCCCTTCTCCAGTAATTCTTCCAATTGGGTCTTTAACTCCCTCATCTCGATTGGCGCCATCCGGTATGGTGCCTTCGCAATAGGTCCGGTCCCCGGCACCAAGTCGATGTAGAATTCTACTTCCCTTCTTGGAGGCATTCCAGGTATTTCTTCTGGGAACACGTCCGGGTACTCAGCAATAACTGGAATCTTGGCGAGCTCGTTTCTCCTCTCTTCGTGTCTTGTACATAACAAAGGAAGACCTGTTTTCCTTTTCTGATCTCCGCCGCCATGGTCATAGCCGAAATGATCTTTGCTCCTGGCTGTCTGGCCGCCCTCTTGTATGACACCCTTTGTCCTGAGGGACCCTTCAATTATTTTCTGCTCGAAGCAGTTTAGGCGTGCCTTGTACCGTTGCATCCAATCCATTCCCAATATAATGTCGAACTCTAGCCCCTTGAATACTATCAAGTCTACTGGGAATTCTACCTCCTTAATAGTTATGTTCAAGTTTTCTACTACTTCCGAACATCTAATCTTTTCCCCCGAGGGTATAGTCACATACGTCCAAACAAGTACTCCTAGGCAGATTTATCTTCTCCATAAATGTAGTAGATACGAAAGAGTACGTAGCACCCGAGTCGAATAAATATATGCTTCAAGTCCATGAACAGGGAATGTACCTGTGATCACATTTCCTTGAGCACGGGCCTCCGACTCGTTCATCACGTTCATCGTGCCCGTTTTCCTGTACTGGTTCCCTCAGCAGGTTTGCTGGTCTGACCTCCTCCACCTCCGTAGGTTGCCTTGGGGTTGTTCTGGTTTGAATTGTTTACTGGGGGCATACCCTTTTGAAGGATTTGGACTCCGGGTTTCGGAAACACTCGAACGACCTGTGTCCCCTTTCCGCAGTAAAACAAGTAATTTGTTTACCTTCACAGTCTGTTCCCGGGTGGTTCTTTTGGCACTTCCTGCAGAAGAAAGTCCTCCCGTTCGGGGCCATAGGAGCCTTCCTTTCCCCTGGTTTTGTTTTTGGCCATAGTTTGGCTTCTTCGCTTCTGGCTCATTCTCTGTTTCCTTATGAAGTCTTTTCTTAGCTCCCTCCTGGAACTCTCTCTTCTCGATTTGGATCATTCAATGCTGGCAGCCTTCTCGTATGCTTGCTGCATGGTCTCGAAGTTGAATCCTGCCATCAGTTCACGGATTCGGAAGTTGAGTCCTATCCTGAACTTTCTGGCCTTGGTCCCTTCGTCTGGAACCATGAATGGAGCGAACCTTGCAAGCTCCAGAAACTTGGTCCTGTATTCTGACACAGTCATGGACCGTTGTTGCAGGTTCAAGAATTCTTGTTGCTTCTTCTCCCTTAGGTGGTCAGGGTAGAACCGCGTCCTCATGAGCTCCTTCAACTCGGCCCATCCGAAGTCTGGTTGTCGCCGTGAACATCTTGTACCGCTCCCCACCATAGGTCCGCCTCTTCCTTGAAGTAGTAGGTAGCACATCCCCTCTTCTGTCAGCTGGGCAGTTCGTGCCTTGAACACCTTGTCGAACTGTCGAATCCAGCTCTCTAGTTTTTGGGGATCCTCCTCCCCATGGTAGTACTCGGGCCTCATTGCAGCGATTTGTCTCATGATGTTGTTCCCTCCATTGTGCCCCTCGTTTTGGATTTGGGCCATTGCTGCTGCCATAGCTTGGGCCATTTCTTGGATGCGTCCTCCCATCTTGAAGATTTAAGAATATCGGTTTTCTTAGTACCCTAGGTACTCTAGTTTAACTTTTAACCTCTACTTGTTCTAGTAAGCAAAGGTATCACACAATTCTAGAACTTTTAAGCAATCACCCAGTAGGACATACCTGATTCTGTTCCATGTCCCTGCAGGTTAGTCACAGATATCACAGTAGCTAAAGTGACGATCCTCATACGTCCCAGTTTCCCCATCCTAGGTTCATTTTAGATCCTAGTTTCTTTTTAATCAGAGTCCTTGCTCTGATACCACTTTGTAACGCCCCATTTTCTACCAACTGTTATCACGTGGTGTGATAGACAGAGTGCACAAATAAAACGCGGAAGCAAATAAAAGTCTTACAAGAGCGTTACCGCCACACTCACAACCTCTGTGAGTGCCTAGGCTTATTACAACAATCCAAACCCAAAATAAAAGTCTGAATAATAAACATTCCTGAAAACCTTAAACAAACTAGGTGGAAGTCTCTAATCTCCAAGTCTTCCCCACGCTCTCGTGCAGCTCCAAAGCTTCACTAGTATTCTTCATCTACGGTCATTGAAAACAACACAAAGAAGGGACCGCAGGGCAAAGCCATAAAACGTCAGCAAAACGCTGAGTAAATCCAAGTCAAGATCAAGAAAATAGGATATCAAAGTAGATAGATATAGATACATCACAACTCAAGCATTTAACAACTGCAAAATAAGTTCAGAACGTAAAGAGTTCATAAATCACCTTGTGGTAACAAGACCACTGTTAATCTTTTCTCACCATTTAATTCATAACGTGGGACAAATCCCGATCATAAAGGCGATCCAACCTATCCTTCCACCACGTAAGGACCTAAAGATGTGCACACCCCCTATAGTACCTTTAAACTATAGAGTAGAAATCCTGACGCAAACTCAAGGAGCCCGCGGCGTACCAAGAGTTAAAACGGGCAAACGTACCCAATCATCATATATATATCTCTCATAAAACCAAGTTTGAATAAGTCAAGTATCCAATAATACTTTTCCACAAATGAACAATAAATCAATTCAACCACCAAGTTCTTAAATAAAGAACACAAACAAGCACAAGGCTTAAATCACTTTCACCACTTAGAAGATCCACTTAGTACAAAGGTAAAGTTTTATCAAAACACCAAGGTACTTTCAATGAGTATCATCCAAGCATCACTTCAACTCATATACTTAAGATTAAAACCCAAAATATAAGTTACAAGTTGGGCCATAGTCATAAGACCACAAAACATATTTGTCACCATAAAAAGCTTAGAACTCATTTCGACTTCTTAAAGACGTGACCAATTCGCTAACCAAATGACTTCTAAAATAGAGCGAATAGGTGCAATAGATAGAGGTTCAAATCAGTAGAGATTGATATATAATAATAGAAATTATGAGTAAAACTCCCTAAACTCATGTTACAAGTTAGGGTATCACAAATTACGTTTTTCCACCTTTAAGGCTAGTTGGTTGAAATACTCAGTTCGACCTCTTAAGGCGTAACGAATTTAACTATCCAAATGATGTCGAAATAGAGAGAATAGGTTCATTGGATAGAGGATTCAAATTAGATTGATGGTATAATAGAAAAATGATGAGTATAGCCTTCTAAATCCTTCTCACAAGTTAGGGGATCTTAAAGCACGTTTTTCCCTTCGTCTAACTTTCACCAAGATTTAGGGTACCTACGAACCCAAATAAATTGTATAGCTTGGAAGGGATCTAGACAATGGAATTACCTTGAATATTATTGGCTCAAACTCCCAAAAGACCTTGGCAACTTGCTAGATGGCACAAACTCCACAAGGCTCCTCAAATTGCCTTTCCTTGCGCACAAAATCTATTGCCTTATAACAAGGCTTTCGGTAAGGTTTTTGAATGGGGTTTTAGCCCAAAGAAGAGGATTCAATGAAGATTAATTTGGGATTGGTTTTACCTGAAGATAGGCTCGAAGAACAAGCTTACTAGATCAATCTTTCTCAAACTCAAAAACTGTCATTTGTGACTTCTTCACCTTCCCTTGCACTTTCCTTTGACCCTAGGCTCTCTTGGTGATTGTAAAAGGACTTGGGAATGTCCAGAGAGTAAGGGTGAGTGTTAGAGGTCGTGGCTCATGGTTTATATAGGGAAGATATGGAGTAGACAAGCCTTAGAGTGCTAGACATCATTTCTGGCCAGATTTGTGTCTTTGTAATATGCTTGCTTTAGACACCATTATAGTGCTCCATTAATTCCTCCACTTGAATACATTATTATTCCACTATCAAGGCCTTTAGAAGATGCTCAATCTATTTCATAAACTAGCTAAAGTAAGGCAGAACATGAGGTGGAAAACAAAAGAAAGGAATTCATGCTTTAAGAAAAGATAAGTGGCTGGCTACTTGATTGTCTTGCTGCTTCTTTCTCTTCTTATATTTTATGTAATGGGCATGATCTATGTCTGTTAATCGAGGTTACCTAACATGTAAGGGGTCCAAAGGTTCTAAAGGAATAAATTAAATAAGCTAAAGACTTGATGTGTTGGAAAGTAGTGCTGAAATGGTGGGAGAGGTGGGTATGGACGAATTTTGTATGCCATTTACGTCTCTTTTCTTTGCTTTGTCAACTCATGTAACTTGGTAGATTTATGTGGTAACTAAGGTAGGTAATTACCATGAAGAGATAATAGGTAAAAACTACAAATTGGAATCATATAAAACAACCCTTCCAAGGTAACTTTCTTTGGTAAATTTTCCAAGTTACCTTGCCAAGAGATTTTACCATCTATACTACTACCATCTCATGGGTAATATCTAGGGCTTATAATAGCCTTAAATAGTATAATAAAATCTAGCTTAATTCACCATAAAGAGTGCTTTAAGGGGTTAATAAGTTAATACCTCTTTTTAGTGTCAAAAATGACAGAGGTAAAAACCGGATTTTTACCGAGGTAAGTTCTTGGCTAAAACTTGAACTTTTGTGAGGGCTATAATTCTAAGGAGTGAATATCTATTTACTAGACCATTAATGCCTAGTAAAAGTCTAGGTTATACTAGGGTAAAAATTCTAAGGAACGATTAACTTTTTACTAAGCCGTTAATGCCTAGTAAAATTTCCTCGTAAAAACTTTCGTAACTTTGGGGTATTTCACACACTAGAAGACAAATAAGCAAAATAAGTCATAAAGCAGAAAGTAGTGAATAGTACAAAGTACACCCTCTCTCCTCCTATTCTCTTATTTCCTCATCTCTCTCTCCCATTTCTTTTCCTTATTCTCACGAGACCAACCCCCCCCCCTCTGATTCTCTCTTCTTCTTCCTCCACCATTAACGATTTTGAGAGCTCAAGAATGCTCCCATGGCTTCTTGTCATTCCTCTCCATACTCAAGCCCCATTTGAACTCCAAATACAAAAATAAACACATATTCGTGATCCCCTCTTCAAGCTCTACATTTCTACCTTTTTAAAATCCTAAAATGAGCAACTTCATCTCCATGGGTTTTGAGCATTTGAAGAGTAAATGGAACCATTTCGAAGCTTGGAGTCTCCTCTCTCCATTAAGGTAAAAATTTCCATAAAAAACTCATGTTTCCTCCATTTCTTAGTGTGGCCGATTTTAGCCTCTAATGGGGCTCTATTTTTCTCTCTCTTTTAAGCATTATTCCAACCTTCTAATGGTGGTGGGATCACCTTCTTGAATCAAGGGCTAAAACCCCTCTTAAAAGAATCCAAAGGTAAACCCTAGATTTGGTGTTTTAAGCATTTCAATGAATTAGCATTATTCCAAGGGTTAGTATTCTAATTACACCTATTTTGTATTCCTTGGATGATGGGAATGGATTTTGGCAACTCCATTGCCCACTTGACCGAATTTGAAAAGAGGAAGAACAAGAGGAGATTGGAAAAAGAAAGAAGGAGTTATGATCTCAAGGTAAGAAAAACCTTCTTGATGCTAATTTAATGCATTAGAATGTTGGGAAAGGGTAAATCAATGAATGAACCCAAAATGTTGTACTAGGAATGTAGTTGATGGAGCTTGAGAGAATTTGTGATTTAATGTTGGATTGAAGGCCTTGGAGCCAAGTAATTTGAGTATGTGTATTGGTATTGTTGCTTGAGGAAGTATTGGTAAATTATGATTGCTTTGAGTGCTGGTAGGACCCTTGTATGGGTGTGGCAAGTTTAGGAATGATTTGGTGAGAATGAAGGATTTGGATATGCTAGTATTCTAGGTAAACTATGGCAAAATTTTTGTAGAAGATAAGCATTATTAGATGACTTGGTGAATGGGAGAACCAAGGTGTGTATTGAGTTGAGTAGAGATGTTTTAATGACCTTGAAATGATAAAAGGAGGATGAATGTATGGGTGTGTAAAATCTGCAGCAAATGGGAGTTGTGAAGCATTGGAAAAATGAGGAATGAGTTAGTGTACTTGACCTTGGTAATGGAGGATGGATTTGGGTATAGATAGTGCATCTATCTAGGGATGAATTGGAATGGTAAAAATGGGGTAAGGACAAAGTGCAAAGTACAAGAGAAATGTGGAAATGCACAAGTGGGCAAAGTGTGAAAATGCAAGAATGAAAATGTAGAATTTAAGCAAGAATTGAGCAAGGATTGGACCAATGATCTGGAAGTGTTTAAGGTGTGATTAAGTGTGTTTAAACATGTATAAAACATGTGGAAAGAGTAGGGAAAGATTGAGTGTGGATTAAGGGTTGAATTGGGGTTGAAAAATAACCTCAGTACAGACATATAGCAGGGTCCGGGACTGCAGATATGAACGTAGTCCCTGACCGCTACTTATAAACTGCCGAGAACAAAAAAAGACTTTGGTCCGGGACTATAGTCCAGGACATAGTCCCGGACCAGGCATAAGAAAATGGCCGAGAGTTAGGGCATGTGTTGGTCCGGGACTATGGGTGCGGACCTAGTCCCGGACCACCCTTAAATTTCACCCGAGAGTACTTTAAAGCCTTCTAATGATGAGGAATTGATTGGGGATGATATTAGATGATGTTTAGGACTTGTTTGGTGATATGTAAAAGTCCTAAGATGCATAAACAAGTGCTAGAAGTGATTGGGAACTTAAGCACAAGTAAGTAAAACCGAAAATAACGGGATAACGGGGTAAGTATGGGAATACTAGTTTTATATACCGTAAGCCTTAATGTTAATAAGACATTTGAATGTTATCAGTGGAACAAGTGTGAACCAAGGAACGAGGGAACACACGGTAAAGCTAACCCCGGTGAAAGGTATGATTTTCTCATGCCTCGTATGCTAACCGAGTTACACTGATTTGTGTATTGTGTGCTTATGTGCCGACTTAATCAAGATAAAGCATGAAAAATGTTCTATATGCTTGATTGTATGTCTTGATGTATGTTGTATGAACTAACCATACTAACATTATTGCTTGGTCTAACTTAGTGTTAGAAACCGACTTATAGATTGGTATTGCTTAACTAGTGACTCGTAGATAGAGTTACTACACAAAACGGTGAAACCATAGAAACACATGAAAACATCCGATTCAGGAATATCGATAAAGTAAACATACGAACTCACCAGAACGTGAGTGAGTGTACGGGACCAGTAATCTCCCGACAACGGTTAGAGAACCGAAATGAATACCCCACAAATTAACAATGACTAGTGGAAGTATGCAAGTAACCTCTGTGTAGAGGATTGAGGAAAATTCAAAGACATGAATTTTGAGAAGTAAAGAATGACAAGGGATCTCCAAACCCCTTAGAAAAATAGTCGACCCACAATGAGAGGACCCGACTAGTATAAACGATGTCCCGAACATGAGAGTAATCGATACGTTGGGGAAACCCTTAAATCTGAGATTACTAGACCTTGGTAATTCCCTAAGCCAGTAGAGGATATCGAGAGAGATTCTTCTAGGCTAATCCATGAGATTGTAAAATAACTCCAAGAGAGGAGCATTTGGGAAATTGAGTACGTACGAGTATTTGAGGAACTAAGTGTATAGTTCTATAGTATGGTCGAACCTTCCCACCAGGCTAGATCCAGAGTAGGGTCATAACCCGGGAAGTAAGACTCGTAATTGTAAGCCCGGTGGCGAGTCTTGTGTATGACTCAGCCCGGAGGCTGTAAGTAATGAGTATTGACTAAGTGTATGCACAAGTAAGTAACGAGTATTGAGTAAGAGTATGCACGAGTAAGTAACGAGTATTGAGTAGGAGTAAGTACGAGGAGTAATGAGTTTGGAGTAAGAGTATGTGCGATAAGTAATGAATAGTGAGTAAGGAGGAAGTGCAAGTAAGGCATTGAGTATTGAGTAACGAGTAAGTATTAGTAAGTAACAAATATCGAACAAAGCACGAGTGAGGTAGTGAGTAAAGTAACGAGTGAAGTATAAGTAATGTAATGAGTTAAGTAAGGAGTGAAGGATGAGTAATGTGAGAACAAGTAATGAGTAGAGCATGAGTATAGTAAGCTTGAGAGTAGAAGTAGAGACATCCGGTTAAACCGGTTAAGTAAGTAACTAACATGAATGGGTGGCGGACGAATTGTCTTCCCCCGTAGATATTGAATTCTTGTGTATGTATGTAAGTATTATTGCTTGTGTGTAATGTTGTAGTAGTAGTAGTAGTAGTAGTAAGTATGTACGCATGAAAATGAATTCCATGTATTCGACCAAGTAGTCGGCGTGCCCCGGTTAGCACTCGGGTCATGCGAATTTCATGCCAGCAATTCGCTGACCCCCTTTGGGGCCCGTTTTTAATTCCCAGGTACCACGAAGCTGATCTTCATTCGAGAGTAGGACGGGGTTGCTACTTATGCACGGGTAGATGATTAGGGAAATTGATATGTAAGGTAATGGGATATTGTAAGTCCGAATTGTATCGACGATTTAAGGATTGTAGTAGACTCGGTATAGTATAGTATTGAATTGAAGTATGTGTATGTATTTGAATCGGTAAAGGAATGAAATGTATTATATTGTGTAGTGTACTCGGTATATGTGTTCATCAGACCGATAGTATGTAGTATTGTAACTGGCCTTGTTAGTCACGTGGGTGACTAACGGCATTGTACACCCACCGTTGAGTATATAAAATCCGCTGCGAAGGTAAGTAAATGTAAAGTAATGACGGTATTAGTGGTAGGGGTGTTACAAAAAGTGGTATCAGAGCGAAGTATCGCTTTGATGACTCAAAATACCGAGTTTAGGAAATACCGAGTTAGGAATTAGAAACTTAGGGCTAAGGGTTAAGTGATAGCGTGAGAGGTACACTAGTTAGGAGCCATACCCGCCCACCGCATCCCACGTTATAAGTTGGGACAAGTACGCCAGAGAGATGGAAAGACCTCTCATACTCGGGTAAAACCGGATCTGGCAAGTAATAGAATAAACCTTGTAAAGACCAGAACCAGTCATACGGTAGATTCCAAAGATAGGAATCCCGGAGACGGTTCCCGAATGAACGACAATAACCACACTCGTGGCCAGAAGACCAAAGATCCTAACTAAAGGATAATGAATTTACGGCAGTATGGGGCGACGTGCGTAGCAGTCGCGAGAACCATACTTAGCCAGCAAAAAGAGAAGTACCGACCGCGTAATAAAGCGAAAGGACAAAGTAACAAACCCGAGACACGAGTCTACGGGACCATAATGGTTAGACAATACCATCAAACGACATAGAACCGACCCAAATTTATGTCAAAGTTAAAATCACCCCAAGGCTACAACGCCAAGAGGCTGTAATGCCTGAATAGTATAGCTCTGACAGCTACGAGAATATCTACGGGATAATTCCTTACAGGACTGCAATGTGATTCCTAAAGCAAGACCAAGCCTCAGTAACCACAGTAAAGGTGTGGGGACGAGCAACAAGAAGGACACTGAACTAAGCGAGCACGGAATTCCAACCACGAGAAACACCCGGCTTAATGACCACCATGTCAAGAACACTGAGGAGCTACTCAGGAAGTTGATCACTAAGACCAAGAGATCAAATGAAGATCCAATAAAACCACCAAACACGGACGAAGACAATACCCCAACCGGTTTATGCTAAACTAAAAACCAACGTACCCGCGCACTTGCCAGGGCAAGTGCAGAAATAAACGGGGCTATTTGGAAAACTGTTAATGACCAACAGATACTTACGAAAGTGCCACCATGAAGGTTAAAGCAAACAATAGGACCACCAATCCTAAGAACTAAAGAGTCAAACCTTGAAGGGCCCAACGGCCTGACCATCGTGTTAATGAGTATCCCAGTCAACGGAGGCTAGACTTGGTCAAACCCTCACAATGGTAACACCAAGAGAAAATTTTCTTCCAAACTCAAAACCCTTCTTTTAAACCCAAAAATCTCTTTTAAAACCTCAGATTTTTAAAACCAAGTTAGAAAATTACGGTAAGTTATCATAAAATGATACAAGAGGAGTTGACAACAAAATACTTCACATAGGCGTGTGACGAGCACTATGAGTGTACCCAAAACGGGATGTGGGACGACCGCACTCCGAAGGAGCTTGTGGGCCTGGCAGACCATTTATGAGTTAGTCTGGTAAGTGGTAACGTATCAATAAGGTACCCCACGTATGTATACAAGTGGTGTACGAAACACGAGAAGTAGTCGACTCCGTTATATGGACCATAAGTAAATTCAAACCGAAACAGTGGGATGCCACAAACGATCGAAGGAACCCAGGTGAGCTTACAAGCTAATAGAGTCAATAACTCACTCCAGAAGGACGATCAGGAGTTAATAAGTACGAGAAGCACAAATGACGGAGCAAAGACATTAGATGTGTCACAAGGATATTGAAACAAAGTATGTTAGCTGGAGTGAATACCCAGTCTAAACAGAGCAAGGCGAATGCCTAACGTTAACACATTAGTGGTCAATTAGCGGGATGGGATTCCCAGAACAACCACCACAATTAACCAGAGTATCACTCTTTGCAAGAGGATAATAAACCCGGTCTAGAATGAGAAGAAAAGAAGCTCATCAGTCTACCCTAAGAACGGGAGAAGATATAACCCTAAGCGGGACAATTTGAAATCCTGAACCGCGAAGCAGAGTAATAAACAGAGTATACCATAGTGTGAGCCAAACGTAATGGCATCACTTAACAACACCCAGGAACAATCTTTGAAAGGTGGCCAAGTCAACAAAGTTGAACGGAATGTCGTGATAAGAACACCAGAATTGGAACAAACACTCGGTTAGAACACCGAAGGGATCCCACTTGATAGGGGATACCCAAAATTAGTAAATGGTACCGATCAATACCAAGATACTTAAAGAGTCTCCAATAAACGGAAGTGTGACGCGATGATTTTATCATGGAGCCCAGTATCACCTCCAACCCAGTGATGGTATACGGAGAAGTAACCACTTGGGAATAGCCTAAGTTGAGCAAAGCTCGAGGCAACGTGGCTGGTAAGCCTAAAAATTTACTATAACACATAGATCCAACAGTGCAAACCTAATGAGAATCATGAGGAGGATTGCCGACAATGGCACGAGTAGATTACTAATCAATAACGAGCGATGATACCCCCTCACTAACGTGAGACCGCGAAAGCGGTGGACACATAGATTCCAAAAGAGGATGTTATCAACGGATGCTTGAAAATACATTCCTTCCAGAACTACTGATGTAGTGAAGCTTGAGCATAAAATCATTGCCAAGCATGTGTAAACATTAAGCGCAAAGCGAATAACGCTCAAGGAGCCCAGGAACAGAGAGAATTCCATACTCTATAACCAGCCAAGTGAATGGCAAACTGTTGTTTAAACGGTACAGATACATGAGCAAAAAATGTAATAGCGGATGCCATGGGGGAACAAGTCGTAAATAAATACGAGTATGGTGCGCAGCAAGCGACCAATGTATCTCAACAATCACAAAGGAAGTAATGTTCATTCTTTTGCGATCGCATAAGACATTTACAGCCAAGGGTTCATGCCTCTGCACTCTGTAGGACAGAGTGTTTTGGTATTGCACTTGTGCAATTTATGATCTAGTGTGATAGCTAGGAATATGGAAAATGTTAATCGAAGTAAACCCTTCCTTTCACCAACGAACATGGCATAAGCTAGTTAAGCAAAAGCTTAGAAACAAACCGTGCAGCCTAAGGCCAAAGAAGCACGAAGAGTGTGAAACACACCAACAATCACAAGATGTGAATTCCATTGGAATGAAAGTGAAAGGAGACTTATGAAAGTCACAAGGACCGACACATAGGAAATGCAAGGTCATACAACTAAAGAACACTTGTACTGAACCAAATGAACCAGCATAATTTAGAAGCTACCGACAACAGAGGAAGCACTACAACTAAGTAGTGGCTCAACCTCAACCGACAATAAGTCGGAGGAACCCAGTGAATAATCACGGGCGAACGCAACAGTATCGAAATACCCCAAACCTTAATATATTAATGAACCTTCTAATTATGTTACACTCGGGCTTGAACATGCCTTACAAATATTAGAAAAGAGTCAAATGACAACTTAAACCAAAAACATACCTTAAGAGCACAAAACGTGCTTTAAGGAAAGATATGCCTTCATCATGTATGCATGGGACGGAAAGGCTAATGAGACTAAATACCATAAAGAAATAATTAAACAACAAGAATATGGTTATAGGAACCATAGCGTATACACACAAAATAAGTATACAAGTCCATACCGAAACATGGACGAAAACTGACGAAAATCAAGTAAAACCCCGAAACGAGTGGGTATAACTTGGAATTAGCCACATGCTATATCAGGAACAATGTTTCTAAATGATGTAAACATACTAAGGACACATTTAAACTAGCCAAAACAAATTGCAAAATCAATGTGATTCCAGAAGCACATAAAATGGTGTTTTAAGGCATTTTCGGCTATGTAACATTCCAATACATGTATAAGTCCTTATTGATAAGTGAGAAATATTTAGACTTTTAGGGTTTAAGTTACCTTATAAATTGCAACACTTTAGGAAATGTTCCTCACTTACTATGTGTTTTTACCTAGATTTATGTTTTCATATGGACTGATAAAATGTATGTATCAAATGCAGAAAAAGATCTTAGAATCACTTAGTTCACTTCATGAGCTTTCCAACGCAACAAACGGGGACCAAAACGAGTCTGAACGAAGAATCTGGAGCTGGTCGAAGTTTGCAAAAGAAAACGAGACAAGACAAACACCCACGTCCCATTTTTAAGTATGGTCTGGGACTGTATCCGTACCTGTAGTCCCAGACCACACTACGACAAAACTCTCGTATTTATTTCAGGCATGGTCCAGGACTAGGTACTCATCTACAGTCCCGGACCACAACGCGAGAAAATTCTTCGGGATTTCAAAACAGCATGGTCCGGGACTACATTCCTATCCCAAGTCCCGGACCACTTAACAAATTCTGTCTCTCGGTAGTATTGAACAGGGTGGTCCGGGACTATATCCATATCTGCAGTCCCGGACCACATTGTTAAAACCGACTCCAGATTACTTTCCGCCGTCCCATTTCTTATCCTTCTTCTTTCCAGCCTGTTTCCTTCTGTCCAGTACTCCACCAACCATCACCCAATGTATCCTCACCAACCCCCATCCCATTTCCTCTATAAATAAACCTATACCCCTTCATTAATTCATCATCTCATTCCACACCAAATCCATGCCATTTTTCCTCCACAAAATCACCATCTCCTCTCCAAAAATCACCCATTCCATCTACATAAATTCCATACTACATCTCATCCCACAAATCATTCCATTTCATACCGTTATTCTATCCAACCTCTGTCCAAAATATTAGCAGTCAAAATAGCGGAGCGGAATTAAACATCTTTTTCAGATGAATTCTTCTACTTCTTATTCTGTCTTCTTTTTAATTATGTTGGGCTAAGAGGATATACTCCAGGTGAAGGTTATTTTATAGTCTGCTTAATTATGTAATTTATGTTTTTACCGGTTTAATTAAATACAGTTTGTTACGATTAAAGCTTATCTCTCGCCTTTTTAATAAATTTCATGAATTTATTAAAATGCTCTACTAAATCTATTTTGATCAAATCAGTGATAAATAGACAGGTTTTAATCGGTAAATCTGTGGAAAACTTATTTTGATTAAATAAGTTAGTATTTTCAGATGCAAAATATAATTCTTCACACTTAATCCATTTACATGTGTTTTGCTCGAATCTGGATTAGATCGGTCATGTTCTGGTAAACGAGTTCTTTTGAGTTTATGATTTAATCCTTATGATAATAAAAGGAATTTTGCCAAACTGTCACAATAAAACCGGTAGACATAGCATAATTAATCAGACTGTTTAAACCTGAACCCGAAGTCCCGTTTAAATTATCTTTTACTCAATTAATTTTATCTGCTAGTTTAATTTATAAAAACAAGTCAATTAATCCCCCCTTCTTGTGACACTGCTTAGGACTTGGACAATTCCATATAAGTCCCACGGTTCGATATCCGGTCGCTTCTGTTTTGCTATACTACTACGACCGGGATTTGTTTGCAGCCCGATAGATATTTTTGAGTTATTAATTTCTTTTCTAATTGTTTCAAATACGCCAGTTCCAACACCTCAAATTTAACTGTCTGCAAAATGACGCCGTTGCTGGGGACTTGACTTTGTCTAGTCCCTAAGCCCCGGATAATTCACCTGTTATATTATAATATTTTGTTCTATAATATTTTGTTTGTATTGTTCTGTTAATATTTTGTTTAAATATTTTGTTTGCTATATTAATTTTGTTTCATATTTCTGTTTTATTTTTTTATCTCCTATTTTCTGTTTCTGTTATTTTTCTATTATTAATGTTGTCATTTAAATATTCCAGTAATTTAATTATCGTATTAATTTCCAGTCAATTAAATTCTTGTCATTTAAATTCCCAGTCAATTTTTTATAGTCATTTCTTTTACTGTTATTTATCTTACAGTCATTTAAATTTTCAGTCATTTATATTCAGTCATTTAAATTCCCTTGTCATTTAAATTTCAGTACACTAACTTCTAACATTTAAAATTTCAGTCATTAATTTTCAGTCATTTAAATTCCAAGTTATTTATTTTATTGTCATTTAATTTCAGTCATTTAAATTCCAGTACTCTAACTTCTAACATTTAAATTTCAGTACTCTAATTCCTAACATTTAATTTTCAGTTATTTATTTTTCTGTCATTTATTTTGGTTCTTTAAATTCCAGTTATTTAAATTATTGTAATTTAAATTCCAGCAATTTAATTCTGTCCTTTTTCTTTACTTATTTATTTTATTTTACAGTTTCCATTTTCTTTACGACATTTATTTTTATTTCTTTTAAGTTTATTTATTTTCAGTTTATTTAATTCTAAATCTAAAAAATAGAGGGCATTTTCATTAACTATTTATTTTCAGCTGTTTGATTTCTCATCTATATTACTGTTATTTTAATTATTACATCACATTACTTTTTTTGTCTGCTTTAAAGTGGTGAATGCCTGTTACCAGAGCACACAGCCTTCCAGACGATATTAACTGTTGTGCAGGTAGCTACACCCCTGAAATCGAGAGAACATTTCTGCGCGCTTTAAGGAAGAAACGTTCTCAACAAGATCATACCACCACGATAATAGAGGCCAATCAAGAAGAAATCATGACATCTTTACCAGCTACAGTTCGTAACATCAACAGGCCATCTAATCAAGGACAACAACCTGCCATCATCCTTCCCCACCTTTCCCAATCCGAGTACGATGAGTGGCAAAAGCTAAAGTCATATCATCAGATCCGATGCGTGAAGGAGTTGGGCATGTTCGATGGCTCTAGTCCAGACGAAGCCCTGTTGCATGTCACTAACTTCTTACAACATGCCAACAGTCTAACCGCAACCAACGCAGTACTCCAGTACGCGAGACTGTCCCTTTTTCCTCACAGCCGAACGGGAAACGCGAGTAAATGGTACCACAACCTTACCCCAAGTACCATTGGTACTTGGGATGATATGGCCACCAAATTCTACGACAAGTTCCTGTCCCCAAGCCGAACGTTGGAGATGATCGCTGAGATTTACAACTTCAAGCAGCTAGGGTCTGAAAATATTTGGGAAACTTAGGACCGTTTCAAAGGACTACTGTTGACATGTCCCCACCATGGACTAACTCAGGAACAATTATCGCAGTTGTTCTACAAAGGCTTAATCAATCAATGCAAAACTATGGTACTGTCTTCTTTAGGTGCTGATATTTTGAAGAAGCCAGGGGAACAATTTTTGAATGGGATAGAGTCCCTCTGTGAAGAAATCAGAGATTGGGCCACAGGTGGATCAAAAGGCGGTACTCCAGGCCTATACCATGTAGGAGAGAGTAACAACAAGTTCGACCAGCTGATGAGAAGCCATGAGCAACTCATGGAGAGTAATGGACAGCAGGCGACAAACGTAAGCACCTTGCAAAAAGTAGTTGAGCAGATGGCCATGAACTCCTACCCCCAACAGGCAAAATCGATGACTTCTCGGTCATCCACAACCCCTCCAGGCTACGCTCCTTTATCTCTATCATCTCCGGATGTATCTTGTACACAGTGTGGCGGTCCACATGACTATGAGCAGTGCCCCATGTTACAAGAATTGAAAGCAGCCGAGGAGGCGAATTACGTGGGTAATAACCAAGGGTTCCGGCAACCTTGGCAGCAGAATGTTCATCCTAATCTCCGATACAGTAATACTAACAACATCCAAAATCCACATACACTCCAGTCTTCTCCAAATTACAGGCCACAATCAAACTACCAAGGAGGCCAGAGACAATTTCAACAAACTCCATACGGTGAATCTGCATCCTCTAGCCGACCACCTCAACCTCAATCTAATCCAGAGTCTGAGATGGGTCAGATGCAGGAGATGTTCAAGGCAATGATGAATAAATCTAGAGACACTCAGGAGGAAGTCTCAGCCCTCAGAAAGGATCAAAAGGCATTTCAATCTCAGATTCAGCAACTCCTTACCCAACAAAGACCACCTGGCCAACTTCCCTCACAAACCAATCCAAATCCACGTGAACATGCAAAGGCAATTCATGTAGATGGAGGAGATAATAGCAGCGCATTTCAAGGAATTACAGAAGCAAATGCTGTCACCTTACGAAGTGGAAAGGAACTGAATACAGGAACGAGTAACGACGATCAAGTAGAGGACGATATAACTCCTCCACTACTACCTTTATCTGAGTCACAGGCTCCTGTCCTTCCTACTCCCTCTCTTCCATCTCGAATTACTATTGACGTTCCTTCTTCTTCTCGTAAAATACTGAACTTCCATTTCCTAATAGGATGAAGAAGAAGCATCTAGACGAACAGTTTGCAAAATTTTTAAGTATTTTTAAGAAACTGACGGTGGATATTCCTTTAATTGATGCCTTGCAGGAGATGCCTAATTATGCGAAATTTCTAAAGGATCTTTTGACAAAGAAAAAGAAGAAAACCGATAAGGAGACTGTCCACCTCACAGAGGAATGCTCTGCTGCCCTCATTCAAGCACTTCCTCCTAAACAGATAGATCCGGGATACCCTATTGTCCCATGCTTTATCGGTGGAGTAGACTGTGGAAGTGGTTTGTGTGATTTAGGGGCCAGCATCAACATAATGCCATACGCTACCTTCTGGAAGGTACGAGAAGGAGAGATACAACCTGTACCGTTCAAACTTTAGTTGGCTGACAGATCTAAAGTCAAACCAATGGGGATGGTCCGAGATCTAGTAGTCGGCATTGATCGTTTCATCTTCCTGGCCGACTTCGTCATTCTGGATATGGATGACGACGTTGACGTACCCCTCATTCTAGGTCGACCCTTTTTGAGTACTGCCAAGGCCCTCATCGATGTCCATGATGGTAAAATCACCTTGCAGTATGAGGATGAGAAGATTGAATTTGACATGAGGAAAATGATGAAAAAATCCTCCAATCTAGCTCACCCCTCGATGATGGTAAATTTGACTAATGATGACGAGGACGAATGCAACTTTCCCTCAGATGAAGATGTATACCCTCTACCATTCTTCACGAAGGCTCAAACTGAACCATTGGAGCACATTCTCGTCGCTTCTCTGGAAGAAGCAATGGGTGATCCAGAGATCAATGCCACATTGGCACATGTGGAGAAAGGGAAGGCGGGATATCAAGCCTATCGCCCGCCAATGAGCAACTCGATAGAGAAATCAAGAAATCAATCCCTTCTGTCGAGCAACCACCCGAACTTGAGATTAAAGAGCTACCTCCTAACCTTAAATACTCATTCTTAGCAGCTAATAAACATCTGCCTGTTATTGTATCATCTTCTTTAACAACAGGGCATGAAGACAAGCTACTTGAGGTTCTGAGGAGACATAAAACGGCAATCGGGTGGACTCTCACTGACATCAAAGGAATCGACCCCTCCTACTGTACGCATCATATCTACATTTAGGATAATTACAAGTCCATCAGGCAGCCCCGGCGTCGGCTAAACCCAAACTTAAAGGAGGTAGTGAAGAAAGAAGTTTTAAAACTCCTAGACACAGACATCATATATCCCATCTCCGATAGTCCGTGGGTAAGTCATGTGCAAGTTGTGCCAAAGAAAGGAGGCATAGAGGCCATTGTGAATGACAAGGGAGAAGCTGTCCCTCAGAGGAAAATCACTGGTTGGTGCATGTGCATTGACTATAGGCGCTTAAACTCTGCAACCAGGAAAGATCACTTCCCCTCCCTTTTATCGATCAGATGTTAGAAAGGTTAGCAGGGCAAGAATATTATTGCTTCGTAGATGGTTTCTCAGGGTACTTTCAGATACCAATCGCACCAAAGGACCAGGACAAGACAACTTTCACTTGTCCATATGGCACCTTTGCATACCGAAGAATGCCCTTTGGATTATATAATGCCCCTGCCACCTTCCAACGATGCATGCAAGCCATCTTTGCTGACTTCATCGAACAAAGCATAGAGGTATTTATGGATGATTTCTCTGTCTATGGCTCCAGTTTTGATAAATGCTTGGCACAGCTTGATTTAATCCTAGGACGGTGTGAGGAGATGAATCTTGTTCTCAATTGGGAGAAATGTCACTTTATGGTTAAGGACGGGATTGTTCTTGGTCATCGAGTGTCAGCTGAAGGAATAGAGGTTGATAAGGCTAAAGTAGAAGTTATAGAGAAGCTGCCAGTGCCTACTTGTGTAAAAGCTATAAGAGCTTTTCTTGGGCATGCTGGTTTCTATCGTCGGTTTATTCAAAACTTCTCTAAAATAGCTAAACCATTGACTGATTTGCTTATGAAAGATATTCCTTTTATCTTCCCTAAAAATTGTCTAGATGCTTTCAATTTGATTAAGCAAAAGTTGGTAGCTGCCCCTATTGTTGTTTCTCCTGACTGGTCATTGCCATTTGAAATTATGTGTGATGCTAGTGATTTTGCAGTAGGTGCAGCCCTATGCCAAAAGAAAGATAAGGTGTTGAGAGTTATTGCTTACGTGAGTAAAACTCTCAATGATGCTCAGAGAAATTATACTACCACTGAGAAAGAGCTCCTAGCTGTGGTTTTCTCCTTAGATAAATTCAGATCATATTTATGGGGAAGCAAAGTGATTATTCACACTGATCACAGTGCTCTTAAATATTTATTTTCCAAGAAAGAGGCCAAGCCTCGCTTGCTACGTTGGATTCTTCTTTTACAGGAATTCGACATAGAAGTGAGAGACAAGAGTGGTAAACTGAATGTTGTTCTCGACCATCTCTCTAGGATGGTAACTCCTGATGACGGTATTCCTAATAATGAATTTTTTCCTGATGAAACCGTTTTCAGTCTTACAAAAGTGCAGGAGCCATGGTATGCTGCCATGGCTACTTTTCTTGTTTCTGGAATTATTCCTCAGGATTTATCATATGCCTAGAAAAAGAAATTCATATCTGATTCACGCCATTATATCTTGGAAGATCCTCATTTATTTCGAGTTTGTGCGGATAACTTAATTCGCAGGTGTCTCCCGGATGATGAAGTACCCAGTGTTTTAGGGTTTTGTCATTCAAGGGAAGCGGGAGGACATCATGGATCTCATAGGACGGCAGCCAAAGTTTTAGCATCTGGATTTTATTGGCCCACCCTACATAAGGACTGCCAAGCCTTTGTAGCTAGTTGCGATAGTTGTCAACGTATGGGAAATACTTCTAGGCGACATAAGATGCCTCAGCAAAGCGTTTTAGAGGTTGAACTTTTTGACTGTTGGGGAATAGATTTTATGGGACCATTTCCCTCTTCCCAAGGTTACCAATACATTCTGGTCGAAGTGGATTACGTATCCAAATGGGTTGAAGTAATTCCTTGCCAACATGATGACTCCAAGACAGTGGTAAAATTCTTAAAGAAGTACATCTTTACACGCTTTGGAGTCCCTCGAGCTATAATAAGTGATGGCGGCACACATTTCTGCAATCGAAGCATTGACGCATTGATGGCAAAATACGGGGTACACCACAAAGTTGCCCTTGCTTACCATCCTCAGACGAATGGGCAAGCAGAAGTGTCCAATAGGGAGTTGAAGTGGATACTCCAAAAGACGGTGAATGCCTCCAGAAAAGATTGGGCTTTTAAGCTGGATGATGCTCTTTGGGCCTATCGCACAACTATAAAACTCCCATTGGTATGTCACCTTTTAAATTGGTTTATGGAAAGGCATGCCATCTCCCAGTCGAGCTTGAGCACAAGGCTTACTAGGCTATTAAGGCCTTAAATTTTGATATGCCTGCTGCTGGTGGGAAGAGGAAATTACAGCTCTCTGAGCTAGAAGAGCTGAGGGATCAAGCTTACTACAATGCTAAAATTTATAAGGACTAAACCAAGAAGATCCATGACAAGCTGATCCTCAAGAGAGATTTCAACGTGGGTGACTTGGTCCTACTATACAATTCTAGGTTGAAGCTTTTTCCTGGGAAGCTCAAGTCTCACTGGGCTGGTCCTTTCCGGATTATTGGTGTGATCTCATATGGTGCCTTTGAACTACAGAACCAGAAGGGCGACACCATCAAAGTTAATGGGGCCCGTCTAAAGAGGTATACTTTTCCTGCTGATGTTTCTACTAATTTAATTCAAGTTTTTTTTATCCAGGAACAGCAAGACGTTTTAGCCCCTGTTTCGGAGCCAGCACCACCTAAGCCGAAGTCTCTTCCATGGCGATTAAAGCATAAATTCCGCAAACTGTGCAACTTAGTTCTAGGAAGTTGTGGGACCCCTGCCCACTCCTCTTCCTCTTTATCCTAATCGGAACACACGTCTAGCTAGAGACGTAAAACCCGGGCGGCTTGGTGGGAGGCACCCCACTTTCTATCCTTTTCTATTCCTTTTGATTTTGTTTTTCTCTTTTATACTATATTTTCCTTTTTTATATTATAATAAATTCGGGTTTTACTTGAGTTCTTCTGGCTGTGTAGAATGTTCTTTACAGGTATATTTCATGTAATTCTACAGCTGAACTCAAGTGTGGGGGAGCTCTGCCCACTCTGCGAACTCTAGGGGGTACACTCTTTCCCTTATGATATTTCATATTCCCGTTTGCTTTGCTTTGTGTAATTTCCCTTTACAGACTGCATGCTCTTCGTAATTTAATTCTTTCTACGCAATTAGGGCATTGCTTGAGCTTAAGTGTGGGGGAGCACTCGTATCCTCATATCCTCATAGCTTGTTCTTAAGTTTTTCTCTTTTGACAATTTGTTCAGATTTATTAAAATTTGTAATAGTCAAACAGGGAGCTATAGGGGAAATAATACAAACCTACGCACATTTTGGGGTACTAAAAATTTTCTACCATTTTAAAAATTTATTCTGATTGAAATCCTTACTCAAAATTGCTTAAGTTTGAGAATTATTATCATTTGAGTCCTTTTTTTTAGCTTTGAGTCTGGATTTGAATTAGAATGTAAAGGTGGAAAAAGAACAAGGCAAGGTACTCCTCTAATCCAAACAGGCATATTCTGATCCTAAGCAGGCCTCGTCTACTCGGTTATTAAGTTCTTTAGGGTGCTTTATCACCTAGCTACCTAAGGTATTTTATATCTGGGATAGTTGACCCAACACCGCTACAAGGGTGGAGAGAAAAGTTTGAGGTGAAAGGAAATTGAACTTCAACCGAAGTATCTTTGCATTCTGTACTTGAATAATGAAGACTTTTTATTATGGATCATGAGTACGTGGCATTGAAAGGTATAATGGAATATGATTTTACTTCATGCCCCTTGTCGTTTCAGGAAATGTGAAAGAAAATAGTGGATTGGCTCAGGGTTAAAAACTAGATTCTTATGGTTCTACTTCTCCTTCTTAAATATTTTGTGTATGATTTCAAGGTTTTCTTCAAAAGAATTGGAAGTTTCTAGTACCCTTTAATCTAGAAGTTTTGTAGCAGTCTTTTCTGTGCTCTCCCTGTTTGGTTATTTTATATTTAACTTGTTTAAACATTCTGCCATTAAGATTTGCTTGAGGACAAGCAAAAGATAAGTATGAGGGAATTTGATAAGTGAGAAATATTTAGACATTTAGGGTTTAAGTTACCTTATAAATTGCAACACTTTAGGAAATGTTTCTCACTTACTATGTGTTTTTACCTAGATTTATGTTTTCAAATGGACTGATAAAATGTATGTATCAAATGCAGAAAAAGGCCTTAGAATCACATAGTTCACTTCACGAGCTTTCCAACGCAACAAACGGGGACCAAAACGGAGTCCGAACGAAGAATCTGGAGCTTGTCGAAGTTTGCAAAAGAAAAAGAGACAAGACAAACACCCACGGCCCATTTTTAAGTATGGTCCGGGACTGTATCCGCACCTATAGTCCCGGACCACACTACGACAAAACTCTCGTATTTATTTCAGGCATGGTCCAGGACTAGGTACTCATCTACTGTCCCGGACCACAACGCGAGAAAATTCTTCGGGATTTCAAAACAGCATGTTCCGGGACTACATTCCTATCCCAAGTCCCGGACCACTTAACAAATTCTGTCTCTCGGTAGTATGGAACGGGGTGGTCCGGGACTATATCCATATCTGCAGTCCCGAACCACATTGTTAAAACCGACTCCAGATTACTTTCCACCGTCCCATTTCTTATCCTTCTTCTTTCCAGCCTGTTTCCTTCTGTCCAGTACTCCACCAACCATCACCTGTAACATCCCCAGTCTTAACCCACATGTGAGATATTGTCCGCTTTGGGCCGCAGCCCGCACGGATTTGTTCTCGGGGTACCATCCCCAAAACGCGTCTCACAAGGGGAGAGTATCCCCACACCTATAAGGCATGGTTCGTGCTCTCTCCCGATCGATGTGGGAGGTGACCCCTACACTGGGTATCACACTTTACCCCCCTTGGGAGCCCAGCGTCCCCGCTGGCACACCGACCTGGGCCTGGCTCTGATACCACTTTTTGTAACACCCCATCCAAAGCCTATCGTGGTTATCGCAGTCTTAGCACTTAATCGAATACGTCGCAGCGGAAATAAACAACTCCTGGACCTTGCCACGGTCTGATCGTTAGAATATACCGGATTAACATTTACAATACTTAACCAACATGCTTATCCAACTCAAAACATCAACATCCACAATCCCACAACCAACCGAGTACTAGTATCTCAAACGTAATCTCGAACTTACAACAATTTAATATAAACAGTCGGGTGCACAGGCGCAACCCGAATTCAAAATAAATGTCCCCTCCTAAGTCTAACCGCTCCTACTCTCGTAGTGCGTCCTCATGGGCCTCTTACCTGCAAGTGTAAAAATAGCCCCCGTGGGGGTCAGCACGAATGCTGGTACACCCTCTCATGGCCCCCAAGCTAACGGGGCTACGACGACTAATTGTCGATAGCATGGAAATTGATTACATACACGAACATAATATGAAGTGCAATAACAATAACCATAGATGAACATATATAGTCCACAAGCAATGAACGACTCAAGCGTTCCCTTATCAAGTGGGTTAGTAACCCCCTCCTTAGTCCTCATTTCCTTAATCTCAATTCCTTATCTTAATCTTAATCTCAGTCTCAATCTTAGTCTTATACTTGCCAACCTCTCCACTATTAGATTGGTTAGCCCTTAATTGGTTGCTTATCTTTGTAGGGCTTGGTTAACCCTAGCCGGTAGCGGTGCACTATCCGACGATAAGCTACCTTCCTTAATTTATTAGGGATGTAGGCTTGATCCCTCCACGCCTTCCTTAATGTGCCTCCCACCTCGAACAGTAGCCCGGGTGGTCGGGTCGATTTGTTGACCCTAGGCGACGAGTCTAATGACCTGTCTTATTTGGAAGTCGGATCTGATTCAGATACCGACCTCCCCCAATACACATGTGCCGGTACCATTCCGGATTCCTCACTCCCACCCCAAGTTATGGTTAGTGAAAGCCTTAATTACCAAGTGTTAGTTAAACCTTGACGGGTAAAACCAACAATCACCGATACTTAGTTCTCAACCTTAACTCAGTAAGTACTAACCTTGGTTAGTAACAATCTCAAGCCTCGCGGGTTAGTGTAAATGTAACACAATCGCAACGAGAGCAATATAACCGGTTGCATGCTTTATCTTGTTTTAGTCATAGCAAATAAACAGATAGCACACAAGCCGAGGGACACCTCGTTAGCAAGCAGGTCACGAAAAGGATTGTACCGTTCACCGTCGTCTGCCGTTTGTTTAACTTCTCCGGGGTCCCAATTCACAAACCTAAAACATTCATTCATTTTTAGGTCATTAGTTATTGTACCTTTCTTAACTCACCTAGTCTCTAAAGATTCCCATTTAATACCCTCTTAAGTCTTTGCCACTTAGCTTACAACCTTAACTTTAAACATTAAAACTTATACTTAATCTTAATTTAATTCCTTAAGTTCTTAGGGTCCCAATCTTTACTTCCCTACCAAGGGCATACCTCATTACCCATCACCATTCTTAGAATTTGAAATTTTCTTTTTCTTCTTTTTTTTTTTTTTAAGTGTTAAGGGTCGACCGACCCACCGACCGACCCTACCCCTGGGTCGGTCCATTACAGAAACTCTTCCGTCTCTTGGAACCCATCCGACCGACCCAGAGCTAGACCGACCGACCCAAACCCTCTGGGTCGGTCCCTTACAGAACTCATTTTTCCTATATTAAACCTTGCCGGCCGACCCAAAGCTAAGCCGACCGACCCAAACCCCCTGGGTCGGTCCAGTCCAGAGGCATTCCGGCTGGCTCAACATGGCCCGACCGACCCAACACTGGGTCGGACCCTGGGTCGGTCCTCTACAGACCTTCCTCTTAAATTGCCTCTTTCAATCTCAAACTTCTTCTCATATATTCTAATATGCTATAACCTCATTTGGCCACCTCAAATACACCTTAAGCCCTCCTCAAAACACATTAAATCATTCACCAAGATACACCTTAGTCCTCATGCATTTCCCTTGTAATATTGCTAACACTTGTAATGCTCTCCTCTTGGTTTCTAGGTGGTGGTTCATACCTATTGCAGCCACTATACCAAATGTTTTCTTCACCACAATAACATCATCTCCCAAGCATCTTCCACTATCAAAACTCTCTTAAGCACTTACTTAATGTTCCTTCACAAGTTTAAACTTCCATCATCAACACCTTATTTCCTTCTTAGTTGTGCACCAACATTTGCCTAAGTCCTAAATACTCAAATACATCCTCTTGACTTCTAAATCCTTCATAGTAATGCCTAAATTATTATAACTCATTAAAACACCTTAACTTCACCCTTTTTCATCAAGACAACTCATAGAGCACTCCTAGTACTTCCTTAGTCATTAAATTCCCTTAGGATATCTTAAACACTTAAACTCTCCTTAAAATTTTGCCATGGGTTCTCTAGTATATAGTACTTCCTAACAAATGGTTTTTTTTCCTCCATCAAACAACCAATACCACACAAATTCTCATCACAACACCTTAACACCCAATTTACACTAAACTTCACCACATCATCATATAATGCTTAAACTTAAAATGCTTGGCACTTAGGCCCTTAAATGACGATAATCTTAACCACTGAATTTCCGCATATATTTGCCTTCAACCTGCGAATACACTCAACAAGGCTCCCATTGAAATAAAATGCTTCTTGTACTTCATCTTTATATTCTTAAACTATCTCTTTTCTCATTTGCTCCTTAGTCACAAGTTCACAATAATAGTCATTGTTTCTCCTAAGTTTCATAGCACCTTCCAAATATAAACTAAACACTAAACTCATCATATACCCACATCTCATTCCCTTAAACAACAAGACACCTTAAGGTAAGTAATTTACCTTGTTTTCTCACAAGCTTAAAAGCTTTTCTCCTTAGGTTTTCTTTGTTCAATCTCGGTCACCAACGTGATTCTCCTTGCCAATGTTCTAACCAATATCCAATGACTCCAATGAGTACTAGATAACACATTAACCCTAAGGAACAAACCCTAGGTTTAAAAATATGTTTTAAGGTATTAATGTGATTGTTTTACCTTGGTTTCTCAAGACAACTTGGATGTGAAGCAAGAAGGACCTCCTCTCCCCTTTGAAGAGTAGAAACAAGCTAGAACAAGGCATAAACATGGAGTCCCATGAGTATATATTTTCGGTCAAGTGAAGAAAATGGTGGAAACCTAGATTTTCTTACACTTTCTTTACCTTAAGAGAATGGAGATGCCAATGGAGTCTCCAAACTTGAATTTCCTCCTCTAATGGTGGTTTGACTTGGCACCAAAATGAAGCTCTTGAAGTTTTGAAAAGATAGGAAGAAGGAGCTTGAGCTAACTAAGAGGAATATGTATTTTGTTTTGGATTTGGAGCTTAAATGAGCAAGTGGTGTGCAAGAGAAGGTGGAGCTTTCATGGAGGTGAGCTCTACGTGAATGGAGAGAGAAAGAGAGCAAGAAATCGTGGGCAACAAGGGAAAATGAAGAAGTGAGGAGAGAGGTAAGCAAAAGTGATATTTATCTTAAAAGGTGAATAGTGTTTTATGCTTTATAACTTACTTATTTGCTTTCTCTTTACTTAGTTAGATAAGTGTGGTGAGTCACACTTAAAGAAACCGGCCCCCTTTAGTGAATGAGGGTAGTTTAGTCTTTGTTGACCAAATGTCTCACTTATATAGACTTATGTTATAAACTAGCTTAATAAATTCACTATTCATCAAAAACAAGGCACATTGTTGTGAAATTTTTGATTTCCCATTGATATAGACCTCCAAATGTGATACTATATAGTACACATATTAAATAAAGAGTAATGATGGACATTTAGCCATTCAAAACTCATTTACAAGACAATTTTTCAAAAACGTGCTTTAAGACTCCTTAAAGCACATTTTGTGTTTTAGCTTGTTTTCAAGCTTGGTTTTCTTTGGTAATTGACTTAAAATGACCATTAGAATATTACTAAGGTCTTAGAACAATATTTGGGTACTCTCCCATGTCTCCCCAAGCTTAGAGCACGTTTTTGCTTAAACTGCTCTTTTTGGTGTTTCCTTATGTTTTCTTTGATTAGAAATGTTTCTTAATGTTTCTAAGGCGTTATTTAGCCTTCAGATATCTTGGTTTATCATTTAAACACCATATCTAAGTTCGGGGTATTTCATCACCCAACGTATCCTCACCAACCCCCATCCCATTTCCTCTATAAATAAACCTATACCCCTTCATTAATTCATCATCTCATTCCACACCAAATCCATGCCATTTTTCCTCCACAAAATCACCATCTCCTCTCCAAAAATCACCCATTCCATCTACATAAATTCCATACTACATCTCATCCCATAAATCATTCCATTTCATACCGTTATTCTGTCCAACCTCTGTCCAAAATATTAGCAGTCAAAATAGCAGAGCGGAATTAAACATCTTTTGCAGATGAATTCTTCTACTTCTTATTCTGTCTTCTTTTTAATTATGTTGGGCTAAAAAGATATACTCCGGGCGAAGGTTATTTTATAGTCTGTTTATGAAATACCCCAAAACCTTAGATCACTAAGTAAACATCTAATTATGAGATAATAAGGCTATTATATGCCTTATAAGTGTTATAAAAATGTTAGAACAACAATTTACAAGAAAAAGTGCCTTAAGAACAATTAGGGCAAAATGGTGTTTTGAAGAGCTCAAATAAAATATATAATTTATAATAAGCTCCCTAATGACTTCATTTAGCATAATAAGCAATAAAGAATGATTAGAAACAACGAATCAAAGGTATAACACAAAAGTATGCCTTAAGACCTCTTAGGGCCAAAAACGTGCTCTAAGAAACCATGGAGGGTATATAACCTTTAACTAGGGCCCAAAGTGAATTCCTAAGATTAATATTTAGGCTAGGAACACAACGAAACAATTGGCAAAGAAAACAGAGCTCAGAAACACGCTCTAACACAAAATGCACACAAAAACGCTTTAAAGCACGTTTTTGTGTATAACCTCAAATGTGTGTGTCAAGTGATGGATTACATTCACTAAATTGTTTTAGGGTCATGATAAACCATATTAGAAGTTTTAATTCAAGAAGAATTAAATAAAAACACAATTAGGCACTAATCATGATTAGTGACCCAATTAGTGACTAATGAAACTTTTACTCCTCTTGATTAGTTAATGGCCAAACTAAACCCTAATGACTAAGGGGGTGGCCGGTTTTTTTAGGGCGTGAGTCACCATGTGACTCAAATTACTTTAATAAGGGATAAGAAGGCAATTTAATAAGTAAAGTAATAACACTATTCACTCTCTTATAAGTTAATAACCTTAGAACTCTCTCTCATGGCCCACCATTCATCTTCTTGCAAATTAGAACATTTCTTCTCCTCTCTCCCTTGTGAATGGCGATTTCTTGAGCCCTCTCCCCATTGATTTTCTTTTGCCCACTCAAGACACATACAAGCTCCAAATCAAGAACAAAATACATCCTCTTCTTAGTTGGAGCAAGACCTCTCTTTCTATCCCTTCAAATCTCCAAAAGCTCCAAGTTGTTTCCATGGAGAAATCTCATTAATGGAGGAAATGCTTAAGCTTCAAGCCATTTGATCTTCTCTCTTCATTCAAGGTAAGAAAGTTTAAAGAAAATCCACTTTCCTCTTACTTCTAGTCATGGCAGAAAATTAATGCTCATGGAACCTTGTTTTTATCTTGCCCTAGCTCTTATATAATCACTCAAAGACTTGTGGAGGTCTACATTGCTCATTACCCAAGTCTATCTTAAGACTCCAATGTAATTCTTCCATATTAAGCTTTTAAACACTTCATTTAAACCTAGGTCAAATCTTAAGAAATTAGGGTTAGTTCTTAGTGCTTATAGTTCTATGTTATCTTTGATTAGAGCATTGATAAGTGGAGCTAAGCACATTGCCGAAAACAAGCAAGGAAAAACCCTAAGGAGAAAGTTGGTGGAAATTGAGGAAATACAAGGTAACACTTATCTTGGGGTGGTTTATTGTTTATGGGATGAGTTTAACTTAATGCTAATTATAGCTTAGAACAAACCCTAAGAAATGAACTATGAGACTTAGGAGGAACAATGTGATTATACTCATGAAATTTGGATAAAAGAGCCAATGGTAAAATGAGTTAGTGAAATGAGGGTGTGGTGGATATTAAGAACACTTATATCTATTATGAATTGTTGAGTGTATTCGCAGGTTGAAAGCATATATTTGTGGGAAATTCAGTGTTTACATTGATGTCATTTAAGGGCCTAAGAGCCAAGTCATTTAACGGCCTAAGTGCCATGTAATTTAAGTTTATGCACTATATTGAGTTGTGTGTTATTTGAGTGTGATTCGGTGTGAATGATGTGTGCAGAAAGTTTTGGTGCTAATAGCTGAGTAAGTAATGAGAACCTTTGGGTGGGAATAAAGAAATAGAAAAGAACCTATGGCAAAATTGAAGTAGAAACTAGATGACCTTGAGTGCTTAGTGAGTTAGGAAATCTTGGCGGTTGGTGAGTTAAAATGAAACAACTAGATGTCTTAAGAGTTTGGAAGTGACCTAGAGTGTCTAGGTGTCTTTGAGACCAATGTGAGGGTATAATATCATTAGATATAACTTAGGAGGATAAATAATGTCAAGGGGTATAACTTGTGTAAAGATGATGTAAGATGCATATTAGGGTTGCATTAGTTTATGACTTGAAAAGAGTGAGTATAAGGAGTGTGTAATGTCTTAGAAATGGTTAGTAATGCATTTGAGAATGGAAGTTTCAATACGAGTAGTATAATGGGTATTGAAGTGAGAAAGATGATATAAGGTGTTAACTTGACTATTAATGTGAGTCTAAAGAGTTAGAAGTCAATATAAGCGAAACAAATGAATTAGAAGGGTTAGAGTGCAATATTGCACCTTAGAAGTTTAAGGAAACAAGTTATAAGTGTTAGGAATTTAGTAAGAAATTGAGTAAGTAATTTAAGTAGTTTTGGTGTGAGATAACTAATGAGTTGATGGATGATTAAAGAGGGTTTTAAAGTGTCAAAATGATGTTAACATATTGATAAGTGTGAATTTGATATAGTTTTGTGCGCTCTAAATTCCTAATTTACAAAACCCTATAGACGTTTTCTCACACTTATCCTATGCTTTTCATGATTCTTACTTTGGGCAAGAACTGATACCAATTTATCTGTTAAAAGCAGGAAATTATTATAGAATTGCATAGATCTCATCACGAGCTTTCCAACGCCGCAAACGGATCGAAAAACGGAGCTCAGACGAAGAATCTGGAGCTTTCTGAAGTTTGCAAGGAAAACCGGAAAAATACACGTGTCCGGACCTCTGTCCGACCCACGTGACCCGGACATCACACAGACGTGAATCACAGAGATGTCCGACCCAGTCAACCCGGACACTCCACTCGGACACCTCAGAAGAGAACACGGCAGAGACGTCCGACCCTCCATGGGTCGGACACAAGTCCGGACACGGCAAAAATCAGAGGCGCGCGAAAGAGAAACTTGGCGGGAATTTTCTGTCTCACGACCGACCCTGGTAGACCCGGACGTGACTCAAGCACCTTAAAAAAATAGCACTGAAAGTACTTTCGGTGCTGTTAATTAAATAAGCGCCGAAAGCACCGAAAGAAGATTAAAAGAGCGGGAGTTTCGCCCGCGCTCCCGCACTGAGCTCCTTCCTCTGCTCTTCCTCTCCTATTTAAGCAGTGTTAATCCTTCTTCCAAAACACACTCGACTCGCCCGCTCTCTTCTCCCGTTTCCATTCTTTCAATTCTCGCTAATCACTTACGCCCCATACACACGTCCGACCCTCTGTCCGACCCACAGAGAGTCGGACACCTCACAAACCATCTCACCCACCTTCATTACACACGTCCGACCCTCTGTCCGACCCACAGAAAGTCGGACACCTCACGAGCCATACATACACCCTTGTCCGACCCACCGTCCGGCCCACGTAGACCCGGACAACTCACGTCCGGATCTACGTCCGACCCTGGTGGTCCGGACACGACCAAAATCTCCACAAAACCTCCGTTTTCATCCCGACTCCATTTTCACCCCATTTCCATCATTATCCAACCATTAAGTCGGCGTACTATCGGTCAGAAACAACAGAGCAAATCCACGACGTCAGAATAAGATGATTTCTTATCCTATTTACTCTGTCCGTTTCTATATTATGTCGAGTTAAGGGAATTACTCTGGGGGATGGTTTATTGTAGTTTGATTTAATTATGCAATATATTTCTACTGGTTTTGTAATACCCCAACCCGAAATCCAATAAACTGAACGGCGATCACTCCCAAATAAAATATAACAACAGCGGAAATAAATACAACAACCGGGCGGTATTACAATGCCGTTGGCCACCCTTGTGACCAACAAGGCTAAGTCCAAATACAATCCTCAAATGTCACGGTCTGGAATACAGATACAACCCGAGATACTAGGAATCAAACTCAAAGTACAATACTGAAATAAAATAATTAACTAATAGTAGACTCCCAAAGCTTGGTCTACCCCACCTACACTCAGTGTGGTGATCTTCTTAAACTTCAGGTACCTGAAAAATGGGGGTGCCCCCAAAGGGGCTCAGCAAACAATGCTGGTATGGAAAACGTGCAGCCCATCGTCTACCGGGCCACACCAACTACTTTGTCGAACACATGCAGTTCTTTTTATAAAGCTGTAAACAAGCATAATCTGATGATAACAAGTATCCAACAAGGACAATAATGTCACATAGAACAAGACACAGAAGGTCAAGTTAGCTGAACTGAAATTCTTTATGATAGTCGGTCCCACAATGGGACTGACAGGTATAACTGAATACTGAAATAGTGGAGGTATAGTGACCTCGTTATAGAAAGGTTGGGTATAAAAACCCCAGGAGATAACGTAGTTAAACCCTGAACTGAATGGCGTGGGAAATAAGAACCCACTAGAGGAATAAAGTCTTCCTCGAACTGAAGGGCATTTGAATCCCGGAGGAATAGAGTCTTCCTCCCAACTGAATTTCCGTCGCGACGTAGTAGGAGACGACCTGAGACAGGTACAACTCCTGTAGCATGCATGGCCAGATCCAACTGGGCTCCTCGTTCTCGAAGTATAGAATTGTTAAGTGTCATATAAAGACGTTAAACAAGAACACAATGTGTATTGTCAATTATCACGTTTAGGATAATGACGTTTGTTATAAAGTGAAGTTAGTGAGAGACTTGAGTACAAGTCCTCGGTATACTGAAACGCAGGTATTTAATCCACTGGTATAGTAGTGTTGTATGCGTGGGACATACACGTTGTAGTCAGCAACATTCACGCACAAATAATACAACAGTGCACAAGAGTAAAACAACATTTACATTAATTATCTTGGTCGTTATTTCAAACAACAGATAGCACACAAGCCGGTGTAATCCGGTAGAAAACAGGTTGCAAGAATCCCATACCGTTCACCGTAGGTTGCAGTTGATTTCCCGGTCAACGTCTGGTCAAACAAAGTCCTAGAATAGGATTAACTGAGAGGGTTAATTTATGTTACCCTTATATAATAATTCTATTGGATCTTTAACAAATCTCGTATTTGTTATTTCATGTGAGGTTTTTCTTTTAATTACCTCATGATTTTATGTATAACTTATTTGTTATTCCTTTTGATTTATTTATAAATCCTTTAATGCACATATATGTGTTATTGCATTTGTTGTTTATTTTATTTGTCGGTGACATAACAACTTATAATTTCTTAACTATATTTATATGTCATACATAGACATAAAATTCTTATAGTTTATTATTCTCCTTTTAACCAAAGTAATAATATTGTTATCTTTAATTCCTTATAACATGTAAGCCATAGTTTAATTCATAATTCCTTTAATCAAAATTCTTTCTTTCTAATTCCTCCAAAATCCATGTAGGACCTATATTTATTTTAATCTAAATTCTTACCTTATATTTCGGTTATTTACAAAACAACCACATAAATCATAAACTTATATTAAATTCTAATCTATTATATTATAGAGTTTTAACTTCTTATTTAGCTAAATTACAAAGCCACCCCTAATATTTTGGTATATAGCTTTTAAATATTATAACTCTCAAAAATTACAACTTAGCCCCTTAAATTTCGGCAATATATTTATTCTTATAATTACAATCTAACCACAAAATCTTATAACTTTACATAATGTCATGTAAACTATAGTTTTAATTTTAATTCTCCATAAATGCCGAATATATAATATAAATTCTTAAATTACCAAACTAACCCCAAAGAATTCGGCTTTGGTCTTGAACTTTCCATTAATTACATTTTCATCCCAAAACTTTATAATAGTTCTTATTAACTTATAAACTATAGTCTAAATATTTAATTCCTTAAAATTTCAAAAGTGAATCTAATAATTCTCTTAATTATGAATTCGCCCACTAATATATTCTAAACTTTCATAACAACTTTTATAAATTACATAATAGCCCAAAACTTTATAAAGTTATTTAACACATGTTTAAATTATCTAAAATTCATAAACTTAATTCCTAACCTATTATATCAATATTCAAAATACCCTTTAGCTCTCGGTTTTTACTAAACACTAAACTTTGTAAAAATTACATTTAAGCCACATAACTTAATTAATTAGCCATTTAAGCTCTAATAAAATATTTTTAACTCACCAAACTTTATGATATAAGTTTATATACCTAAGTAGGTCATTAATACCATTTAACACTTAGGTAATTCGGCCATATTTATTTAGTGACCATATAGTATATAAAAGTGGATTTATATGTCTAATAAATACATAAATTCATAGGAGTCATATAACTCATGTAAAATTATTGTAATGTCTTATATTATTCTTAGCTCAAAATAAGCATTTTTGCCCAAGACATTTCGGCCTTAATTAATTTGTAACATAAATAAATTGTGACACAAAAATGTGTCTTAAGGTAAATATTTTCTATATATGTTATAGATTATATTTTTGGCATATAAAACCATATAGTTTCGGTATTAATTAACCTAGGAGGTGTACATAATTTTGTACAATTTTTAGAAGCTTAACAAAGCTTAAATAAGATTTACTTAGTAAACTTACTTCTTAACAAAGGTGGTTAAGTGCTTGAACTTCTTCTTGAATCTCCAAGCTTTCTCCTAGGTAAACTTGATGCTCCTCTTCGGTTTTATGCAAGAGGTGAAGGTGTTTAGGAGTTAGATCTTCAACAAAGATCTTAAGTAGATTTGTAAGTAGTTTTACAAGACTTTACCTTAGACTTTTTCCTTATAATTTCGGCACTCTAAGGTAGATGAAGAACAAGTTTTCCTTCATCAAAATGAAGAAGAAAAGAGACTTAGAAGAAGTAGAACTTGGTTACACATAAAAATGTGCTTTAAGGATTTTCAAGCTTTAAAACCTACCTTAAGATAACCTTGAGATGCTCCTTGGTTTAATGTTGGTTTGGACAATCCTTGGAGAACTAATGAGCCGAACACCTTGTTATGCTAGGAAGAGTTTTGCTTCAAGACTTGCCAAGAAATGCTAGGAAATTACCTTAAAGATGAAGATAGAAGTTAAAACTCCATTAATGGACTTAAGAGCTTCAAAGGAAGAAGATGAAGCTAGAAGAGAGAGGAGGGAGCTTACCAAACCGTGAGAGGAGTGCAAGGAGAGGAAATGAGAGCTAGCTCACGTAAATGAAAGAAGCATTTGGAATTGATTTTGTTTTGTCAATTTTTAATGTCAAATGACTATACTTTTCCTTAGTTTATTTCATGGTTGATTGGCTCAATAAATGCCTCTTTTCCAGCTGAAAACCGGCCATGTGGTGTGACTAAGCAAGAGTTGGAAAGAAATAATGCTGTAGAAGACAAGGTAAGAAAAGGTATTCCTTTGTTTTTCAATGTTTGTACTTGTCTTCTTCCATGTAGGTCACGAATTGGAGGTCTGAATGGAGCTCAAAAACCGGCCATAAGCAAGGAAGAAGCATGGAAGGTTACTTAGTTTTAAGAAAGCAAAAGAAGGAATTAGATCTACTTTTGCCTTTTTAGCATTTGTTTTTTCCTAGCTCACATGGCCTTGCTCCATGACTGATTTCGACAGCTTCTGGTCAAATGATACTACACTTTGGCATTAAGTAATATAACACATGGGATGTGAGTCATCGTTTTAAGCCTTTTATAAACTTTTAAAGCAAATTTTATACTAGTTTTTGCCCTTAAAATCGGCCCCTATAGAGACCTTGTTGACTAGTCACACCAACTGATTTAGAAGGTCATTTTAACCCTTTTTAAGATTACCAATTCGTGGCATGTCAAAAACTACAAGGCAATTGCGTAAAACGCATTTTCGTGACACCCGAAGGTGTGTTTTTGTGCTCTAAGGAAATTTTGGGAAACCAATTGTTTTTATGAGTTCCAAGTGTTTGTAAACACTTATTATAGTAAATAAACATATACTAAGATGTTACATTGAGTTATATGGGGTTATATCAACCCGTGACATAATTTACGGGCCATCGGGACACTCCCGGGCCAAAAAGGAGCGCTAAGAAATACTCCGTGGTTTTGCTGAATTTTGAGAAACCACTTCGTGGGTTCTCTTTAGAATGATAAATAATGATGTTAGGAACTCTAGGAATTAATTTTATAGGAGTTCGTGCCACCTCGGCACTCCTCCGGACTTTTCGTGCTTTAAGGAGCGGGCGTGAGCACTCCCGAGCATTTTGCGTATTTGACTGAATATAGCTTAGGGAATATATTTATATATTCATATAATGAGTGTATGACCATTTGGTTTGAGTTTTAGAAGGTCATACAAGGTCATGCTTGATCACATGTTCTAAGGCGTTTTAGCGTTTATGGTGAAACGACTGTTCTTACGTAACGTTTTCATGCATGGGTTTGCATGCGTACGTGAAATGATTTATATTTGGATTATATTCCAATAAATAATGATATAATAATATTATTTAGATTTGGGGTATTTCAATCTACCCCCCTTAAAAAAGGACTTCGCCCCGAAGTCTCATATCTAAATTATAAGGTTGTGGGGAATCAAGTTCCACTAAGTATCCACAACTCAATCTAGTAGGGATCAAGTCCCAAGTCTCTATATTCCTAAGTTCACAGTGTACATCAAACACAACAGGAATACTTTGGAACATATAGTGTAATGTAATAACACAGTCACTTTTCATATTTAATAGTGCAGAGTAGTGCACATAAACTTTTGGAAGTACAAAGGTACATTCAAATACAGTGTCACAAAAACATACAAGACAAATGTCACTGAATATACTGAACAGTGTTACACAAGAACACTACAAGACAAAGTCACTGAAATGCACAAAATGCAACAAACTGAATAGTGTTACACAAAACTCACTGAAATGCAACAAATGCATACTGAACTCACAAATGAAAAAGGCTCTACCCCCCAAAAAAAGAGGGGTACGCCCCCGTACCCTAGACTAAAGCGTCTAGTCGGTAAATAATGAGGGAAATTTCGCTCGCATATCTGCTTCTAATTCCCATGTGGCCTCTTCCACATCGTGGTTTGACCAAAGAACCTTTACAAGCTTACAGATTTGTTTCGAGTATCTCGTGTCTTTCTGTCTAAGATTCGTTGCGGTGTTTCCACATACCGCATTGTTGGTTCTAAAGAGAGTGTCTCTGGTTGTAGAACATGAGAAGGATGAGGCATGTATTTCTTAAGCTGAGACACGTGAAAAACATTGTGTACTTTGCCAATTCGGCTGGCAAATCAAGTCGATATGCCACAAGGACCACCCGCTCTATGATAGCATAGGGTCCTACAAATTTCGGGCTTAGCTTGCCCTTCTGACCAAATCTGAATACACCCTTCATGGGTGATACTCGTAGAAATACCTGGTCGCCAACTGCGAACTCAAGGTCTCGTCGCCTCTCATCAGCATATGATTTCTGTCTGTCTTGTGCTGCTTTCATGTTACTTCTGATTTGTTGTACTTCTGCCTGGACTTGCTCTAAGTACTCAGGCCCAATGATGACGGTCTCACTAGACTCGTCCCAGCACAATGGTGTGCGCATGGTCTGCCATATAAGCTGAAAAGGTGACATCTGTATAGAGGCGTGATAGCTGTTATTATAGCAAACTCGATGAGATGTAATCTATCTATCCAGCTGCCCTGGAAATCCAAGGCACATGCTCGTAGCATGTCCTCTAAGGTCTGAATAGTCCTCTCTGACTGACCATCTGTCTGAGGATGAAATGCTGTGCTAAGCTTCAACTCAGTGCCAAGTGCCTCGCGAGTAGCTCGCCAGTATCGTGAGAGAAATCTAGTGTCTCGATCTGAAACAATAGTCTTAGGTACTCCATGATGTCTGATAATCTCTGCTCAAATAGTTCTGCTAACTTTGGCACTTTCCAAGTGTCTTTCATCGGAATAAACCTAGCAACCTTAGTCAGTCGATCAACAACAACCCAAATCATATTAAGGCCTCCTCTCGTAGGTGGTAGTCCCACCACGAAGTCCATAGAATATCATAAAACTTCCACTCTGGAACTGGCATAGACTGTACCATACCTCCTGGTCGTCTATGTTCGAATTTCACTTTCTGACAAGTGAGACATCGAATCACATACTCTGTCACGTCGCCCTTCATACCACTCCACCAGAAATACCTCTTTAGATCTTTGTACATCTTAGAAGCTCCTGGATGGACAGATGTGGAAGAAGTGTGGGACTCTCGAAGAATATGCTCCTTATATCTGTGCTGTCTCTGGGAATACACAATCTTCCCTTCAATCTGAGTCCATCATCATGTAAGGAACTCATATTTCCACCCTCAAATGTACCGTCAGACAACTTCTGACTGATCTCCATCATTCGCTGATCACTCTGCTGTGCTCTACGTATGTCGTCCATAAGACTCGAGCTAGCCACAATGGCATTTAGGAATGTGCTCGTCGACTCAGTGCGTCTGCTACAACATTAGCTTTCCCTTCCTTGTACTGCAAATCAATGTCATAGTCCTTAAGAAATTCAACCCATCTTCTTTGTCTCATGTTTAACTCCTTCTGGGTGAATACATACTTCAAACTCTTGTGATCCGAATATACGGTCATCTGGACACCATACAGGTAGTGGCGCCAGATCTTCAAGCAAAAACAATAGCTCCAAGCTCCAAGTCATGTGTGGGATAGTTTTCCTCATGTTTCTTCAACTGTCGGGAAGCGTAGGCGACTACCTTCCCATTCTGCATGAGTACACACCCTAATCCCCTTCCTGATGCATCACAATAAACTTCATAACCCTCTGTGCCTTCAGGTATAGTCAAAACTGGTGCTGATGTCAAAGCATTCTTCAAAAGCTCGAATGAGGTCTCACATTCAGTAGTCCATGTGAAAGGTGCGTCCTTCTTCATTAAGCTGGTCATAGGTTTGGCTATTTTGGAGAAGTCTCTGACAAACCTTCTGTAGTATCCTGCTAAACCAAGGAAACTCCTGATGTCTGTAACTGTCTTTGGCCTAGGCCAAGTGCGAACTGCTTCTATCTTTGCTGGATCCACTGCGATCCCAGCATCTGAGATGACATGTCCCAGAAAGGAAACTCTGTCTAACCAAAACTCACATTTGGAGAACTTAGCATAAAGCTGGTTCTCCCTTAGATCTCAAGTACATGTCGGAGGTGACTCTCATGCTCTTCTAGACTTTGATAATGAGGATGTCATCGATGAAGACAACTACGGTCTTATCCAACTGCTCTCTGAATAATCTGTTCATCAAATCCATGAAGACTGCAGGTGCATTTGACAAGCCAAAAGGCATAACTGTAAACTCATAGTGGCCATACCGTGTTCTGAATGCTGTCTTTTCTATGTCTTGCTCCCTGATAGGTATCTGATGGTAGCCTGATCTCAAATCGATCTTCGAAAATACTTTTGCTCCTCTCAACTGATCAAACAAATCATCAATCCGTGGTAGTGGATTTTGTTCTTCACCGATCTGCATAGCCGAAGGCTTCCATCCTTCTTTTCACAAAAGCACTGGTGCTCCCCAAGGAGATACGCTAGGTCGTATGTATCCCTTGTCAATAAATCTTTCAGCTGCTTTCACTCAGCCATCTCTGCTGGTGCCATACGGTACGGTGCCTTAGCTATGGGACCGGTACCTGGTAGTAATTCGATGGAGAACTCTACCTCTCTGGATGGCGGTAAGCCTGGAAGTTCCTTTGGAAAAATATCTGGAAATTCGACACCACTGGCATAGCTGGATCAAAATCAGGGTCTCACATCCTGAACATAGCATAAGTATATTCCTTCTGCTTCCTGACGTGCTTGTACATGGACATAGCAGATATAACTTTTATCGATGGTGCCCTAGGGCTCTGACGGTAAGATACTGTCACTCCTGATGGGCTCTAAAGCAACAGTCTGCGCTCTGCACAAAGGATGCGGCCTCTGTGCCGCCCTAACCAGTCCATCCCGACTATAACGTCGAATCCTAGACCCCTGAACTCAATAAGGTCGATAGGAAATTCCTCCTCCTTAATACTGATAGTGGCTCCTCTATAAAGACGAGTGCAACTGATCTTCTCCTTAGACGGGAGTGCCACCTTAAAATCAGGTAACTCTACAGCGTCTAGCCCCAACTTCCCCGCAAGCGTAGGCGAAACGAAAGTATGTGAGGCTCCGGAGTCGAACAGTACTAATGCATCCACTCCATTAACCGGAAAGGTACCTGTGAGGATCGCGCCGCCCTTGCTGGCCTCCTCCTTAGTAAGTATACTTAGGGCACCTTCCGTCTCCTTAGCACAACCTAATAATAGAATCTGAGTAAGTACTTTGATATATGATGGGGTCCTAAGACATTCACTTTCATAACAATAATGTTTCACTGATGAGATGATCTCCTTTCAGATGTTCAAACAATTACAACACTAATACTTTCTAAAGGTCAAACTTAATCTTCCTGGTCTCATGTGAGTGGTGTTTATCACTGTCGAAGGGGTTGTGTTTAGCTTAACCCTTTTAATTCCATGGTATAGCAACCTTGACTTCCGTCCCATTATTAAAACATCTCCTGAACTCAATAAGATTTTCTTTGCAAGGTCCACACGCTTCTGCTCGCCATAAAGGAACTCTGCGTCATCTCCAATCGACAAAGATAATACTGGTATTCCCTGTTCAAGGGACCCTTTTGTTTCATCATTGTCCTGGTGTAGTCCTAAACGGCCTCCTTCTTCATAGAAGTTGATGATGCATAGATCAGCCCTTAGATTGGGAACTGGGTCTTCTTCTAGCTGTTGAGCTGTATTAACTGCTTGTTCCACAATTGGTAAAAATTCTTCAGGGATTTTTGGTACTTGTGCTCCATCTCCATTTCTTGTATCTTGGTAGGTTCTTGTGTAAGGATTCCAATCCTTCCTAAGCACATCATTTTCAGCTTCATTTTTGATCCTCCTGGAAATTCTGGAGTGTAGAACCCTCCTGGTCCTGCTCCCAATTCTTGACATTTTCTGATGATTGCAATTTGTGTCTCCGGTGTTAGGTATCCTTTGAGTAATATCAAGCCTGGTTGGATAACCTTACATTGTTCGTTCCCTGGTTCTTGTATTTTGATAATGTTTTCTTCCAGGGAGGGCGGTGAGGGGATAGGAAAGCATATCTTATAGCTTCCTACGTGGTTTAAATTTTACTAATGAGTCTTACTAATTCTTTCCTACTCAATTAGACAATCAAGGCATGCAAGCACTCATTCACGTCATCCATTGCTCAATAATAGGTTCACTTGGTTTAGAATTACCTGGGTTAGTAGAGGGACCAGCCTCATCTGAGCGGTCCATGACATGTAGGGCGGGTCCCGATGCTGGGCCCTTGCCCTTATACCCCTGAGCTTGGTTGGTTGGTGGAGGGCGAGTATCGCTAGCTCCATTCTTTTGGCCTGGGTTTGCCTTTGCTCCCGGGCGGTAATTCCTGCTCTCCGGGTTTCGGATGCACTCGAAGGCACGATGCCCGAGTATCTGACAGTAGCGGCACATGACTTTCTCCCCCTGGCAGTCTACACCGGGGTGATCCTTTCCGCACTATTTACAGTTGAAACGGCGGACATACTTCTGGCCCGTGTTTGAGCCATGTCCAGAACCTAATACAATCAAGGTCAATTATACATTCCAAGGTACTAAAGTAATCACAAAAGTCTCAAATTTAATTAGAGTTCCTACCCTTAGATGGGTAGGTTTTCTGTGGAGTTGCCGCTCCGTAGGTTCCTGACTGGGGGTTCCCAGTAGTCTGGTTCCCCTTCCCTTGGTAGGACCCCTGTCCTTTCTGATAGGGTTGTTTCTTTTGTTGGAGTGCCCCTGCTTGGCATCTTCGCCACCAGGTCCGTCCTTCCTCTTTTGGGAGCTCAAAGCATCCCTTCTCTTACAAGTGATCTCCACTACGGAGGCAGCATGATAGCATTCCTGAAATCTCAAGGTATTAATCTCCAAATCTCCCATGACGGGGTATAGTAGGTAATAAAATTTTCATCTCTTTATGTCTCTCCTGTTTTACCTGTAAACTGGTAGGGATGATTGGTCCCATCCCAAACTGAAGTCGAGGGCTCAGTCCCCCGTAGAATCGGTCGACCAACACCTGGTCCGAGTACCCTATACCGGGTAGTAGTCGAAGTAGCGAAGTGAACTTCGCATAGTACTCATCCACTGACATCTTCCCCGTCTGCTCCAGGGCGTCAAACTCCCTCGTCTTCACCATCCTGGTGTGGGCCGGGTAGTAGTATTTGCCCCAAAGTAGTGCAGTGTAATGTCCCCAATAAAAAGTGGGTCATCCAGGTGGTCGGCTTTCACCATGTTCCACCAATCTCTAGCTGCATCCTTCTCATAAAAGGCAGCGAGTCTTACTTTTCCCTAGCTGGGACTGCAAGCGTCTCGAACGCTGTCTCCATCTCCATGATGTAGGTCTCTAAGTGAGCAGGGTCGGTCTGCCCCTTGAATGCAGTCGGCCTCAGATCAGCCAAACTCTTCACCCAGTCTCTCTCCCTGGGTGGTGGTGGTGGAGGTAGCTGCTGCTGCTGTGCAACCCCCGCCTGTGCAAATGCCTGAGCAATTAGGGTAGCAATGTCTGCCAGCCTGATGTTTGGCTCCTCATCGGCCTGTCCACGTCGTCCTCCTCTTCCTGACATCTGCAGGATGTTGAGGTATATTAGGCACTGTGGTCAAAACTTGGTCTGGGATAGTAGTCTAAGTAAAACTAACTTAAACTCTTTTCAATACTATCTCTCAACCCTTAATCTAAAGTCTTAGAATCCTAATCTCGGTGTATCCTTGTATCCAGAGCGTACTACGCTCTGATACCATTTTTGTAATACCCCAACCCGAAATCCAATAAACTGAACGGCGATCACTCCCAAATAAAATATAACAACAGCGGAAATAAATACAACAACCGGGCGGTATTACAATGCCGTTGGCCACCCTTGTGACCAACAAGGCTAAGTCCAAATACAATCCTCAAATGTCACGGTCTGGAATACAGATACAACCCGAGATACTAGGAATCAAACTCAAAGTACAATACTGAAATAAAATAATTAACTAATAGTAGACTCCCAAAGCTTGGTCTACCCCACCTACACTCAGTGTGGTGATCTTCTTAAACTTCAGGTACCTGAAAAATGGGGGTGCCCCCAAAGGGGCTCAGCAAACAATGCTGGTATGGAAAACGTGCAGCCCATCGTCTACCCGGCCACACCAACTACTTTGTCGAACACATGCAGTTCTTTTTTTTTTATAAAGCTGTAAACAGCATAATCTGATGATAACAAGTATCCACACAAGGACAATAATGTCACATAGAACAAGACACAGAAAGTCAAGTTAGCTGAACTGAATTCCTTTAATGTTAGTCGGTCCTCACAATGGGACTGACAGGTATAACTGAATAACTGAAATAGTGAAGGTATAGTGACGTCGTTATAGAGAAAGGTTGGGTATAAAAACCCCAGGAGATAACGTAGCTAAACCCTGAACTGAATGGCGTGGGAAATAAGAACCCACTAGAGGAATAAAGTCTTCCTCGAACTGAAGGGCATTTGAATCCCGGGAGGAATAGGGTCTTCCTCCCAACTGAATTTTCCGTCGCGACGTAGATAGGAGACGACCTGAGACAGGTACAACTCCTGTTGCATGCATGGCCAGATCGAACTGGCTCCTCGTTCTTGAAGTATAGAATTGTTAAGTGTCATATAAAGACGTTAAACAAGAACACAATGTGTATTGTCAATTATCACGTTTAGGATAATGACGTTTGTTATAAAGTGAAGTTAGTGAGAGACTTGAGTACAAATCCTCGGTATACTGAAACGCAGGTATTTAATCCACTGGTATAGTAGTGTTGTATGCGTGGGACATACACGTTGTAGTCAGCAACATTCACGCGCATAAATTAATACAACAGTGCACAAGAGTAAAACACATTTTACATTAATTATCTTGGTCGTTATTTCAAACAACAGATAGCACACAAGGTGTAATCCGGTAGAAAACAGGTTGCAAGAATCCCATACCGTTCACCGTAGGTTGCAGTTGATTATACCCTGGTCAACGTCTGGTCAAACAAAGTCCTAGAATAGGATTAACTGAGAGGGTTAATTTATGTTACCCTTATATAATGATTCTATTGAATCTTTTTAACAAATCTCGTATTTGTTATTTCATGTAAGGTTTGTTTCTTTTAATTACCTCATGATTTTATGTATAAATTATTCGTTATTCCTTTTGATTTATTTATAAATCCTTTGATGCACATATAGTGTTCATTGCATTTGTTGTTTATTTTATTTGTCTCGGTGACATAACAACTTATAATTTCTTAACTATATTTATATGTCACACATAGACATAAAATTCTTATAGTTTTATTATTCTCCTTTTAACCAAAAGTAATAATCATTGGTTATCTTTAAATTCCTTATAACTATATAAGTCATAGTTTAAACTTCATAACTCCTTTAATCAAAATTTTTCTTTCTAATTCCTCCAAAAATCCATGTAGGACCTATATTTATTTTAACCTAAATTCTTACCCTTATCGGTTATTTACAAAACAACCACATAAAATCATAAACCTTATATTAAATTCTAATCTCATTACATTATAGAGTTTTAACTTCTTATTTAGCTAAATTACAAAGCCACCCCTAATATTTTGGTATATAGCTTTTAAATATTATAACTCTCAAAAATTACAACTTAGCCCCTTAAATTTCGGCCAATATATATTTATTCCTTATAATCACAATCTAACCACAAAATCTTATAACCTTTACATAATGTCATGTAAACTATAGTTTTAATTTAATTCTCCATAAATGCCGAATATATATAATAAATTCTTAAATTACCAAACTAACCCCAAAGAATTCGGCTTTGGTCTTGAACTTTCCATTAATTACATTTTCATCCCAAAACTTTATAATAGTTTCTTATTAACTTATAAAACTATAGTCTAAATATTTAATTCCTTAAAATTTCAAAAGTGAATCTAATAATTCTCTTAATTATGAATCCGCCCACTAAATATTCCAAACTTTCATAACAATTTTTATAAATTACATAATAGCCAAAACTTTATAAAGTGTTACTTTAACACATGTTTAATTATCTAAATTCATAAACTTAATTCCTAATCTTACTTATATCAAATATATTCCAAGAATACCCTTAACTCTCGGTTTTTATACTAAACCCACTAAACTTTGTAAAAATTACATTTAAGCCACATAACTTAATTAATTAGCCATTTAAGCTCTAATAAAATATTTTTAACTTACCAAATTTTATGATATAAGTTTATATACCTAAGTAGGTCATTTATACCTATTTAACACTTAGGTAATTCGGCCATATTTATTTAGTGACCATATAGTATATAAAAGTGGATTTATATGTCTTAATAAATGTACAAATTCATAGGAGTCATATAACTCATGTAAAAATTATTGTAATGTCTTATATTTATTCTTAGCTCAAAAATAAGCATTTTTGCCCAAGACATTTCGGCCTTAATTAATTTGTAACATAAATAAATTCTATGACACAAAAATGTGTCTTAAGGTAAATATTTTCTATATATGTTATAGATTATATTTTTGGCATATAAAACCATATAGTTTCGGTATTAATTAACCTAGGAGGTGTACATAATTTTGTAAAATTTTTAGAAGCTTAACAATGCTTATAATATAATGATTTACTTAGTAAACTTACTTCTTAACAAAGGTGGTTAAGTGCTTGAACTTCTTCTTGAATCTCCAAGCTTTCTCCTAGGTGAACTTGATGCTCCTCTTCGGTTTATGCAAGAGGTGAAGGTGTTTAGGAGTTAGATCTTCAACAAAGACCTTAAGTAGATTTGTAAGTAGTTTTACAAGACTTTACCTTAGACTTTTTCTCCTTATAAATTCGGCACTCCTAAGGTAGATGAAGAACAAGTTTTCCTTCATCAAAATGAGGAAGAGAAAAAGACTTGGAAGAAGTAGAACTTGGTTACACATAAAAATGTGCTTTAAGGATTTTCAAGCTTTAAAACCTACCGTAAGATAACCTTGAGATGTTCCTTGGTTTAATGTTGGTTTGGACAAACTCCTTGGTGAACTAATTGATGCCGAACACACCTTGTTATGCTAGAAGAGTTTTGCTTCAAGACTTGTCAAGAAATGCTAGGAAATTACCTTAAGGTGAAGATAGAAGTTAAAACTCCATTAATGGACTTAAGAGCTTCAAAGGAAGAAGATGAAGCTAGAAGAGAGAGGAGAGAGCTTACCAATTTCGGTGGAGATGAGTGCAAGAGAGGAATGTGAGAGTTAGCTCACGTAAATGCAAGGAATTGCACTTTGGAATTGATTTTTGTTTTGTCAATTTTAATGTCAAATGACTATACTTTTTCTTAGTTTATTTCATGGTTGATTGGCTCAATAAATGACCTCTTTTCCAGCTTGAAAACCGGCCATGTGGTGTGACTAAGCAAGAGTTGGAAAGAAAATAATGCTAAGCTAGAAGACAAGGTAAGAAAAGGCTTTATTCCTTTGGTTTTTTCCTAATGTTTGTAACTTGTCTTCTTCTCCATGTAGGTGCACGATTTGGAGGTCTGAATGGAGCATAATAACCGGCCATTAATTGCTTGGAAGAAGCATGAAAGGTTACTTAGTTTTTAAGGAAGCAAAAGAAGGAATCTTAGATCTACTTTTGCTTTTTACATTTTGTTTTCTTCCTAGCTCACATGGTCTTGCTCCATGACTGATTTTCGACAGCTATCTGGTCAAATGAGACCTATACACTTTGGCATTAAGTAATATAACACATGGGATGGTGAGTCATCATGTTTTAAGCCTTTTATAAACTTTTAAAGCAAATTTTATACTAGTTTTTGCCCTTAAAATCGGCCCCTATAGAGCACCTTGTTGACTAGGTGGACAGAATTTGTGTCCGCATGAGTACCTCACTTGTGTCCGCCCAGAACAAGGAGGGACCTATAAAATTCGAACAATGCAGTGGAAGACTTGCAAGACTAAACAATGAACAATGCAGCTGATTTGCAATTATTCTTTTGTTTTATTTCTATTTCTCATCTAATCACTACTAATATGAATCTATACAATATCGGGTACTACTGCCACACTTGATATGATGTCTATTCAATAATGATCGTTATTTATGTATATTCTTTTATCTACTTGTTTTCATTGCATTATCTTTTCTCTGTTATATGATGATCACGTGACAACAGATTGGTTCGATTAATTCGTAAAGCTGTTGGAAACTTGTTTTATCGGACAAGTTAGTACGCAGTTGCAAAATTATTATATTCCTTTTACCTGCCGTTTACATGTGTGTTGCTTGAGTTTTCATCGGACCTTGTATTTTCTGGTAAATGAGGTCTTTAGGTTCAATGATCCAGTCCTTAAGACTATAAAAGGAATCTTGCCAATCTGTCTTTTATTAATCAGGAGAAATAGCATAATTAGTCAAACTGCATTAACCGGAACCCAGAGTCTCGTTTCATACACATTTTACTCCAGTCTTTATTCATCTGCAATTTACTTTCTTTATTTACAAGTTCAATTCAAAAACCCCCGTTTCCATTCTTTGTGACATCGCTTGGGAATTAGGCATTTTTGCTTAAGTCCCACGGTTCGATTACCCGGTTACTCCTATCTTGCTATACTACTGCAACCTGGATTTGTTTGCAGCCCGATAGACGTTTTGATCCTAACTCAATTGATTATTATTTACAGGTCAAAATCTTAGTCTGCACATATACTAGAACACTTGTAGAAAGAATGGGAGTGAAATGAGCAATTTTGGGAAGGTCTGCCTCCGACCGACCCAGAGGACTAACCATGATTGGGTCGGTCGGACTGGGATTCCCAAGAGTCGAAGCTACTGACTTCGACCGGCCCAGAGGGTGTTGGTCGGTCGGGTCAAGCTTGGGTCGGTCGGGCATCTTCCGTTGAGGGTCGAAGTTACTGACTTCGACCGACCCAGGGAGCTGGGTCGGTCGGTGGGTCGGTCGGGTCTTATAAAAAAATGTGGCAATGAGAGTAAGGATGTTAGATAAGGGTTAGGCCTTGTTTGGTGGTAATAAATGATCATCAGAAATGTGGAAAATGTAAGAAAGGTTAAGGAATGGGTAGGTTGTAAAAGTTAAGTGTAAGATGAGTTGAGTTTAGGGTTTAATAACCGGGGATCATTAGTAAGTTAGTAAGCTAAGTTGATTGAAGGTAATTAATCACCTAAATTGAATGAATGTGATAGGACTTGAGAATTCGGATTCCGGTGGAAGTTAGACAAACGACATCCGACGGTGAATGGTACGGTTCCTTGTAACCAACTTGCTAAGTAGGTGTCCCTCGGCTTGTGTGCTAGTTGCTTGTGTGATAACTAAACAAGATAAAGCATGCAACCGGACTATTAATGTATTTATTGTGTGTGTGTTCTTCCTTACACTAACACAGTTGATTGAGACCCCCTTCACTAACAAATTTAGTAAGTCCTTGTAATAGAATGAAGTTATACTTCCCTTGTGATTGGTTGGTTAATACCGAGAAGGTTTAACCGACATTTCGCCCTTACGATTTCCTACTAACTGGAACTTGGAGGGGAGGGGGGAGTGAGAAATCCGGGACCGACTCGGCATGCATGAATGAAGTTTTGGGGGTCGGCATCTAAATCAGATCCGACTTCCGTTTGATGACTCGTCTTTGACTTGTCGCCTAGAGTCGACAAACAGACTCGACTACCTTGAATTACAGTTTAAGGTGGGAGGCCAAATTAAGATGGTGTAGTGGGATCAACCTAAATCCCACATAATTTGACTTATATTGTTTATTCAACCAGCGTAGTTCTCGGCCGCTGGCTAGGGTTACTTTTGACCCGACAAAAATGAACAACAGACTAAGTACAACCTAACCTACTTTCAGGAAGGGTTGGTACATTGAAGTAAGTTTGAGTAAAGAGAATTAAATGTTTCTCAATTGAAGAAGTTTGTAAGCTAACTCACCCATTTAACGAACGCCCATTAAGTCGTTTGTAACGTTGAGCTGTGAGTATATACTCATGATTGCATTGTGTGTTATCGTACTTATATATATATATGTTGTATTATCAATCAATTGCATGCTATCGACAATTAGTCGTCGTAGCCCCATTAGCTTGGGGGCTACGACTGAACTGTACCAGCAAAGGTGCTGACCCCTTCGGGGCTGCTGTTTATTTTGCAGGTAAGAGGCCTCAGAGGACCCACCATGAGAGTAGGCGTGGGTAGACTTAGAGGGGAGTCTATTTGGGTAACGGGTTGTGCCTGTACACCCGCCTTTGATATTTTGAGACTAAGAAATTGTTAGACTTGAGATACTTTAAACTTATTGTTATTTTGGATAACCGGTTGTAATTATTAAGGTTTCGGTATGTTCTAGTTAATCAGACCGTAGCAAGGTGCTGGGTGTTTATGATTTCCGATGCGATTGGATTAAGTATGTTAGTAAGATTGTGATACCCACGATTGTCAATGTACGGGGTGTTACAAAAAGGGGTATCAGAGCGTAGTTACGCTCTGATGACTAGAATTACCGAACTTAGATACATACCTAGTCAAAATACAAACTATGGGTTAAGGGTGTGAGAAGTTAGAGTGAGAAGAGTCAGACGGCCACTAATAAGTGTGAATCATCTTTACCGTCTAAAGGACGTTATAAACCTTTAACCAATATCCTTCAATCACGAGCCTAATGTACTTCATGCTTGTTCAGATGTCAGGAAGGAGAGGCCGAGGCCGACATCAGGTTACTAGAGATGAGGAGATACCAGGCGGGCAACCGATAGCTGAGATCGTTGCCGCCGCACTCACGCATATGGGCTACCAGCCTGGAGCTGGACCACCAGTGCAACCACCGCCACCACAACCACGTGAACCAAATTGGGTGAAGAGTCTTGCCGACCTTCGACCCGCATCTTTTAAAGGGGAGACTGACCCCACCAAGCTCTAAGCATACATCTCGGAGTTAGAGACTGCCTTCGAGACCCTTGATGTCCCGGCTGGAATCAAGGTTCGACTTGCCGCCTTCTACCTAAAAGGGGCGGCGAGTGATTGGTGGAAGCTGGTGAGGGCCGAGCATGTGACCAATCCAGAATTCGGCTGGGAGCAGTATACGGCCATGCTGAGAGCCAAATACTACCCCGCTCATGTCCAGACGAAGAAGCGCCTACAGTTAGATGCACTAAAGCAGACGGACAAGATGACTGTGGACGAGTACTACACTGAGTTCACCGGTCTCTTGCGTCTTCTACCGGGTCTTGGATATTCTGACCAGATCCTGGTGGACCGCTTCTATGGCGGGCTGAGCCACCGGCTGAGGTACGGCATGGGGCCGACTAGCTACACTACCTTGCAGGTAATGAATTTAAATCGTTAGTAAGTAATTTTAAGATATATACCCTAAGAGTAAGAAACTAATACCTTGAAAGCAGGAGTGCTATCATGCCGCTGCAAAGGTTGAGATTACCGTCCAGCTGAGGGACGAGGACAATGCCGCTAAGAGGAAGTCATCTGGTAAGGGGAACAAGAGTCAAGGACAAGGAGGGTACAAGAAACAAAAGTACCAGTCCCAGTCCAGAAGAGTCAGAAAGGGAAGGGAGAATCTGAGAAGGCTACGGAGGAGCCGCTGAAGCTCACGTATGCCATTGCTGCTTAGCCCCTACGCTCTAAGGCGCCCAAGGGTAAGGAAATACAATTAGTTGAACTAATGAGCTATTTAGCAATCTTTGTGATACATGTACTAACACCGAGAATAATCAGGGTCTGAATCCGGGAAGGGAGCCGGTGGAGGGTATCAGCGCCACTTTAATTGTCGCATCTGTAATAGAGATCACCCCGGCTAGTAGATTGTGAGGGCAACAAAGTGCAGTGCCGCCACTGTGACGGTTGGGGACACCGAGCCTACGAGTGTTTCAGAAACCCCGATAGCAGAGCCTACAAGCCAGAGCTGACAAACAAGGGCAAGGGTAAGACTAACCCGAACCCCGGATCCGACGGTCAGAAGTCAAACCAGCCTCCAGCTAACAAGGGACCACGGATAGCCCAGAAGGCCAGGCCTACCCTCCATATGGTGGACCGGGACGAAGATGAGCTGAACCCTCATCGAGACCAGGTACCGCTATAACCTATTAAGTGATGAAATTGCCTGCTTACTGCATTTCATGCATGTTCGAGTGAATAACTAAGTTGATAAGATTAAGATAACTTATTAGAGCTTAAGTAAGTCATAACCTACCACTACCTTAGGGAACTTCCAAATTTGGTACCCAATAACATCAACACCTAACCCGGAGGCAACCGACATCCAAATACAAGAGATCACACCGCAACAATGTTAGGTCATCCGCCCATGTATGATTTTAATAAGGGGGTACCTGACACCCGAAGCGCAAATAGCCATTATCAGGAGATGCAACCAGTTAAAAATGGGGCCGGGAGGTTTCTATACACCGGTATACCCTGGAGGAGCGAAGATGCGACTACGAATGATGAGTCTAGGCAAGGACTGGAACCCGAATGCTAAGACATACCAAAGGACGAGAGCAAGGGATGGAGCAACACCACTCGAAATACCTGAAGAATTTCAACCAGCTGTCACTCAAGCCGTGAAGATCGCGCAGCAAATTGAAGACGAGCCAGTCCCAGACATACAAGCAGACATATGTATAGTCAACTTCTACGACCAAGGCGGACGACTTGGATTACATCAGGACAAGGATGAGACACGGAATCTCTCGAAAGAGGGATACCCGTAGTGTCTTGGTCCATTGGAGATGACGCAGAATTCATATACGGCGAGCAGAAGTGTGCGGACCGTGCCAATAAGATAACACTGAAATCAGGAGATGTGTTAATCATGGGAGGAGAATCAAGAATGTTATACCATGGGATTAAGAGAATCGAGCTGAATACAGCACCGTCGGCAATAATCAATGCTACACACATGAGACCAGGGCGACTAAACCTAACCTTTAGGCAATATTAGCCATGTAATACTTGAAGTATGAGTATGATGAGTAATGAGAACTCATGATGTAAACAGGATGGCTATCAATAAAATAACAGTGTTGTTCATTAATTGTTACGACTCTTGTTATGCCATCGATACTCATGAAACCTTGTACAATACATAGATCATGGACTCGGTACGGAAGGTGCACTAAGCATCCTTACAGAGGCACAGGCTTGCGAAAGCGGCACTATCCTCACTGGCACCTTTCCGATTAACGGCGTTGATGCATCGGTCCTCTTCGACTCAGGGGCCTCACACACCTTCATCTCATCATCATTTGCGAGGAGGTTGGGGCTAGACGCTGATGAGCTACCCGATTTCACGGTGACGCTCCCGTCTAAAGAAAGGGTTCGATGCACTCGCTACTACCGAGGGGCCACTATCAGAATCAGAGGGGAAGACTTTCCAGTCACATGTATTGAGTTCAGAGATTTGGGGTTCGATGTGATATTTGGGATGAATTGGTTGGAGCGGCACAAGGGTCGTATCCTATGCGCCGAGCACAGACTGCTACTCAGGAGTCCATCTGGGGTAACAATATCATACCGCCAGAGGCCCAGGGAGCCTTCGACCAAGATTATATCAGCTATGACAATGTATAAGGAGTTGAGGAGGAAGGAAGAAGTATACCTCTGCTATGTCCAGGACATAGAGAGAGACCCGAGTTTGACCCCGACTTACCGGTAGTGTCGGAGTTCCCCGATCTCTTTCCACGGGAACTGCCTGACATGCCACCACCTCGGGAGGTAGAGTTCACGATTGACCTTCTACCAAGCACTGGACCTATAGCCAAGGCACCTTACCGCATGGCTCCGGCTGAAATGAATGAGTTGAAAGAACAGTTGAGAGACCTACTTGATAAAGGGTATGTGCGGCCTAGCGTTTCACAATGGGGAGTGCCAGTTCTCTTCGTGAAGAAGAAGGATGGCAGCCTCCGCCTTTGCATCGACTACATAGAGTTGAATGCAGTAACCGTAAAGAACAAGTACCCACTACCACACATTGACGATTTATTTGATCAGCTGAAGGGGGCATCTGTGTTTTCAAAGATAGATCTCAGATCAGGGTATCACCAGATAGCCATCAGGGAGGGTGACATTGAGAAGACGGCATTCTGAACCCGATACGGCCACTATGAATTTACAGTGATGCCATTCGGTTTGTCAAACGCACCGGCTAAGTTCATAGACCTAATAAACAGACTATTCAGAGAGCAGTTGGATAACTCAGTAGTAGTTTCATCGACGACATACTGATATACTCAAAATCAAGAGCTGAACATGAGAAGCAGCTGAGGAGGGTATTAGAGATACTAAGGGAGAATCAGTTGTTTGCTAAATTTTCTAAGTGTGAATTTTGGCTGGACCGGGTATCATTCCTTGGTCGTGTCATATCGGATGCTGGGATCTCTGTAGATCCAGCAAAGATCGATGTGGTACGTACCTGGCCTAGACCGAAGACTGTTACGACATCAGGAGCTTTCTAGGCTTGGCCGGTTACTACCGTCGATTCGTGAAGAACTTCTCCAAAGTCGCGAAGCCAATGAATAATCTGATGAAGAAAGATGCTCCATTCGTACGGACGGCTGACTGTGAGAGTTCATTTCAGAGTTTGAAGGACTCACTGACCACTGCACCAGTTCTGGCTATTCCAGACGGTACAAATGGCTTTGAGGTTTATTGTGATGCGTCCGGCAGAGGACTTGGTTGCGTGCTCATGCAGCATGGCAAGGTGGTCGCTTATGCGTCACGCCAGCTAAAGAAACATGAGGAGAACTACCCCCCGCACGACTTAGAGTTGGAAGTTGTAGTCTTCGCTTTGAAGATATGGCGCCACTACCTATACGGGGTTACTGTGACTATCTACACCGATCACAAGAGCTTAAAATATATATTCACTCAGAAGGAGTTAAATATCAGACAAGGAGGAGGTGGCTAGAATTTCTGAAAGACAACGATATTGACCTCCAGTACAAAGAAGGGAGGGCTAATGTAGTAGCAGACGCCCTGAGCCGTCGAGCACACTCACTCCATTCGCTACTCGCTTCTTCTAGCTTGGTTGATGAGGTGTGAGATGCTCATAGGAGCGATGAGTACCTGAGGGAGGTCAGACAGAAGCTGACTGAGGGTACCTTTGAGAGTCAGAAATACGACTTCAGACTTCACGACGATGATCTTATCAGACTTAAGGGCCGGTTATGCATACCACGAGGCAGCACAGATCTGAAAGAGCGCATACTAAGAGAATCACACTGCTCTTCAACCTCTATCCATCCGGGAGCCTCTAAGATGTACAAAGACATGAAGAGGTACTTCTGGTGGTCAGGGATGAAGGCAGATGTTACCGAGTTCGTACTGAGGTGTCTCACATGCCAGAAGGTAAAATTCGAGCACTGACGACCGGGTGGAATGGTACAGTCGATGCCAGTTCCAGAGTGGAAATTTCATGACATCTCGATGGATTTCGTGTTGGACTCCCGCCTACCAGGAGGTCTGAACATGATATGGGTTGTAGTGGATCGCCTTACAAGGTAGCCCGATTCATTCCGATGAAGGATACCTGGAAGGTCACTAAGCTAGCGGAGCTATTTTGAGAAGGAGATCATGAGATTCCACGGGATACTGAAGACCATAGTATCTGACAGAGATACCAGATTCCTTTCGAGGTACTGGAGGCTACACGGGAAGCGCTGGGTACAGAATTGGAGCTGAGTACCGCGTTCCATCCTCAGACAGATTGTCAGACAGAGCGAACAATTCAGACACTCGAGGACATGCTGAGAGCATGTCCCTTGGACTCCAGGGTAGTTGGATTGACAAGTTGCATCTGATCGAGTTCTCATACAATAATAGCTATCACTACGATCAAGATGGCACCTTTCCAAGCGTTGTTGTACGGCAGACCATGTCGCACACCGCTCTGCTTGGGATGAATCGAGTGAGGCGGTCATTATAGGACCAGAATATTTAGAGCAAGTTCAGGCTGAGGTTCATCAAATCAGAGAGAACATGAGAGCTGCTCAAGACAGACATAAGTCGTATGCTGATGTTCGACGACGTGACCTAGAGTTCGCAGTAGGCGATCGGGTATTTCTGCGAGTCTCACCCATGAAGGGTGTGTTCAGATTTGGGAAGAAGGGCAAACTGAGCCCGAAATTTGTAGGTCCTTATGAGATTACGGAGCGGGTGTGCCCAGTTGCTTACAGGTTGAACCTACCTGCTGAGCTGGGTAAAGTGAAAAATGTTTTCCATGTCTCGCAGCTTAAGAAATACATGCACCACCCCTCCCATGTGTTAGAGCCTGAGAGATTATCCTTAGAGCCTAATATGAGATCTGTGGAGACCCTCAGAGGATCTTGGATACAAAGACTAGGGACACTCGCCATAAGTCAGTGCGACTAGTGAAGGTCCTCTGGTCTAACCAGGACGTCGAGGAGGCCACGTGGAGTTAGAGGATAAGATGAGAGCGAAGTACCCTTCTTTATTTACTGACTAGATCGTCTGTATAGGGTACGGGGCGTACTCCTTTTTTAAGGGGGGTAGAGCTCCCGCGCTTTTGAGTTAGTAAACGAACAATCACGTTGCGTTGTTTTGTCGTTTACTTAATTTGTGTAAGACACATTGTGCATTGCACTTGTGGTTAGACTGAGATATGTATGGTACTTATGCATTGCACTTTGTGACGGACCATATGAGTCTAAAGATGTGAGTTTGTGAATGTGAATTGTGGTATTAAGTTATCCGTGAGTTATAAGTAACATAATGTATATGAGATAAGAAGGCTATTATATGCCTTATAAGTGTTAGAAAAATGTTAGAACAACAATTTACAAGAAAAAGTGCCTTAAGAACAATTAAGGCAAAATGGTGTTTTGAAGAGCTCAAATAAAATATATAATTTATAATAAGCTCCCAAATGACTTCATTTAGCATAATAAGCAATAAAGAATGATTAGAAACAACGAATCAAAGGTATAACACAAAAGTATGCCTTAAGACCTCTTAGGGCCAAAAACGTGCTCTAAGAAACCATGGAGGGTATATAACCTTAACTAGGGCCCAAAGTGAATTCCTAAGATTAATATTTAGGCTAGGAACACAATGAAACAATTGGCAAAGAAAACAGAGCTCAGAAACACGCTCTAACACAAAATGCACACAAAAACGCCTTAAAGCATGTTTTTCTGTATAACCTCAAATGTGTGTGTCTAATGACACTTTAAGTGATGTATTACATTCACTAAAATTTAGGGTCATGATAAACCATATTAGAAGTTTTAATTCAGAAGAATTAAATAAAAACACAATTAGGCACTAATCATGATTAGTGACCCAATTAGTGACTAATGAAACCTTAACTCCTCTTGATTAGTTAATGGCCAAACTAAACCCCAATGACTAAGGGAGTGGCCAATTTTGTTAGGGCATGAGTCACCATGTGACTCAACTTACTTTAATAAGGGATAAGAAGGCAATTTAATAAGTAAAGTAATAACACTATTCACTCTCTTATAAGTTAATAACCTAAGAACTCTCTCTCATGCCCCATTATTCATCTTCTTGCAAATTAGAACATTTCTTCTCCTCTCTCCCTTGTGAATGGCGATTTCTTGAGCCCTCTCCCCATTGATTTTCTTTTGCCCACTCAAGACACATACAAGCTCCAAATCAAGAACAAAATAAATCCTCTTCTTAGTTGGAACAAGACCTCTCTTTCTATCCCTTCAAATCTCCAAAATCTCCAAGTTGATTCCATGGAGAAATCTCATTAATGGAGGAAATGCTTAAGCTTCAAGCCATTTGATCTTCTCTCTTCATTCAAGGTAAGAAAGTGTAAAGAAAATCCACTATCCTATTACTTCTAGTCATGGCCGAAAATTAATGCTCATGGAACCTTGTTTTTATCTTGCCCTAGCTCTTATATAATCACTCAAAGACTTGTGGAGGTCTACATTGCTCATTACCCAAGTCTATCTTAAGACTCCAAGGTAATTCTTCCATATTAAGCTTTTAAACACTTCATTTAAACCTAGGTCAAATCTTAAGAAATTAGGGTTAGTTCTTAGTGCTTATAGTTCTATGTTATATTTGATTAGAGCATTGATAAGTGGAGCTAAGAACATTGCCGAAAACAAGCAAGGAAAACCCCTAAGGAGAAAGTGGTGGAAATTGGGGAAATACAAGGTAAAACACTTATCTTGGGGTGGTTTATTGTTTATGGGATGAGTTTAGCTTAATGCTAATTATAGCTTAGAACAAACCCTAAGAAATGAACTATGAGACTTAGGAGGAACAATGTGATTATACTCATGAAATTTGGATTAAAGAGCCAATGGTAAAATGAGTTAGTGAAATGAGGGTATGATGGATATTAAGAACACTTATATCTATTATGAATTGTTGAGTGTATTCGCAGGTTGAAAGCATATATTTGTGGGAAATTCAGTGTTTACATTGATGTCATTTAAGGGTCTAAGAGTCAAGTCATTTAAGGGCCTAAGTGCCATGTAATTTAAGTTTATGCACTATATTGAGTTGTGTGTTATTTGAGTGTGATTCGGTGTGAATGATGTGTGTAGAAAGTTTTGGTGCTAATAGTTGAGTAAGTAATGTGAACCTTTGGGTGGGAATAAAGAAATAGAAAAGAACTATGGCAAAATTGTGAAGTAGAAACTAGATGACCTTGAGTGCTTAGTGAGTTAGGAAATCTTGGCGGTTGGTGAGTTAAAATGAAACAACTAGATGTCTTAAGAGTTTGGAAGTGACCTAGAGTGTCTAGGTGTCTTTGAGACCAATGTGAGGGTATAATATCATTAGATATAACTTAGGAGGATAAATAATGTCAAGGGGTATAACTTGTGTAAAGATGATGTAAGATGCATATTAGGGTTGCATTAGTTTATGACTTGAAAAGAGTGAGTATAAGGAGTGTGTAATGTCTTAGAAATGGTTAGTAATGCATTTGAGAATGGAAGTTTCAATACGAGTAGTATAATGGGTATAGAAGTGAGGAAGATGATATAAGGTGTTAACTTGACAATTAATGTGAGTCTAAAGAGTTAGAAGTCAATATAAGTGAAACAAATGAATTAGAAGGGTTAGAGTGCAATATTGCACCTTAGAAGTTTAAGGAAACAAGTTATAAGTGTTAGGAATTTAGTAAGAAATTGAGTAAGTAATTTAAGGAGTTTTGGTGTGAGATAACTAATGAGTTGATGGATGATTAAAGAGGGTTTTAAAGTGTCAAAAATGATGTTAACATATACTAGAACACTTGTCTACCTCCGACCGACCCAGAGGACCGACCATGATTGGGTCGGTCGGACTGGGATTCCCAAGAGTTGAAGCTACTAACTTAGACTGACCCAGAGGGTGTTGGGTCGGTCGGGTCAAGCTTGGGTCGGTCAGGCATCTTCCGTTGAGGGTCGAAGTTACTAACTTCGACCGACCCAGGGAGCTGGGTCGGTTGGGTCTTATAAAAAAATGTGGCAATGAGAGTAAGGATGTTAGATAAGGGTTAGGCCTTGTTTGGTGGTAATAAATGATCATCATAAATGTGAGAAAATGTAAGAAAGGTAATGGGTAGGTTGTAAAAGTTAAGTGTAAGATGAGTTGAGTTTAGGGTTTAATAACCGGGGATCATTAGTAAGTTAGTAAGCTAAGTTGATTGAAGGTAATTAATCACCTAAATTGAATGAATGTGATAGGACTTGAGAATTCGGATTCCGGTGGAAGTTAGACAAACAAAATCCGACGGTGAACGGTACGGTTCCTCGTAACCAACTTGCTAACGAGGTGTCCCTCGGCTTGTGTGCTAGTTGCTTGGGTGATAACTAAAAAGATAAAGCATGCAACCGGACTATTAATGTATTTATTGTGTGTGTGTTCTTCCTTACACTAACACAGTTGATTGAGACCCCCTTCACTAACAAATTTAGTGAGTCCTTGTAATAGAATGAAGTTATACTTCCCTTGTGATTGGTTGGTTAATACCCGAGAAGGTTTAACCGACATTTCGCCCTTATGATTTCCTACTAACTGGAACTTGGGGAGGGGGAGTGAGAAATCCGGGACCGACTCCGGCATGCATGAATGAAGTTTGGGGGTCAGTATCTGAATCAGATCCGACTTCCGTTTGATGACTCGTCTTTGACTTGTCGCCTAGAGTCGACAAACAGACTCGACCACCTTGAATTACAGTTTAAGGTGGGAGGCCAGATTAATGTGGTGTAGTGGGATCAACCTAAATCCCAACTAATTTGAGTGATATTGTTTTTTCAACCAGCGTAGTTCTCGGCCGCTGGCTAGGGTACTTTTGACCCGACAAAAATGAACAACGGACTAAGTACAACCTAACCTACTTTCAGGAAGGGTTGGTACATTGAAGTAAGTTTGAGTAAAGAGAATTAAATGTTTCTCAATTGAAGAAGTTGTAAGCTAACTCACCATTTAATGAACGCCCATTAAGTCGTTTGTAACGTTGAGTTGTGAGTATTACTCATGACATGTATTGTTTATTATTGATAGTGTTATCGTACTATATATATATATATATGTTGTATGATCAATCAATTGCATGCTATCGACAATTAGTCGTCGTAGCCCGTCGTAGCCCCATTAGCTTGGGGGCTACGAGTGAACTGTACCCGCAAAGGTGTAACACCCCTCATAACAAATATGTAATAGTCGCTCATGTGAACAAGAAATAAAGGCGTCTCACAGCGGAAGGAATTACAGTAATAGAACTCACATGGGTGTTACTTGCCACCACTCGCCCATACGAGTGATGTAGCAGTACAACATCTTACAAAATCAAACATAAAAATACTATCCGCGGTGACAACGAGATACCACCTACATGTCTATCTAAGTATCAAAAGCATAACTACTATGAGCATCTAAACATAATCCAAATCTTACAACCCCTTTCCAGTGAGAACATTTAATACATAACGAGGTATGAATGGTAAATCCAAAATCAACATCGTCCTAACTACCCAGCCCCGCACTTCGGCTTCGACGTGTTCAGCAACCTGCACAATAAGTGTAGTCTCAGCGATAGACGCTGAGTATGCCGGATCTGGACCCTATTGGTCACTTGTCATTTTTAACCGTCTTGATATTAGATTGATTTCATGCTTTACCATTTTACAGATATAATAGGTACTGTAACAACATGCATGATTATATAATCATTCATCCAATCCAAACAGACATATATGGATATACACATTACAGTCATACATCATACAATACAATGGCATTGAGAACTCATTCATCGTATGTTAACATCATCACATAGTACATCACTCGGCCCTCCGGGCCTTCACATATCGTTTGTTTAGGTTAGCACAGTCGGGCGTCAGTTAGGACATCCCGAAATATACTCACTTGGACAGTAGTCCCACGTACACACAGAGGTGCTCACTGCCCTGATCATCCGAAGACTCTAGGACTTATTCACTTTGCCTTTGTAAAGGCGTCCATTTAGGTGGCCAAGGGCCTGGTGCCAACGGTAGCACACTCCGCCTGACGATCTATCTAGGCTCGATCAGGATTAACTAGGGAAAACCCGATACGGGATAACCCAAGAGATCTCTACGCGCGACCAGCAGCCAGTGACTGTCTGGATTAAGGTACATCATCACATTCATTCACACTCCACTGTTAGCTTTGTTAGTTAGATAGTCAGTTACAGTTTTAGTTATGGAGTACATCACGTAATTTGTTGGCTTCCCTATGGGTCTTACGCATGCCTAGAATTATTCTAGGTAACATTCACGTTCGAGTCAAAGCTCTAGAGACCGACAATGTCGAGTCCCGTTCCTAAGTATTTTACTTAGGTTATAACTACATACTTGTAACACTTAGCGTATTAGGTCAAGCAACGGTGGTCACAATCACACATTTCGCATATGTAGTTTTGTATAAGTCGATCTATAGTCGACGTAGTATTAGTCCCGTAGGACGTTCGTGCATAAATAAATAATGCAGTGAACATAACTACGCATCACATACATAAATCACATACATACATTCACACAAGTTATTTATCAAACAAATCCGAGCCCGAGGAATTCCTCAGGACAACTCGGATCAAATCCCTTTACATACCGTACACCGTGTCTAGATTCGTGCAGTGCAGGCCACTAGAGCTTTCGAGCGCGTACGTCGGGAATGCGATCTAGTAATACAAGGAACACTAAGCGTCAATCCACATGACTGCACAATTCGGTATCTCCGAGTAACGTTTGAAATCCCAGTACTATGTCCCCAGACTTAACATTTGTTACTAGTTAAAGTATCTTTACTGTTGTCTTATAAACCTCTTCCTCGTTGTGTGAGTTAATTCTCGGTTTACATTAGAGCATGAAACCTTACGTTGTACACCTATGACATTTCACTCGGGGTTTATTTATCATACCAAGGTCTTATACTAACTTTGGTATTTTATGTCGTTGTAACTATAGTGTATAATTTTATTTCTTGACACGTGTTTATATATATGTATGCGTTTAGCATAACAGTTGCATAACTGTATCCTTAGCCACATAATATTACTTGTGTTATATTAGTTCCATAATGTTATATGGTATGACATTTTATGTGTCACTAGACTTTATAACACGTGGTTTTGGCAACTTAGGAATGTGTTGAAGATAACATACACATGTGCCACACTTGAGTTCCTTTATTATATATTTTTATTACTCACAAAACTTCCACATAACCTATAATATGTTGTAAGTCTCTAACTTAATAACATCAAAACCTTGTGGTAAAATGGAACCCAAGGTTTGACAACACTTTGCTCTAGTTATCGGTAACGTATATTCACCTCGGTTTCCATTTCTTTCACATCCCATTCTCTCTCAAAAATCATCATTCCACCACATTTATCATAGATCACAAAACTTAGGACTGTATTACAGCTCAATCCCCTCTGTAACTTGCTCATATAGAAGGAACAGGCGATCTAAATTTCGGAGGCAAATCTTGGTGTACCACTACTTCATTGTTCCTATTTAGGTTATTCCGGTTGCTCCTTAAACTTCCAATGGAAGCACCAGCCTAGTTCACTCTCCTAGGAGTATCTTAGGTTCATTTATAACTCAATTCTACCCTCAGTACCTTATGTAACAGGTTTATACAGCAAGCCATTCATTTCTGAAACAATTGGAAACCGGTACATTAAGTTTGATAAGTTATTCCTCTTCTGTTTTGATAGTTAACTTATAGTTTTCTTTTCTGTTTTCTTTCAGGATGCTACACTTTAGTTAAGTGGATTAGCAAGATTTTAATCCCTTGAACCACTTAATGCAATCCCCTTATACACTCTGCAACATAGTTATACAAAAGCAAGATTTCTGAAATTGCAACTAGAAACAGAAATCGATGTATGCTCTTATGGTTCTCTCTATCTGTTTCTTAAACTGAGCTATACCCCTCCTAGCCCTTTAGCCACTTATTTAGATGTTTGTTGAGGTTTTAGACTCAAGAACAATCCTAAAGCAACTCCACTAATGCTACAGAAACGTGTGTACACTGGAATTAGAGATGCAACAGAAAATCTGAAACTGCTACCCTCTTATCTTCTGTTTTCTTTTTCTGTTGTTGATTTACGGGTTGGCTTTCAACTCTCCCTCATTACCAACTCAAGTAGTTTAGGGTGTGGTAATTTTTTTAAGTTCCCACAGAACCAAAATGACATAGATCACAACAAACAGGAAACTAAAACAGAACTAGACCAATCTGAAGCTGAAACAGAAACTGACACATCTCCTTCTGCTTATGCACTTTGTTTACATACTGACTATTATTTTACACCAACTTGCAGTAGTTACTTAGTTATGTGTTTTAGTATAGTTTGAACCACAAAACAACCCTATAACCCCACTGTACAGAAAGCTAAATAAAAACCGAACCTGAAACATAGTAACTCAGAAACAACATATTAACGAAACCTGAAGCAAAACTGAATCGGTGTCTCTCCTTCTGTTTTTTTTCTATATCAGAGTGTTATCCTGAATTCCAACCTCCCTCTAAGTACTTATGGTTTACCAAGGTATGTTAGAGTGTTTTAGACTCATTGGCAACTCGCCACAGCTACTCCAAATCTTTCTGTATACAGTTATACAGAACTGAAACAGAAATCAAGATCGACATTATGAAACTGGAGTATCTCTTTTGTCTTCCTTTTCTGTTTTATGATCTATTTTCTGTTTTGTTCATGAATTAACTTTTAACTTCCCTCATTGATAACTCACGTGGTTACATGTTTTACCCTGGTTAAACCCCCAAAACAGACCCAAGGTGACATACATCCGATCAGGTAGAAATCCTAAACTGAAATATGATACTGCTGTAAACTCCTCTCTGTTACCTAGTCTTCTGTTACCCAACCTACTCCTTATAGTTTCCCTCACGTTTAGTTACTTGGTTAAGCCTTTTACACAGTCTTAACCTCAGAAATAAACCCAAGATAACTCTGGGCATTGTCCTCAAAAATTCTTCACACAAAACCAAAACCTGATGATCTGAAATCATGAAACTGCAGCATGTTTTTTTCTGTTATTTTCCTTTCTGTGTAATAACCTATCTGTCACTTCTCTCCCATTGATAGCTCACACAGCCTAGTATTCTATTAACATTTCAAGTCTCAACAACTTCACTGCTGTTATAAAATCAATCTCAAACAGAAACAAGCAAAATACCGAAACTGACATTGTTTGATTATCTCTTTGCCTATCTGTTTCGCTATTAACCTATCTCTCATTACACCCCTTCAAGATTCCCTGTGCTAAGCTATACAGGACAGAAAGAGACTGCACAGCAGAATTGGTAACTTCCAATGATTTCATTCTGTTCATTTTACATATCTGTCATTTAATTTGTTCATAAGTATTTACTCACTTGATTCAGTGTTCCAGCTTTTGTTTAAACTCAAAACTAACTACAACCACTCTGTTACTCAACTACACACAAACTGATAAGATTTCAGAAACTGAAAATCCGATTGCTATTTTTTTTCTGATTCTGCTATCTGCATGTTCACAAATTGACCTCCCAATTCTCCAATCTGATCAGCTACTTAGTTGTGTGTTTGATACAGCTTTTAACTTTAAACAACTCAAAACAGTATGGACTACACATCTGAAAGTCATTCACATAGAATCTGAAAAACTGAAAGACCCGAAAGGATATAATTTTAATTGCTCCTCCTTTCTTGGTGTAACAGGTAGGGTTTCTCTTCCATTAATAAACACTCCAATGTATTTCTAAACTTATACAGGTGTACCAGCAGTGTTTGGAGTAATCTACCAATCAATACCATCTTCCTACGGCTTCAGAGAAATCAGTAAACAGAAACCCAAGATTTCTGGAACAGGAACTAGCTTTGTACCCTGCTACTTTTAACATCTATTTTAGTGTATTGATTGATCTTCCCAAACTCCACCAGATCAGTTGCTACTTAAGTAAAGGTGTTGGCAAGTCTTAGGTTGTCATTAAACTAATAAGACTCACATAATTTTTCTGAAATTAAGTTGCACAGAAACGTAACAGTTTCTAAAAATTTGTACATAATGCTTATGTAGCTTGATACCTTGAGTTATTTCTTTGGTTAGGAGTTGGTTTCTCCTGGTAACTCCTTGGCACAATATAAACTCCCAGACCTTGAACACTCGGCTTCAGCTGGGACAGTTTCTCAGGCGTTATATTTTGGCAAACCAGAAGGGGAAATAGTTAATGAATTGGAGTGATCGAGCTTGTTCTGAAGGAAATTTTACCTTCAGATTATGTTCCAGTAGAGGAGTTGAACAGCCTTTAACCAAGATAATCTCGAGAAGTCTAGAGGACTGCATGTGCGATTTGAGTATGACAGGAAAACAAGAGGGATTACTTGAGTAGTCTTTAACTGTCTTGGATAGTAGAAGAACAGAAGGGCAATAAAAAGAAAGTGTATGTTCTGGTTTACCTGTAGATGATATTTGAGCCAGTGTGCTGGTTCTTTATATGTTTCTTCTCGAAGGTCCAGCCGCTTGCAAGTAGCCTGCCTATACTGAGAGGATGGAGTCTTTGATCAGGAAGGCAGAAGGTCGGGAACAACAAGAGGACAGAAGAGAACAGGAAAGACATAAACACAACTATGAAGTCTTGGCCTTACCATCACGCATGGGTAGCCGTAGAAGTCTTCTGAATTGCTGTTGGTGCGGGCTTGTAGGTAAGGAGGAGGATGAGTAGCAAATGTATCAACCAGAGGACACAGGCAAAAGAATTTGTGATACATGGGTGTGCTACAGATTGTCGGATAAAACAAAGAGCATAAGGAGGTTTGTTGGTGTTCTCTGGATTCGGATGTCGGGAGTGTAGGTGCCCATCATCTTAGACTGCATTGGAAATTTAAGACAACCACGCACAACAGCAGGCTTTGAAGAGAGAAAGGAGTTGGTGTACTTAAGCTGTTGTTCGAGGACTTGGGCAGAGGAAATGTCTGGCCACTGATGCAAGGTAATGTACTTGTCTTGATTTTTTTTTTGTTCCTCCAGAGTGTACGCAAGCGACAGGAGAAGAAGAGATTGTGTCGTGGTATGTTTTTTTTTTGAAACCGATAAAGGATGGGTGTTCTGGTATAGTTTACTACTCGCAAGAAGAGGGAATCAGGGACATGAGGTTACTGTGTACCACTTGTCGATGATGACAACAAAGTGTTTGGTGGGGGTATCATGTTTCTATACTAATTTGGTCATTTACTTGGGTAAATGATTCGGTGGTTTAATTCATCCCATGGTAGGTGTTGTTATTCTTGTATCCATCGGTGCAGTCTATTACTAAATACGAGCTCAGCTCAAAAGGTTAAGGTGTTCACTAGAGGTACCAGTGGTACCGGGTTCGAATCCTGAAAAGAGCATGTTGTTCTATTGTTTGTATGAGTATATACACATGTCTTTTTTTGAAAAGTATATGTACATGCGTCCATATTATTATGTCGTGACGTTTGTTATCTACATATACATGCCTGCGACTACTTATCTTGTCACGCTGTTAATTGTATTTATATATATAAGACTATTTTATGTTGTCACGTTTTAGTTGTATATACATATGCGACTATATTATCATGTCGCGTTGTCAGTTATACATGCAACGTTGTAATATTGTAACGTCGTCCCGTTTTCGGACGTGTATATGCTCGTACGAAATTTAATTGTTCGTTCGTTCACAGGCTGTTACATGCCTTAAAGTAATTAATTATATGTTTAAATAATGTCTAATTATTTAGGGGTATTTCAAAAGGTGCTGACCCCTTCGGGGGCTGCTGTTTATTTTGCAGGTAAGAGGCCTCAGAGGACCCACAATGAGAGTAGGAGTGGGTAGACTTAGAGGGGAGTCTATTTGGGTAACGGGTTGTGCCTGTACACCCGCCTTTGATATTTTGAGACTAAGAAATTTGATAGACTTGAGATACTTTAAACTTATTGTTATTTTGGATAACCGGTTGTAATTATTAAGGTTTCGGTATGTTCTAGTTAATCAGACCGTAGCAAGGTGCTGGGTGTTTATGATTTCCGTTGCGATTGGATTAAGTATGTTAGTAAGATTGCGATACCCACGACTGTCAATGTACGGGGTGTTACAGTTTAATTATGTAATTTATGTTTTTACCGGTTTAATTAAATACAGTTTGTTATGAGTAAAGCTTATCTCTCGCCTTTTTAATAAATTTCATGAATTTATTAAAATGCTCTACTAAATCTATTTTGATCAGATCAGTGATAAATAGACAGGTTAATTAATCGGTAAATCTGTGGAAAACTTATTTTGATTAAATAAGTTGGTATTTTCAGATACAAAAATATAATTCTCCGCACTTAATCCGTTTACATGTGTTTTGCTCGAATCTGGATTAGATCGATCATGTTCTGGTAAACGAGTTCTTTTGAGTTTATGATTTAATCCTTAAGATAATAAAAAGAATTTTGCCAAACTGTCACAATAAAACCGGTAGACATAGCATAATTAATCAGACTGTTTAAACCTGAACCCGGAGTCCCCTTTAAATTATCTTTTACTCAGTTAATTTTATCTGCTAGTTTAATTTATAAAAACAAGTCAATTAATCCCCCTTCTTGTGACACTGCTTAGGACTTGGACAATTCCATATAAGTCCCACGGTTCGATATCCGGTCGCTTCTGTTTTGCTATACTACTGCGACCGGGATTTGTTTGCAGCCTGATAGATATTTTTGAGTTATTAATTTTTTTCTAATTGTTTCAAATACGCCAGCTCCAACACCTCAAATATAACTGTCTGCACTTATGTACGAGTTTAATACTTATAATATTACATAAATACAAGGGAGAAAAAAAATTCAGGTCAAGCATTGACCTACAGCTGTCGCCCCCCATGAGTCATTTTTAAGGGAAAAATTCCATTTTAACTACTTTACACCTATTAAAAATTTCCATGATTGTCTTATCACATTGTCCCCTGAATAATTGATCAATCAGACACTCATTCATCATTCTTAGAGCTCCTGAACTCGTGGCTCCTCCCTCCTTGGGAGAAACTCCACAAAAACTCCATTGTTGCTAGATTAGAACCTTAAAGAACACCCTCTCTTGCACAGATCATAACTTTCTCATCCTAACTCCAAATAATGATCTTCATAGCTCGTTGGAATCCTCTTTCAAAGAGATTTACATCCATAGCTCATATGTGCCCAGATTCGAAGGAAAAACAACAAAGAAGTGGCTTTGATTCTCGAGGTAAAACATTGCCATCTTGAAAACTTCTTGCTCTTTGATTTTTATTAAGGGCGAGTACCAAGGGTTACTAATCCCTCTTATTCTCCATCTTATTCTATAATTTTGGAGCCATTTTTCCTAGCAAATTGCTGCCCAAATTTCTAAGGAAATCAAGCTTTATATTAAGCTAAGGTTTATTATACAAGGTAAATCCTACAACTGCCTATTTCAAGGTTCCAATTATTGATCTATATATGATCTAACATGTTATTTATTTTGTTTATAATTGCGGAATTTATTAAGGTATTAGATTTAATCTTTAACATATTAAAGGTTATTATTTTGTAAATCTAAACTTACATTTATAATCCTTAGCATAAAAGCTTTAATATAAGCTATCATAATATATAAGAAAAATTCATATAATATGATATATATGATGGCCGAAGATTAGGAAGTTAAATATGACTTAGAAAAATTATATAACTTGATAAAATTAAAGGAATTAGTGTAATTAAGGGTTATATGTAAAAATTTATGAAGTTTTGGTACAAAATGATAATTGCCAAAATTAATATGGTTTACATGGATTTTTGAGAGTTTAGGTGTTGAGAAAATAATTGTAGAATTAAGTTTACAATTTATAAAGAGTTTATAAGTATTATAAGAATTTATAAGGATTTTGGCATATTTAAAGTAATAAAAGATGGTATATATATACTATAACATTAGATAATAAAATCTGGTGATTTGGTGATGTTTAAAATGATTTTTGGTGTTCAACAATCTGTAGGAAAATTAATTACGAAAATTAGAAATTAATTGAAGTTGATTTGGTTAATAAATGAATTTAGGAGAAAGAATTGACTATAAGGGTAAAATGGTAATTTTACTGGTAAAACTTGGTCAAACATGGTCAAACATGGTCAGTGGAAGATTATAAAATATTTGGATGAGTTAGAATAAAAATTTATACCAAGAGATTAGGTATTAAAATATTTTAGGAATTAAAAGTTAAGCTAAATTAACTTTAGGGGTAAAATGGTAATTTCTGGAAAATTAGGGGTTTGACCGTAATAGACTGGTCAAACCTGGGAATACCTTGGTAATTGACCAAACATATAAAAGGATTTAATTCAGAAAGACTTTGGAAGGAATTATGAATGAAAATAACAAGTTTAAAACTTCTTAAGGTTAAAATAGAAATTAAAAGGGAATTAGTATAAATAAACACAATCTAAGGTGTTTAAGTTACTAAGGGAATTAAATAAGGAATTTAGAAACAAGTTGTAAAAGAAACGGAATTAAAACGGGGTTAAACGAGACCCGTATATAACAAAGGGTATACGAGGGGTATACCCGTAATTTAAGGAATATAAGAGAAATTAGTATTTAAAGTATTTTAAAGAAAATACTAGTTATAATGTAAAAAGAAATAAATACGTATGTGGAAAATTTTGGTATACATGGAAAAATACTCGTATACATGAATAGTACCCATATACATGAATAGTGTTCATATACGTGAACAGTAAAATACGGGACATTTATGTGAATAGTAAATATGTATATGTGAATAGTAAATACGTATATGTGAATAGTGAAATACAGTGAATAGTGAAAAAAAAATAAGTTATTTAACCACACCGTCCTAATGAACTATAGGAGCGGACTAAGGGGACCGGAATAGCCGAGACGTTGTCCAGGATTAGGCGATTGTGATATTAAGAGCTAGCCAACGTCAGGTGTACGGTATGGTTTTCTTGTAGCTTGCTTGCTCACGAGGTGTCCCTCGGCTTGTGTGCTACTTGTTTATATGCTATGACTAAACAAGATAAATGCACAAAAACGGTTTATTGCGTTTTCTTTGTGATTCGTATTGTGCCAACCCGACTTTACCTTGAGCTTGCGTATTAACTCCATATAGTAATCAACGCACATAAGGAACATATAAATAACGGGTTGAGATTAATAACGTCTCAACAATGGACAATGGTATGAGAATGAGGAATAACCCTCTGATATTTAGTTAGTTAGCACCCGACAGAGATTCGGATCAAAGAGTAACGTTCAGTGAAACTTTTACTATTGCTAACAAAGTGATGAAAGATTCCGGGATGGTCCGGCCATGAATGTTTCAGTTAGGAGGTCGGTATCTATATCAGATCCGTCTTCCATTTTAGGACTTGTCTATGGACTTGTCGCCTAGAGTCAACAAAACCGACTCGACCTCCTTGATTTCTGTTCAAGGTGGGAGGCATATTAAGTTGGCGCAGGAGGGTCAAGCCTACATCCCTCATAATTTAAGAATTAATGTTTATTAACCCAATGGAGCTAATAACTCATTGGCTAGGGTTACTTTTGACCCGACCAAAATAACAATGAACTAAGGTACAACCTATTCTAATTAAAAAACGGTTAACACTTATAGGGTAAGGCCTAACGCGAGAACTAAATAGATTCTTGGGCCTAGTTAGAAAAGGAATATTATATTCTTGTTAGATGGACTTCCATTACGATGTTCAGTCTATATGAGTTATATGATTACATGCCTAATATGTTGAATGTTTATAGCACTTCATATTATTGTTTGATCATTAATCAACCGCATGTATATCGACAATTAGTCGTCGTAGCCCCGTTAGCTTGTGGGCTGCACGTTAATCATACCAGCAAAGGTGCTGAGCCCCTTAGGGCCTCCATATTATTTTTTAGGTACTCACTTGAAGACGACTCTCCTGAGCGTAGGAGTGGGTTGAAGCATTGGGAATAATTTGGTTTATATATGAGAGTGGTTGTACTCTCATTGTTGTAACGTTGTATTCAAGTTTATGGATTGTAATAAACTCGGTACAGTTATGGATTATGTTGTATAGTTGCTCGGGGAATTATCCGATTATTCAGACCGTGACTTGTAAGAGAATAGGCCTAGTTAGTCACGTGGGTGACTAACGGCGGTAACACCAATTTAGTAGAGTTTTTCCGCTATGATATTATTTAATGAGACAGAGTTTTAAGCGACAATCATGGTATTAGGAGTAAGGGTGTTACAAGTATATATGATAGATATCCAAAGAACTGGATAGAAAATCTGAAACTCATTGAGTTCACGTACGGTAAAAGAATACCACGATTGATTGGATAAACCTCATTCCCAAATAAAAAGGGATAAAAGGGTAAGGTATAACACACTCAGGATAACAAGAAGGGCGAATAACCCAAGTTATCAGGGTCGCGCAGCAGAAGCTAGTGGGCTCAGAATTCTAAATGAAATACACCTGGTGAATAAAGGTCAATCATCAATGCCTTAAGCCATTTAGCCTAGAACCGAACCCGGTTAAGAGTTGAATAACTCTGATGGAAATTCTTGATACGGGCACTAACGGTAATACGGTTAAGACCCTTTGATCAAGGAACATTGTATAATAGACCGCATGGAAGTTAGACACTCCATGATGACGGAACGCCCGCCCTGACCAATGTCCATGTTGACACATGGTAGATTACGTGGGTGTAATCCCTTTTAAGGGGTGTAGAGTGAAAAACCGTGAAGTATAAGTTTCCCGTGAAAAGTGCGTAAACTACAATGCGCATAGCGCAAAAGAATTGTTTTGATGATTGGTACTTGTGTTAAATAGACATTGGTATTCACTCATTGTGTAGTTATGGTTATTTCGCACTGGAGATGCGAATACCATTGAGATATAATTGATTAACTTGTAACTCCGGTGTGAGTATACAAGGGTAGAGGAGTAGAGAAACTTCTGGGGGATGAGAACCCCGTATTTGGGATTAGACATGAGTATGTATGTGAGATATGATGAGTATAAATCGGTGTGAAACCGATGTATTTGATGAGTACAATTGGAGAACATAAAAGTAATTGGGAAATTATACCTTTGAATTTCTTTAGTATAGTAGTTGGAGATAATGCAGTAATAATCGATAAGACGATTAGTATGTGAGTAAGTAAATTCTAGAAATTGGAAAATGTATGTGTATGATTATGAGTAGAAAGATAAAAAGATAGAAAATGAAAACAATGTTTGACTACCTGACTGTGTGAATTAAAGTGGGAGGTGGAACTTGATTTGCTAGCGATCAAGGGAAACCGAACACAAATTGGGGTGGATGGATAGTTCAACACCGATGCTGATCACATCGGAGTTGAAGGACTCTAGAAGCTCCCCTTAAGTGGTCACGGGTAATAACATTAGTAATAGGTATGAGTATCATAAATTGGAATTTGAGGTTGTATGAAGTTTTCAAAATGAACTCCCAAAACTAATTTGGTACAATGATTTTCTTCAAACTTGAGAATGTGGATCGGTTTTGAAACCGCTCCCACAGGCGCTAGTGGATCTTCCATGACTAGGCACGGGTATCGGTTGAAACCATGGGGGTGAAGCTAGTTGTGAGCCGGTGGAAGTGATGATTAGTTTTGAAACCACTACAACGGACGAGCAACGGTACTAAGTGACCGGTAGGACGTTTATAGTGTGTATTTTGTATTTTCCCAAGGGCATAGGGACAGAGTAGTCCCGCAGTAAGTATGAGTATGTAAGTATGCGTATGTAAGTATGAGTATGTAAGTACGAGTATACGTGCCCAAGGATATCTATATGTGCAAATGAATTTGATCTGAACCAAAGGACCGTGGCCAGAAAGCGTAAGTGCCATTACTCATGACGGCCATGAACCAGAAAGCGTAAGTGTTCAAACGTGACCGGTACTGGAGGGATCACTCGACTTGGGGGAGGATGGTACCTAATTGTCTGCGGATGGACCCCCTTGGAGAGAAGTAAAAAGGATATTTTTGATTACTATCCATGAAGTGACATGTTGTATGGATGTGTCTTACACATCAAGTCAGACCTTTGGAGTTTTCAAGGTTATGTAGATATTACGACCTTAGCATAGGATATTCATGTGAGTAACAGTATTAGATTCACCAACTTTGAGGGCAAAGTTCTTTAAGGGGGGTAGATTGAAATACCCCGAACTTAATTATGGTGTTTAAAGTATTCTAATATGGTATTTGAGGGCCTATTAGTGCCTAAATAATTTGGTAAAGAAAATAAATCCAAAAGAAAAGAGAAAACGCTTAAAACGTGAAAAATGCAAAAAATGCACAAACGTGCGTCAAGCGAGTATAGGAGGTATATGACCTCGTTAGGGTCCTATATGAATTCCTAAGGCTTAAGTATGCCTAAATAGTATGTGGGAATAATTCCCGAAGAAGACGGATCCAAATAATAGATTAAAACCGTAATGGAGCCTTAAAGCATGTTTTTCGAGAAAACCCGAAAACGTGACTTTAAGTGGTCAAACAGACCCGTAAAAATTATAGTTGATGATATAACTATAATTGAATATTTATGGAAGCGTAAGACCCATTAAAATTAAAGAAATGAGAAAAATCTAGAAAACGGGCCGGTTAGTGAGTAGTGCTAAACCGGGTAAATTTACGAGCGCTTTCTGTAAAAGACGAAAAAACTGCTCCAGCTTAAATGTGTATAGGGGCCGGTTTTTAGGAGGACTAATTAGCCCTCTCTCACACACACACACTAGAAGACAAATAATCAAAATAAGTCATAAAGCAAAAAGTAGTGAATAGTACAAAGTACACCCTCTCTCCTCTATTCTCCTATTTCCTCATCTCTCTCTCCAATTTCTTGTCCTATTCTCACAATGACCAACCCCCCCTATGATTCTCTCTTCTTCTTCCTCCACCATTAACTATTTTGAGAGCTCAAGAATGCTCCCATGGCTTCTTGTCATTCCTCTCCATACTCAAGCCCCATTTGAACTCCAAATACAAAAATAAACACATATTCGTGATCCCCTCTTCAAGCTCTACATTTCTACCTTTTCAAAATCCGAAAATGAGAAACTTCATCTCCATGGGTTTTGAGCATTTGAAGAGTAAATGGCACCATTTCGAAGCTTGGAGTCTCCTCTCTCCATTAAGGTAAAAATTTCCATGAAAAACTCATGTTTCCTCCATTTCTTAGTGTGGCCGATTTTAGCCTCTAATGGAGCTCTATTTTCTCTCTCTTTTGAGCATTATTCCAACCTTCTAATGTTGGTGGGATCACCTTCTTGAATCAAGGGCTAAAACCCCTCTTAAAAGACTCCAAAGGTAAACCCTAGATTTGGTGTTTTAAGCATTTCAATGAATTAGTATTATTCCAAGGGTTAGTATTCTAATTACACCTATTTTGTATTCCTTGGATGATGGGAATGGAGTTTGGCAACTCCATTGCCCACTTGACCGAATTTGAAAAGAGAAGAACAAGAGGAGATTGGAAAAATAAAGAAGGAATTATGATCTCAAGGTAAGAAAACCTTCTTGATGCTAATTTAATGCATTAGAATGTTGGGAAAGGGTAAATCAATGAATGAACCCAAAATGTTGTACTAGGAATGTAGTTGATGGAGCTTGAGAGAATTTGTGATTTAATGTTGGATTGAAGGCCTTAGAGCCAAGTAATTTGAGTATGTGTATTGGTATTGTTGCTTGAGGAAGTATTGGTAAATTATGATTGCTTTGAGTGCTGGCAGGACCCTTGTATGGGTGTGGCTAGTTTAGGGATGATTTGGTGAGAATGAATGGATTTAGATATGCTAGGATTCTAGGTAAACTATGGCAAAAATTTTGTAGAAGATAAGCATTATTAGATGACTTGGTGAATGGGAGAACCAAGGTGTGTATTGAGTTAAGTAGAGATATTTTGATGACCTTGAAATGATAAAAGGAGGATGAATGTATGGGTGTGTAAAATCTGTAGCAAATGGGAGTTGTGAAGCATTGGAAAAATGAGGAATGAGTTAGTGTACTTGACCTTCTTAATGGAGGATGGATTTGGGTATAGATAGCATCTATCTAGGGATGAATTGGAATGGTAAAATGGGGTAAGGACAAAGTGCAAAGTGCAAGAGAAATGTAGAAATGCACAAGTGTGCAAAGTGTGAAAATGCAAGAATGAAAATGTAGAATTTAAGCAAGAATTGAGCAAGGATTGGACCAATGATTTGGAAGTGTTTAAGGTGTGATTAAGTGTGTTTAAACATGTATAAAACATGTGGAAAGAGTAGGGAAAGATTGAGTGTGGATTAAGGGTTGAATTGGGGTTGAAAAATAACCTCTGTACAGACATATAGCTGGGTTCGGGACTGTAGATATGAACCTAGTCCCGGACCGCTACTTAAAAACCACCAAGAACAAAACTAGACTTTGGTCCGGGACTATAGTCCAGGACATAGTCCCGGACCAGGCATAAGAAAATGGCCGAGAGTTAGGGCATGTGTTGGTCCGGGACTATGGGTGCGGACCTAGTCCCGGACCACCCTTAAAATTCACCCGAGAATATTTTAAAGCCTTCTAATGATGGGGAATTGATTAGGGATGATATTAGATGATGTTTAGGACTTGTTCGGTGATATGTAAAAGTCCTAAGAAGCATAAACAAGTGCTAGAAGTGATTGGGAACTTAAGCACAAGTAAGTAAAACCGAAAATAATGGGATAACGGGGTAAGTACGGGAATACTAGTTTTATATACCGTAAGCTTTAATGTTAATAAAACATTTGAATGTTATCAGTGGAACAAGTGTGAACGAAGGAACGAGGGACACACGGTAAAGCTAACCCCGTGAAAGGTATGATTTTCTCATGCCCCGTATGCTAACCGAGTTACACTGATTTGTGTGTTGTGTGCTTATGTGCCGACTTGATCAAGATAAAGCATGAAAAATGTTCTATATGCTTGATTGTATGTCTTGATGTATGTTGTATGAACTAACCATATTAACATGATTGCTTGGTCTAACTTAGTGTTAGAAACCGACTTATAGATTGGTATTGCTTAACTAGTGACTCGTAGATAGAGTTACTACGCAAAACGGTGAAACCATGGAAACACATGAAAACTTCCGATTCAGGAATATCGATAAAGTAAACATACGAACTCACCAGAACGTGAGTGAGTGTACGGGACCAGTAATCTTCCGACAACGGTTAGAGAACCAAAATGAATAACCCACAAACAATGACTAGTGGAAGTATGCAAGTAACCACTGTGTAGAGGATTAAGGAAAATTCAAAGACATGAATTTTGAGAAGTAAAGAATGACAAGGGATCTCCAAACCCCTTAGAAAAATAGTTGACCCACAATGAGAGGACCCGACTAGTATAAATGATGTCCCGAACATTAGAGTAATCAATACGTTGGGGAAACCCTTTAATCTGAGATTACTAGACCTTGGTAATTCCCTAAGCTAGTAGAGGATATCGAGAGAGATTCTTCTAGGCTAATCCATGAGATTGTAAAATAACTCCAAGAGAAGAGCATTTGGGAAATTGAGTACGTACGAGTATTTGAGGAACTAAGTGTATAGTTCCGTAGTATGGTCGAACCTTCCCACCAGGCTAGATCCAGAGTAGGGTCATAACCTGGGATGTAAGACTCGTAATTGTAAGCCCGGTGGCGAGTCTTGTGTATGACTCAGCCCTGAGGCTGTAAGTAATGAGTATTGAGTAAGAGTATGCACAAGTAAGTAACGAGTATTGAGTAAGAGTATGCACGAGTAAGTAACGAGTATTGAGTAGGAGTAAGTACGAGGAGTAATGAGTATGGAGTAAGAGTATGGAGTAAGAGTATGTACGATAATTAATGAATAGTGAGTAAGGAGGAAGTGCAAGTAAGGCATTGAGTATTGAGTAACGAGTAAGTATTAGTAAGTAACAAATATCGAATAAAGCACGAGTGAGGTAGTGAGTAAAGTAACGAGTGAAGTATGAGTAATGTAACGAGTTAAGTAAGGAGTGAAGGATGAGTAATGTGAGAACAAGTAATGAGTAGAGCATGAGTATAGTAACCTTGAGAGTAGAAGTAGAGACATCCGGTTAAACCGGTTAAGTAAGTAACTAACATGAATGGGTGGCTGACGAATTGTCTTCCCCCGTAGATATTGAATTCTTGTGTAAGTATGTAAGTATTATTGCTTGTGTGTAATGTTGTAGTAGTAGTAGTAAGTATGTACGCATGAAAATGAATTCCATGTATTCGACCAAGTAGTCGGCGTGCCCCGGTTAGCACTCGGGTCATGCGAATTTCATGCCAACAATTCACTGACCCCCTTGGGGGCCCGTTTTTAATTCCCAGGTACAACGAAACTGATCACCATTCGAGAGTAGGACGGGGTTGCTACTTAAGCACGGGTAGATGATTAGGGAAATTGTATATGTAAGGTAATGGGATATTGTAAGTCCGAATTGTATCGGCGATTTAAGGATTGTAGTAGACTCGGTATAGTATAGTATTGAATTGAAGTATGTGTATGTATTTGAATCGGTAAAGGAATGAAATGTATTATATTGTGTAGTGTACTCGGTATATGTGTTCATCAGACCGAGAGTATGTAGTATTGTAACTGGCCTTGTTAGTCACGTGGGTGACTAACGGCATTGTACACCCACCGTTGAGTATGTAAAATCTGTTGCGAAGGTAAGTAAATGTAAAGTAATGACGGTATTAGCGGTAGGGGTGTTACAGGCGTTTGGTAGGATTTTGAGTGAGAAGACTTTGAGCTACTACATCGAGCATTTATTCCTGAATTCTATTTCTCTTCTTTCTTCTTTTTCCTTTTTTCTTTTGGGTTAAAGTTTTTAAATGACATTAAGGATGGTTTGGGATAGGCTTTAAAAGTTTAGAAAGTATTGTTCCCCACAAAGCAAATCAGAAATAAACTAGTTGTGGGGTACCTTCAAAGGCTTCTTTACACCGGACTTGAGAATCCAGAAATAATCGTGTCCTAAAAGGTTATCTAGAGCCAACATTTTAAAAGACAAGTAAGATAGAAATGTTAGAGAATATGTATATATATACATTTAAAAAATCAATGAGAGAGCATGAATACAGGAAATCCAATCAATCAAAGCTAATGAGTGCTAACTCGAAGTCATTCTTTAATACAAGTTCGTTACAACAAAGTAATGGTACTCGGGTGTTTTAATAAAAAAGCAAGTTAGTAGGCTAGATACAAAGTCACGCATTCACCATTTTTGTATTGGCATTAATCTCCCACTTGACATATAAGAAATGGAACAATAAACATAAAAGCTAAACGACTTAATACCCGCCCTGAGAAACAAGTAAACTGCAAATATTCAACTATTAACAACATTCATGCAAGCCGGGAATTCCAAAATCAGAAGTCTGTAGACATGCCCATAGCAGTATCAAGCAGATCAAATAATACACCATAATACGCTCATTAACAAATATTTGAGATCAAAGGGTAAAGATTTGAATACCAAGATGCGGGCAACAAAATTTCGAAATCTGAAATCAAGTTATCTAGCAACGCATTTCGGTGGGGAAAGCCTATCGATCTCACGCAGGTCTCATCAACTTGGGAACCCATAACGGGTTTGATGTACGTTTGAGCCATACAACCTCGGAGCTTGCCCGTAATGGCGTTCCTTCAAACCCACGCGGCCGGGTGAGCTTCGAATTAGAAACTGGATACTGAAACAGAAGAGAATCGGTGGAGTAGTACTCATGCGGGCATAAGAACTCAAGGTCATCGAGAAAACAAGGGATCTATCATGGAGGGCTCATGAGGGACTTTTAATGGGTTCGAAATGTTAAGAGTTGTGTTTGTTAGTCAAAGGACATATCTATTCAAGAGTCATGTTTTGTATCTATATATAAAGACACGCCCTTACAAAGAGTAGTATCCAAGAGTCACTTTCTACTACTATATAAGGAGGGTGTTGTAAATATTTTACAAATCAATCAATCAAACATATTTACTTCCTCTTCATCTATCTCCTATTCTCCCAACAAACTGCCATCAGAGCCATACACATTATTTATCTTTTTCAAAAAACGCTACTCCTCTCTGACGGAAAAACTTCCATTCCTTCAATTCTTCTGGGAACAAGGAACATGCGGCGCCGCTGCGTTCATTCTTCCGTGACTCAGGCAATTTTTTTTTTCTTCCAAATAAAAAGCAAGCGTACAGCATATTGCCACGGAAGTCTTAACTTTATCTCTTCTCATATATTCTTATTTAATTTTTTTTCCTTCTCACCATTATCCTAATTACGCATCGATGCGAATTCAAATAGCGTAAAGAGATTAAAAATTAAAACGGGGAGAAAAAAATACGTAAAGATTTTGAAAAAAGAAGAAGAGGGTATTAGGGATGGTGAAAAAGTGTAGAAGAGGAAAATTGTGGAAAAGAGAAGGAGAATTCAGGCGTAAAAAGAGGAGAAAGAAATTAAAATTTTGGGGCAAAAGAATTGAAAAAAGGAGGAGTTACGGTGAAGAAAAAGAAAGGATTTTTTTTTTAAAAAAAAAGTGTAACGATATATAAAAAGGAGAAAATTGTAGAGAAAAAAAGTGATAAAGAAATGGCTTCAAGTTTTTTGTTTATGTTTCCTCGTCTTACAAAAGACAATTATGAAAATTGGAGCATTCGTATGAAGGCGTTACTAGAAAGCCAAGAAGTATGGGACATTGTAGAGAAAGGCACAATATGTACATCAACAACCCCTGCAGATGAAGTAAAGAAGCAATAGAAGAAAGATCAACAAGCCCTCACCCTCATCTATCAATGTTTAGATGAGACTATGTTTGCAAGAGTTGCAAATGAGACCACGGCAAAAGGAGCATGGGAAATCTTGAAGAACTCTTACCAAGGCGTTGATAAAGTGAAGAAAGTCCGCCTTCAAGCGTTACGAGGAGAGTTCGAAGCACTTCGGATGAAAGAATCTGAAACAGTTGCAGATTATTTTACAAGAGTGCTAGCTGTGGTCAATCAAATGAAAAGGTATGGTGAGAAAATTGAAGATATAAGTGTGGTTGAGAAAATTCTTCGTTCTCTACATGCAAGGTTTGATTACATAGTGGTGGCCATCGAGGAGTCCAAAAGATGGAGACAATGACGGTAGATCATCTCATGAGGTCACTACAAGCCCATGAAGAAAGATTTATAAAAGAAAAGAATCTTCAACTGAACAAGCCCTGGCCACACAACTCACACTAAAGATGATGATCGTGAGAGGACCACACTAGGACGTGGTCGAGGAAAAGGCCGGGGTAGAGGAAGACAAGGACGAGGAGGATATGAAAGAGGAAACCAAGACAATTTTGGGGAAAGAAGCCAAAATTTTAGAGGCCGTGGAAGAAGAAACAATGGTACAAAATTCAATGTTACAAATGTCAAAAATATGGCCATCTTGCATGTGATTGCTGGAGTACCGAAAAATCAAATAATGAAGATGCCAAGTTTGCACAAACAATGGAGAATGATGTTGTGTTGTTGTTCTCAAATCAAATCGAGAATGGTGTCAAAACAAATGGGTGGTATCTTGATAATGCGGCAAGCAATCACATGTGCGGAGATAAAAGCAAGTTTGTGGAGATCGATGACTCTATCAACGGATCTGTCACATTTGGAGACAATTCCAAAGTACCCATCAAAGGAAAAGGCACCGTGATGATTCGTACAAAGAATGGTGATCATCAATTCATCGGTAATGTGTATTACATACCAAGCATGAAAAGTAACATTCTAAGTATTGGACACTCATGGAAGGAGGCTATGAGATCAATATGAAAAATCGAATGCTTTTCCTAACGGATAGTTATGGAAAAATGGTTGCAAAGGTGCCGATGTCAGAAAATAGAATGTTTATTCTTGATATTGAGACTACAGTTGCAAAGTGTCTGAAAACTTGTGTCAAAGATGAATCCTGGGTTTGGCATCTGAGGCTTGGACGTGTGAACTTTGAAAGATTAAAGATGATGGGTCAGAAAATAATGGTGAAAGGTCTCCCGTTCATCAACCACTCAGAACAGTTTTGTGAAGGATGCTTGGTTGGAAAGCAATTCCGGAAGATCTTTCCAAAAGAATCCACTACAAGAGCAAGGAAACCACTTGAACTTATTCATGTTGATGTCTGAATTACCCATAACTTTTAAATAATTAAATAATGAGAAATAAATATTATTTGGGGGGATTTTGAAGCCCTAAGAAAGTATATAACACTTAGGCATTCAAAACGCACCTAAACTCCTTAAGGTCATAAACGGGCGTCAAGCCGGATCTTAAGCTAACCAAGTTATATAAGCTATAAAACTCATACCAAGTCAATGAATGGTCATTATATGACCCTTGGAACATAAGTCCCAAGCTAGATTTTCCAAATTATGCAAAGTGCCCGGGAGAACCTTTACAGCTCCCTTAGAGCCGAGAAACCCAATGAAAGTCTCAGAAATGGCCTATGAGCCAAGATAGACTTATATACATCCTACTAAATGCTCCATAGTCATTGTTTAACATTTAAAACAGAACGCTCAAAGTAAATTTTCAATTAGACGAAAAGTGCTCGGAGGATCCCTGGTGGGCCCCATAAACCCTGAAACGCTTGGGAATGCCTCTAAGAAGTGTCGAAGTTGCACGAACACCTATATAATTCATTCTTAGAGTTCCTAACATCATTATTCAACATTCTAAAGAGAATTCTCGAGCTAATTTTGCAAAAATAAACAAAGTGCTCGGGGGAAATTCTTAACGCTCCTGTTTTGCCCCGGGAGTGTCTCGATAGCCCGGAAATTGTGTCATGAGTTGATATAACCCCATAAAACTAAATGTAACACCTAAAATATCATTATTGACTATAAAATATGTTTATAAACACTTGGAACTCGTAGCGACAACTTATTTACCAAAATACCCTTAAAGTACCAAAACGCACTTTCGGGTGCCGTAAAAACTTGTTCTACACAATTACCTTGAAGTTTTTTATTAGCCGCGAGTTGAGAATATTAAATGGGCATAAGTTGACCATCTAAATCAATTAAATCCAGTGCTAAACTCATAGCACAAGTATGGCCAAAATCCACTACGTTTGTATTATAAATCAGCATTTTCTTTAGAAACTTTCATCTTTTACCTTAGTAAAAAGGTACCAAATAAATGTTGTGACTTATAACATGTTATAATATGGTCTTAATACAATATAGTGTGACAGGAATTAAATTAAAAATCAGTCCCATATGGTCTCTATATTGGGCGCCAATTTGAGTGTTCTTAGACTAGATTTTAACTTAGAAAATGTCTTATAACATAGTGATTCATCTTCCCACATGCCATGTGATATTATGTCAATTAATCTCAGCCAAATGAGGCTCCCATTACCAAACTCCTGCAGGAAATGTAACACCCCAACTACTAACAATACACTTAACAACACCTTGCAGCGGAAATCACAACTCACAACATAACTTAAACTCCTTGGTGTTACACGCCGTTAGCCACCTACGTGGCTAACAAGGCTAACATACATACATTGTACCGGTCTGATGGACTAAACTCCCGAGCAACTACACATAAATCCCGTTCCATGTCCAACAATCATTATACACTTACATTACAGCTGTACCGAGGATTTACAAACTAATGCCGATAACAATTTCGGTCTTACTACACCTACAATACACTCTCAATTTGAATGACCACCCAGGTGCAACAACTACCCGTCCTACTCTCGAACGGCTTGCAGCTCCTTCGTACCTGTAGAGTAAAGGGGGCCCCCAAAGGGGGTCAGCACCTTTGCTGGTATGGTAATCCCGCAGCCCGCATGCTACCGGGCCACGCACAACTATTTGTCATCTTAGCATGCGGTTGATTTATTTCAAACATGCATAAACCCATACACACATCATGCTTATAAGCAACATCCATTAATGAATACATACACAAGGTTAGCACACCCAACATAACAACACACACTTCACTTTATAGCATACACAACTTAATTTCGCTCTTCTTAGAGTACATGAACTTCATTTAGGGAG